>OX632362.1:14005587-14084183 GCA_951751655.1 Ophion costatus | reverse complement strand
CGTAGAGACTCTAATTCCAACAACATAACTAAATGTATAAGGGCTTGAATTAGAGGGGAATCGTAGCAGTACGTCATGAAAACCGATATAATACTTTGCCTCCGAAAGAAAACGGAATTCATACTCCTGTATTATCGGCATTTATCGACACACTTCTGGGGCAGTTTTGCAATTTTTAATTTCCCTGATTAGCATCGTAGTTATAAAAATAGTTTGAGAGGGGTTAATATCACCATGTTAGGCCGAAAGCTGACGTGGGACACCGAAACGAGTTTCAGAAGAATGACGAGCTCATGCTCATTGTTCTCATGATAATTGGGCATCCTATGAAGGATGCCCAATTTTTTTTTCAAAATATACAAGAAAGAGAAGATATCTTTTAAAATGTATTTCAATGCAAAATAGTGGCACACTAGCAGTCAGTCTGAAGCAATCTTCGCTGCGAAAGTACTCCGCGGTGGCATTTTTCCAGTTTGTCTGGTTTAAACTGATGCAGAATACCATATCCTTTGTTTATTTGTTTTACGTATAGTTAAACTATAGTGGGTGCTTCGCCTGTAATTTTCTAATTTCCTCAAAATGCCTTTATACACCGTTTATATTAACGAAATAGAGTAGAAAAATGGAATTATGAAACTAATTTCTGTCTGTAGATTTATTTGCTTATAACTCAATAACTACTCAATTGATTCTATGGAACTTTGATAACCCGATAGCTCAGAGTCCGGTAGCGCTTAACGTCAGAGTCAGGCTTTATAGCGTTAACAGCTATAGGAATGTAAATTACACGGAGGAGACAAATAAACGAAGTGTAAAATTTTTTTATCGCCAACACGAGCAAATGAAACATCGAACGGAGAAATTGAGAAACAAAACAAAATCACAAGTGATCGAATCGTATATTTCGATGGTTTACACATTTCCGATACAGATAATCATTTTTAATGAACACACATAAAATAACAAAATAACACACGCACACACGCGCACGCACGGGCATCTCTAAACACCTACAAGCGAAGAAACGAACAAACCCAAACAACAAATTACAAATAAGCAGACATTTATTATTTTCGAATAATGTTCTTAAGTTTTCTATACCGATCATTTATGTTGAAAACAACCACTCATAAGGAATGAAATCTTTACGAACAATAAAGCGTGGTTTGTCTGAAAATAAATGAGAAGAAACTTTTAGAATTATTTTGTTCACGAAAAATGGGGCCGGTGACGTTGTTCATATTTGGGTATTGCGACATCGGTGGATTTTGCTGCAATAATTTAATCTGTAAAGTACAGTATATAGTATGCCCCAAAATGGAGTATACAAGTCGATATTTAAATGTGGTACCTACTTCATCGGACGACCCTATTAGCGACTGTCAATCGCGATCACTGAAAGTAGTCAGATCATAATCAATGTCACATAAAAACGTAAGCTATTCATATCAAAAACTGCTGTCGAATGCGAGATAACTGAATATGCCCAAAAGCGAATTGAAAGCGAATTTGAAAATTATATATCCAACGAATAAAATGAAGTGACTTTGGACAACACGAATGTTTAATATGAAATAGACAAATGTACAATTTATTCATTTTTTTCGTAATTTGTCGATTCTGAAAAAGTTTATCGTGTATTGTAAATAACTTCTATGACACAAACACACATGCGGCAGGATCTTGATATACTATACACAATTCCGAAAGTAAGAAAATGCCGCATCTTAAAAGGTGTAATTTCAAGAGCGTAAAAATAAGTGCTAAAAGGGTCTAGAATCGCAAAAACCTCGGAGAGCAAAACACAGCATGGATTTCATTTCAGCGAGCAATGGAGGAAACCGGCAGCGACAAGTTTTGCTGTGCCCGAAGCTCAGCCTGAGAAACAATTGGCCTCTGAACGAGCGAACGAACTCACCTACCGAGCCCAAACTTGTGAAGCGAGTAGGACACAACGATGGCTGCAGGATCGCGTGCGACACGATTTTTGTCGTGACAGTAAGTCTATCCGAGAGTAAAGAGAAATATCGTATAATGATTTTTAACCTCGTGGGTGTGTACACTAGGCAGAATCGGAATATAACGGGCACGTTTGAAGAACCAGTCGTCAATTTACAATCAAGTTCTTTTTTTTCGTTCAATGAACTTCACAGTCTTTATATTAGCATTTGGCCTGACGTATGTTTGCATCATATTTATTATATAATGCCAACATAATTTTGTATAGGGAATCCGTTTTTCACAAACCTAAAGTTTATTATGGCACCGTCATTAGACGTGCATTCACCATAAATAATATTATAACTTATCTCACGATACGTATTGCTATGGTATACAAGATATATATACATACATATATATATATATATTAAGGTGGCCCAATTTTGAGCTCAATTGTTTTCCTGTTTCTCACCATCTAATTATCTTCTTTAAAAAAAATGTCCAGGATGCTGCGAGCGGTCGAAAAAAATTTAAAGATCGCTCAAGCCTCCCAAAATGTCAAATTTTCATTTAAAAAACGATTTTCTGTTTCGTCCACTTCTCATCCATAAATTTTACGCTTTCTATTTATTAAATGACCTCGCGAAAACTCCAGCCGCCCAATCAATATTTAGTGGTCGCTTTTGAGCTTCGAAATACCTTCTTGTGCAATTTTTTAAACTTTTATCACTCATAAATTTGACGCTTTGTAAAATTTTTGAAACGATTAATCCTTTTTTCTTTAAGAACCGATTTTTCAAAGTTTCTTCACACTTCTAACCCAAGAATTATCATTTCTGTTCTCATAAAATAATTTTTTAAAGCTCATGTCAGTAAACTAAATGTTAAGTCATTTTATTCGTAAAACTGAAATGGCAGCTGTTTCTCGCGCATCGTAAAGCCTCCCACAGTTGGCCTCATTTGTCAAACTGCGGACCACCGTAGCTGTACTCTGTGACGAGCAATGCCATAATACAGTAGTACATAATAACACATATCATTTAATAGGCGTTTATTACAAATTATTATAATAAATTATTTCGAAAATGTAACACTTCGCTGTTTATTTTATTTTTATGATACAAAGAATTATAGTGCATGCAAGATTTATTTTTTGGCGGCAGTTCTGAATTTCCAAAACCTTGAGCGATCACTAAATATTCATTGGGTAGAGCTTTCGCCTGGTTTATTTTAAAATTATCAAGCGTAGAATTCATGGGTGAGAAGTGGACGAAAAATATCGATCTTTTAATGAAAATTTAAATTTTTGGAAGGCTTGAGCGATCTCCAAATAGTTGTTGACCACTTGCAGCTTCCGCGACAATTTTTTTTTTCTTTAAGAAAGATAATGGGTTGTGATAAAAAAGAAAAAAACTCAAAATTGTGATACCCTAATATATATATATATATATATGTATATACATAGAAACTGATGAGCTGGTCTAGTGATTAGCGTACTTGCCACTAAGCCAGAGTAAGGGAGGTCGCAGGGTCGAATCCC
The DNA here is from genome assembly GCA_951751655.1 of Ophion costatus. Classification (NCBI taxonomy): domain Eukaryota; kingdom Metazoa; phylum Arthropoda; class Insecta; order Hymenoptera; family Ichneumonidae; genus Ophion; species Ophion costatus. The sequence goes on along the minus strand of OX632362.1, from coordinate 14,080,702 downwards.
AGGCTGGTATAGTCTCAAAGAAAAATAAATACGGACGTGACGTAGCTCTAGTTGTCCATAGATGTCAGACACATCGTACGTGTGTATTTTCCTGTGCCCACGACAGTTTCCCCCTATATCCATCGTAGAAATGTTACGGTGAATACGATGCAGAGGGGGAAGTCAGCTGCGGCCGGGAGGCGGGGATATAGTGGAATAAGGTGGGCGAGTAAAGGAGAAGGACCCTGTAGTATAGATGAAGCAAATAAAAAATTGGTCACAGGTATAGATATGACTGGCAAAATCGAGCAAGACGTGGCCGAATTTTGCTAGATTTCAGTAAATTATGGGAGGGGCACGGAGAGCACGAAAATTTAACGTTATTATATTACATGCACCGGTGAAGTTACACCTCAATATATTAGACGAATTTGATGCAATATAAAAATGTGAAGCAACGTTAAAAGAAATACAAAAAGTAGAATTACTTTTAAAACTATATAAAAGGCCAAAATTTGCATTAACTGGTCTGCATAAGCTTAGTGCCTAAATGATAGATAGATTTTCGTTTTTCGATCGATTTTTGTTTTTATCAGAGGATTGGGTTGGTGAGTTCACGGTTTCACACTCAATTAATACATAGCTAAGATTGCGTTTAAACAAAATGAAAAGCAATGATAATCAATGGATGTATTATTGTTATTATTTAAACACAGTACCGCCGTTGCTGCATGGCCACTAGGTGTAGCTAGTTCTGAAAACTAGGGAGATTCTGAAGAAAAAAATTAAAAATATACTTCTAGCATAATAATAATATTACTTCCGAATAAACAAATACCTTATTTAAATGTTATATATTACGAATATAGAGAGTTGTAGAAAAAACCTAAGGTTTTCGAGGAGGAAAATAACTTGAATCATTTGTCATCAACAAAAGTATAAATATATCAACAAAGCATACAGTTTTACAATAAAGAATGTTATAAACTATGCTTACTCTGAATTTGAAGTGAATCATAAGAATAGATTCTGAGATACGACTTACACCTTTTCATAAAACATAGTTTCGAGAAAGAGGCAAAAGAAAAACGGGAGTAAAGCCAGCGGGGCGGTTCGCTTTAGGAGGGTGGGCCCTTATAAAAATCGCCATAAGTTGGTCTGATTTTTAATATTTACAAAACCATTGTTACGAACTGAAGTGAAGATCCTACGCTATAAAAATAAACAATAATAAGATCATGTTTTTGACAGCCCAAGCTTACGGAGACCCCTTAATACCATATAAAAAAGCTTCCCTTGATATTCTGCAGATCTAGCAGTGAATCACTTGTTCTAGTATCCAAGTGAAAGTAAGTACAAGTATCTACTGGTGCAGCTACAACATCATGGTGAATTGATAAAATTACTGTAGATTTATATCGTAATTGTATATACACTTCTGCAGTTGGTTATGAGGATATATGTCTAAAAACATATGCTGCGTCCATTCTGATGATGACGTTCTTTTCCTTTAGTTGTGATTATGGATATTACGTATACCGTACGTTTTACCTTCTTTTAGAAAGTACTATGGTTCGAAGTCCTGAGAACGGCTCTTTGGGTCTGCCTATGGCATTTTATCCGATACATATCTCTGAACATCTATTTATTTATTAATTAATCCATCGTGAAATGAGTCCATCTACTACCACTTGTATGCAAGTGTTCTACGAATTATGTGTTTCATTATTTTACATGCTTCAATTCGAAAGTATCTCATGCCACCTTCCGTTTAGTGGGTAGAATTATCTGCCATATTTGGTCTATGCCGACAATCTCTTATAAACATTCGACTTATTTTTTAGACTATCAATGAGTCTTGAAAACGGGGAACAAGTTAACTTGGACCAGCATTACGGTGCACATTATATAGGGGAATGTACAATACACGAAGCGAGTCAGGAGTCAGCGAGAGAGGAAGAGAGAGAGAGAGAGAGAGAGAGGGAGAGTGTGCCAAGAGTGCTTTGAGAAGTTATGCTGGAAGTAGCACGAATCAACCTATTGATATGTATCGCATTTATCATTGCCATGGATTTTGTTTGGTGCTTGCATATGCTACCACCCATTTTTGAGCAAAGGAAAATATAGCGGTTTGGTAACAAACCGACGCACTGGTTTATTCAAAGAATTGCCCATCGGCGTAGATAAGCTTAGCCACTCTATCGGCCAATAATCGGATTTCCCGTAGGAAGAATTCTGATTCTTTAGAGGTAACCCAGTCATCTAGTTACTTATTAATTCCATCGTGCAAGGTGCTGAGCTATAAGCGCTGAGTAGATCGACCGGAACAAATGATAATCGGAGTGACGATGTCTAGATAATATCAGGGGTTGAGTGAGATTTCTCAGTCTTACTACGTACTCTTTAACCGCTTGAGCCACATTCCGCCCTCTCTCCGCGCCTCCGCATCGTATGCACTCGATAACGATCCCTAATGATGATTTCCGATAGTTTCAGCCGCTTGTAATACACGACACCCCTCTCGTTTTTGTGGTTTTCCGCCATCCGTATTGTTCATAGAGAAATCACCCTTCTGAAGCGGTGAATCATTCTTTGCACGTTGTACTTGATGGAGCATGTTCGGTATACAACTTCTCTACCAAAAGATCAGTTTCCGCGGCTGGTTTCGTTGCCAGGAAACAATGGACCATAACTTTCCGCAAATGTGACTTATTTGGAACAAAACTTGCCACGCTAAACATAATTGAAATAGATTATGTTACCGCTTCGGACGAATGTTACCTAAGGCATTTTAGTAGGATTCTATCGACCTTTCAACGTGTGACCTGCCAACCTTCAATGCGATAAAATAGTATATCCAACGCGATGTATTGCCAGTGGACAGGTTTATATGCAGTCCCCAATATCATAACATCACTTTGCTCAGTATCAACACAAATGCTCGTCCAACGTTGTGGTTCACTCACACGAACTGAACATATCACATTCCGAAACACAGGTGGTCGAACGCTTCTAACGAATACACATCGCACAGCAGAGCAAACGAGGAACCTGACACATTGGCTCGCTGAAGAAAAAAAAAAGATAATAAAAAAGTGAAAAGTGCTAGATGTGAAAGAGTAGGGGAAAAAGCGCAAGTAGATGAACAAGAGAAGCAAAAGTGATGGCAGAAAGAGAGGCAAGGATGGGAGGGTGGTCGGTTGGGGGACACGTCCGTTGTATATGTGCGTATATATATATATGTAAGAGAAGGGAAGAGACCCGCATTCTCGGAGATTATCGTGCTCGCCATCAGCGTATCACGGCGTCACAGGGCAAGATTTATATGTAGAGTTTATTGTCGCTGAGTCCGCCCTACTGCGTTTTATGGATGTTTTTCAAAGGAGCGCTGCCGCCCGGTTGATCTATCGCGTACGGCAACCCCGCACTGATCCCCTCCCTCTCGCCCCTCTCCTTCGTAGACGAGAAGCGCTCTTCTTCGCGTTCTCTCTTGCTCTTACTTGCGTCAGCTTCGCAAGTGAACGGAGTCACCCTTCTCAATGGCACCCTGAACGACCTCACGTTCCACTACCCTGAGCTACGTTTGGCACTGTAGCACGATCCAACGAGGGTGGTAGGACGACGGAAGCCTTCTCGTCGTCGTCAGGGAGGCAAGAGTGCGCGAGAATGAGAAAGAAATCGAGACCTCGAGAGGAAGAAGGATAGCAGAGGGAATCCTTAATGAACGCGCCTAAACCGAGCGACGGGCGAAAGTGAGAATAACTTTTCTCAACCGACCCTCCCTCTGCGCCGAACAACCGTCTTGTTCCTGTGAAATCTGCGGCCCGTGTCTCTCACCCCCGGCTCGTATGAGAGGGTAGACAAGCGATGTGGGCGAGGAACGAGGGGTTTGCTCCATACCTCGTTCCACACATTAGCGCGAGATTTATACCGCCAAATCCTGAACGATATCGCATTTACATTTTTGTCGCATCACTATAAAGCACCTGAAAACCGCAGGCGCAACAACAATCGTACTAGGCAGTGAACACTGGCACACGTCGCGAACGGTATTTCATGATCGGTTTCGCTCCGGGGCTTTACTCTACGAGGCTCTTCGGAACAGGTCCACTGGACGAATGGACACACGTCGCATTCCAGCCGTGCTGGTACAACCGAATTCATGCACACAGACGCGTATGCAGAGAGGGTAGAACGATGAACGGTTCGTACGATCGTAAAACGACGCACCCACCGCTCGACAACCGATTTCACGATATTTCGCCTGACACTAGTGTTATAATTCTTTCATGTACGTATACAACTGTGACATAGTGCAGCGCGAAACGATACTGTTTCGTTCCATTCTCCATCGGTTCGTTCTACTTTACTTTTAGAATAGGCGCGTGACGGATGTGGACATGGTGTCCATCGATGTCCCGATCGTCAATTTATTGACGGTCGATTTATTTCGAGTCGATCGCGTGGTGATGGCAAGTTCGTAGAAGGTTGGTATCTCCTATTGCTTATAGCTTGATTACAAGTTGATGAACATTTCTTAGTTAGCTGGTTCTAGCAACAGATCCATATCGAGTGCATAACGAGGAATGCATGTTCGAATCTTATCCCGGTTGTATTGGTTGAAGAACTGCGGTTAGGAATTGATAGACCGGGAACCGATACCTCACCTAAGTTTTCGGCGACTATACTTTAATTTTCGAAGGTTCCTCAATACTTTGAAAAAAGTATCCTCTTATTTCGCGCGAGCAATCGTACTTTGTTCATAATAATGACTATCATTGTTCATGATTTATTGCAACTGGACATTTAGTTACAAACGGACTATATTTCCTCATATTTTCATTTGGCAATCTAGCAGGTGCTGTAGTGAGTTATTCCTCCTCATGACGTGTACTAGATCTAAGAAAGTTTCAGACGCATGAAACTTCAGCAAAAGAAACTACGCATACCTATATTTATATTGAACACAGGGAGTATGATTGAGGGCTTGATTGATCAACGTATCTGCTCAATTATTGAGACGAGAATCTTGAATTTTCGCAGCTTAGAGCTTCCCCGCAGGACACATGCAAAGGCAACTGTTTTTTTGCACTATTCGAATCGCAACAAAATGAGTCAATATTGTCATTACGATGGTAGCTGTAAAAACCAATTAGTGCAAATCGTGGACACGAAGCTGCTGGAGAGCGATAGTGCGCTTGTACAATCACGAGTGACAAATAAATTCTGACAGTCCCAACGATTGTTTCGGTCAATAGTGTTGACACGGGGAAGTTCCGAAGATAGCAGGCAGTGCGTCGAAGTGGGACGCGTCTTCGAAACGTGCGAATGTGATAACCTGTACGGTAGAGAAACGACAAGAGAGAAAGCAGCGGTGTAGAGATAGGGGGAAGGGTGGTGGGACACATAAACACGTGAACAGAGGAGAGATACATGGCGGCAGTATGTTACATGTGTTACCAGCCGCCACGTACGGGTTACGTCCGGCAGTCAATCGCTCTAATACTCGAGTGTTCGTTCGCCAGCTAGTGGCTAACAGCAGAGTGGCTGGCGTTACCCACTACCCCTGCTCCGGCTCACCAACACCCTTCTGTCTCGTTGTTGACGGCGGACTCGGTTCCGTTGTACAGCGGTTCGGTTCATCCTCTTGCCATCGGCCTCTCGCTCTCTTCCGCAGTGGACTCTCCGCTCACCTCTCGGGCGCTTCACGGTTCCCTGTTTCACTCACTTTCCCATCCTCCGACTCCTGGCATCCTCGCATTCGCTCACTACACGCGCCTCGCACGCTTACAGCCGACATCAACCCCACTGTCCTCTTCTCCCTCGCTGCAGAGACTACATTGCCAAGTGATTACCTCCACCTCATCCTGGCCCCTCACCAGCATCCGCCTCCCTCATTCTATTCACCGTAGATCCTCCGTGGCAATACGAACGGATGTGCGAACGCCCTTATGCCACGATACTCTCACCCTGTTCCATTACTCCTACTGCGTTACACACTGCTTTCGCACGTCGTACCGTGTACACGTATCCTCTATTCCACAGTCTGGTGACGCTTCCAATTGACCCTGTCAACGATTAGTATATGCTAGCTTCATTGATACCGCGTGGGCAGATTTATCTACCCAATTGTACACTACTCGAATATCGTGCGTTGTAACGAACGCTGACCATAGATACGGCATTAACATCGGAGAAACTACGAAAAATAGCTTCCGATGGATTGATCACGTGGACGGGGAATATGAATCACCAGTAATTTGGAATGAGAGTTTAATACTAGAGCTCTATGGATTCTCAAATTTCATTTGAGAACTTTAGAACGGTCGGAAACTAACTAGTCTCGGAGTACCGGTATAGCTCAATAAGATATTACCTCTTTAACACTACAAACTGAAAGTTGTCGAAAACGCACATGGGCGTTGGACATGCAATTTTCGTACGTTAAAATCAATTCTAAAATAATTTGTGAAAACATTCAGTTGGGAAAAAAATGTATCCATTTTGATTTTTTCTTATTATAATCGACGGCTTTCATGAATGATAAGGAACCTTATGTGACATGTCGAAAATAATGATTGCAACATGAGGGTAACTTGACGGACACCTACAATAATACACGATTCAGGACCGAGGTTCTGAACACAGCATCGCATGTTATTCAGCTCAAAATTCGATGATTTAGCGAGTTTTCATCGAGAATTTAAACTATCACGATAATGTGAGTAAAGAAGCTATAATTTTTATTTCCTCAAACCCACGTACTCGAATCTTGTATACTCAAGGGTGTTTTTCTGCGTTCACATCAGAAACAGAAAAATTGTAAAAAAATAGGTACGTCGTGACATTAAAGTGCACTTGAAAATGAAATCCTAGGTTTGCAACGTTTTTCTTATAGTCTATACTTGTTGTTCAATGCTATTCCTATGTATAGGTAGTGAATTGCGTTTAGAATAACAAGCCATTGGCGAAAGTACTATGAAGACTTCTTTGATTATTCAATTGTAGGGCCAATCTTTTAGCCTCGAATGACATTTGAAATATGCTTATAAGGAATCTAGTACTTTCTCACCATCAAACTTTCTCCAAGATGTCAAAAATTTGATGATGCATCGTCGGGTACGAATCGAAATGGAGGTCGGAACTTTCCATGAAAAAAGTTGAAAAAGTCACGCCTCTTAGGCTCAAAAGTAGCCATGGACGTAGCGTTGAACGTCAACTAAGATCAGTATTTTGATAAATGAATTATGGTTACACCGGAAAAGTTTTAGCACCCAAAGGTTTTTCATCTAATTAAGAGTTCCGTTGGCAAGGATGTAAACGCAGTAGCAATAGGTTCAAGAGCTATGAATGCGGGAGAGAGTAATCCTCACTCTGGGTAGTCTTATTATGCCTGTTTAACAAAGCTGAGCTGATTATATCAATAAATTAAGTAGAAGCGTCGAGCTGAGAGGTACGAATGGTACGTTGAACAGGAAGGTGGGGACTTCTGGAGATCTTCCTGTGTACCATATACAATTCCAGCGTGCACCCTCTCCCAGGGAATCCGGGAGTTGGGCAGCCGCGTACCCATACGGTCCAATATATAGTGTACCTAAAATACTATATAGCACCATACCCGCCGGTCGTAGAGGGACCTGGCGAGAAGCTTTACCGAGGCGTACATCACGGCCGTCCAGGTCGCTCCGCCCTGAGTTATGCTCGACAATTATACCTATCTACCTCGCGGTGGGCGTTATTATCATATTATACCACGTTACTCCTCCCGCGGCACGCACGTGTATTCTATCACATAGATGTATATATAGGCTGCAGGTGTGCAGCAATATACGACCCTGCAAGAACAACGTTTGCACATATGGATACATTATGCTAACTTCTAGAAAAACTATGCTCGCCTCAGGCAAACTCAAGACACCATGGCGGTTTGGTGAGCGGATCGGTCCACGTGGTCGACACTGGTCAATCAAATTTCTCGATTTAAATTAAGCCTTAGACCTTTCGACCATCTCAAGCGTACATTTCGCAACTCTGCACCTCGAAAATTTATGATCAAACCATTTTCAGCTAATGGGTGAGTAAAATCCATGTTGGTCTTGATCTCACAATTCTTGCAAGGCCGAGACCAAGGCTAACTCGAGTTGCAAGATTGAGACCGAAACTTCAAGGTTGCGGTAAGAAAAAGACGGAACTGCAACATCTTCGTAATCCTGGTAGCGACCCGCAGCCGAGTCGAGTTACCACAATACAATGCTTCTACATGTTTTCGATAAAAACATTATCGGTGTCGTGCATTTTAAATATATTAACTTTAAATCAAACATCTAGAATTCGTCACAGTTTATTCTACCTATTGTCTACCTTTATGAGTCACCGGGTGAATTCTTGTCTATACTTCGCATTGAGATAGTACGAACACGTATTCGTTTATTAGGTCGTGGCTTAATCTCAATTATATGGCTAATTCTCCCAAAGTGATCATTCTACATGTAATCTAACCTTTTTATAGATCATATATATATATATATATATATATATATATATATAGGTTATGCTTGAAAAATCTATAGCATGATATACGACAAAACTCTCTAATTATCACAATGATATTAACTAATTGATATAGTTGATGTGATACAACAAATAATTATAGAAATTCATGTGGTCTCTTATGCGATCTCTGCGACTAAGATACTACAAAACTCAGTAGCGTAGGGGCAGCGCGCATAGCTATAGGTAGGTAGGTTGTAAATTCGATTACATGAGGAGGTGGCAAAATATTTTCTTCGAAAAAGAACATTTCAGAAGAAAAGGGTATGACGAATTATGATAGAAAATCATTGTGGTAGAACTCTTAATTAAGTATTTCATTTCATTTTGGATTAATCAAATATTCTTTTCTATATTCTATATCCTGAAAAATATATTTGAAACAAATAGGATCATAGTAGAAGGTAAGAGAAAGCAAAAACCTATTTTATTCAAATAGATCGTATTTGAATTAAAAAAGTTTGGCCATGCAATGAAGAATGTGAAGAGATGGTAGTTTCCGAAGCAACAGCGAACGTCTTTCTTCGAACTGCATGTCAGGCCATGATTTTGTATCCGGATCAGGCCTTGATTTTTAACCCTGATCAGACTGAAGTCATGGGTTGCGGTTTACAAATTATCCGGGTTTGATAAAAAAATATGATTAAGGCCGGAAAAAGATATCAGGACCCAACTAGAAATGTTGCTGGACGGTAGACTAGAACCGCATCCGGCATACCGTTTTCCGTACCACGGCACGGTACAGGCCACCGGATCAGGGCCTTGCCGGGCGTGAAACGCTTTTTTTTTAATCTAGCCATGATGCGGATGCCGCTAACGTAACTGATCGATATAACTTTCTAAGCCCTGATCCGGTTGCCGCATCTATGGCTGAAATGAAAAATGAAAAATCCAAAAATAAGGAATAAGACAATTCTGGTTGTATTTTTTTCCATATGCTTTATTTATGATCCTGCCTATATGATAATTGGAATAAAACGTATTCTGCTTCGTCAGAGTTTTTTACCTACGCTCCGGATTGAACGTACGGCTTCTAATTCTAGAGCTGAGCGCGCTGCCTATTTAGCGATTCCAACACTTGTGTGAACTTCCTCTTTTTCCATTTTTTATCATTCTAATTATATTATTAAAAATGTCAGTAATTCTAAAGAATGTCAATAATTTCATTCATGACGTTAAAGTTTGCATCGTCGCAATGCAACAATAATAATTTTTTTGCCGGATTTTTCTGCCTATTTAGGCTGTGAAAATAACTGACACGTTTTCACATATTCGCAAGATTGTTACGACCGGACATTGCAAAAAAGACTTCTGACGACGATTTTGTAAAAAAAAAATGTTAAGTTGTGCCGATACAATTTAATTTTATTGATTTGATCGATCACCGTTTGATGATCATAAAAATAAACTAATGAAAAGCGAAGAATAAAAAGCGTTGCATTCCTACGATGCAAACTTTAAATCCATTTTCATTCGTTTTTTGCATTTTCATTTGACGATGACGACGTCCGCATGGACGCCATATTACTTTTGTTTGAATCTTGCTGAAATTATTCACGCAGCAACTCATCAGTTGTTTACTGTGACGACCCTGAATAAGGTTTTTGAACATTTATTTGAACCGATACCAGTATTTGAACATTTTCATAGTGAAACTCTCTTTCGACTAGCTACTGTGCATATGTTCCACTAACTCGGGGGCGACTAAAATATCTAACGCTCTTTATGATTTTGGTATCTTGCTTTGATAAAACGTCCGATATATTTCGTTTTTTCTTACAACAAAACGTTTGCATTGTCAAGCAGCTTGCTTCAATAAAACGTCTACGGTGTTTTTTCTCTTATCTTGTTTCATTAATAACTCATTTGCAAGTATTAGTATTAGTATTAGTATTAGCATCTATTAGTATTAGTATTAGCAAGTATTAGTATTAGTATTAGTATTAGCATTAGTATTAGTATTGCATGAATTAGTATTAGCATTAGGATTAGCAGTATTAGCATATTAGTATTAGTATTGCAAGTATTAGTATTAGTATTAGTATTAGTATTAGCATTAGTATTAGTATTAGTATTGCAAGCATTAGTATTAGCAGTATTAGTATTAGTATTAGCAAGTATTAGTATTAGCATCAGAAAAGTTTTATTATTTTTGGAAATGAAGTAGCACCAAATTATTTACAAGTCTTTGCATGCTCACTCTCGATCGAAACAAGAAATAAAGATGTTTATAAAGAATACGCGTGAATGAGCGATAAATCATGCGAAAAAAGCAAGACTGCTAGATCGTCGCAAGCGGCGCCAAGACCAAGATGAGAAGTACATCCACTTCGTCTTGGTCTTGCTTTTACTCCTCACTATATTTACTAATAATCAACATTCCCGGCTAATTAAATTTGTCAAGACAAATGTCACAATGTATCATGTATCACTCGTATGACACATAATATATGTTTCAGTTTTTCTTAAAGTAGCTTCTAAACGACGTAGACAAAGCGAAATAATATTATTGGAAATTATTATAAGTTGTTTCGCTGCGCTGGACGGTAAAGCGAATAGAAAATGCCTCATACATAGTTAAAGAAGACAATAATATTTCTCGTAATATATTCAAGAACTCACAAGTTTGGTAATTTCGAGTGTATTTCGTTTTCAATATACGGTTGAATTGACACACGTGCATGCTCGGAATACAAATCCTGCTGTTTTCGCAGTTCACTGCTTCTGTTTTCGATTCCATTACAACAAGAAATACTTTATTATAAAAAATCGCAATATCATATTTCACGACCATAATTGATTCAAACTTTCTCTCGCATAATAGTGGCGAATAACCCATAATTCTATCAAATATTGAACATTGTCGTGAGGCTACGTGGTGAGTTCATTGAGCACGGTGGTACGGAGTAGCTATTAGTTTTCATGGGCTAACGAATTTCCACTATAAATTATATTTTGGAAAAAAGGAATAAAAATAGATATTTTGAAGACTTCATACAATTGATTTATCTTATTAAGTCAGAATGGTAATTGTTACATATAGCATTGCCATTTTATCTGTATTTTGCTATCGATTGAACGATGTGAGTTTGTAGACATAGGTCTTTAGAAATCAGTGCATATTGAACTCAATTCAATGGCCATAGTGATCTCAACATTTTTTTTCGACCAATAAATTATCTTCACGATTTATGCACAGGAATTTACTACTTAATTTTACAGAAGAAGTTACTTGCCTCAACAATTATGTTCTTAAACATGAATCAATTTGAATATTTATTATCTCGTAAGAATTAAACAGACTACAACCGCTGAAAGGCTGCCAATCAAAGAAGAGGCGCCAATCGGTATGAGGTTGATCACGTTCCTCGGCTATAAAATTCAAAGCGTAAAGTATTGCTGGTTTCTAGGATTTCATACTCTGCTGAGCATTTTTCTGATAGCCTCCACACTCAAACGATCCCCAGGCTAACAATATTGAATAGCGGGATCGCTTCCTGACGACATTTATCTCACAAGGCACGGTTCAATTTCGAAGAAAAAAAAACTGATTTCAGTCTGCGCAGCGATGTGACTGATACAAGTTTTGCTGATATGAGTTTTTTTTTCGTTTTATAGCAAAAATTTGGAGGGGACTGATTCTATCGATCAGCGACGCGTTAAAAAATTCCTGCAGCGGTGTTGAACGGAACGAGGGATGGGGAACCCCACGGCAATCGCAGGATCGTAGCCAGCAGCAACAGCAACGCTATGAACACGTTGCAGAAACGCGATGGTTCGGTAGTGATATCCTAGCGCGTGCGCTCTCTCTCCCGGTGCTCTGCACCCCTCCTGAAAAATCCTTGAATTATGATAATGGCGGCGACATAATGCGATCCAATGAGGCAATCAAGGGGCGTCGGGAGGTTGACGATATCGATGTTCACGATGCACTATTCCGCCAAACCCCTCTACGGTGTCCATCCGTATACAGTATCGAGATCCTTGTATGCGTGTGGATATTATCGAGTGAGATTGTATGGGTGAGCGGCCCTACTACGTAGCCGAGGGATACTCGTAAGCGGTCGGTGTATTGGTGCAGCGAACAGCCTCGCCGTTCAGTACCACCGGAGTCACGCATCCTCGATCCTCGTATTAGTGTTACTGCCGTTAGGTACAAACGGGAAGCGAGTGAGTCCGGCAAGCGAATAGTGAGGAGTGCAGTGCGCGTCCAGATTGAACGACCTGGCCTCCGACCACCGCGATCTATGTCCCGGACGATCCATAGTGCGTGTACCAGGGTATAATTGCTGGTGGTGGACCAGCAGCCGTTGCTCTAGGAGGCCCGTTTTCATCAATCAGCTACGTTAAATGCTAGCTCGCCTATACTGCAATTGGAATGAGCGACTACCCTACCCACCCTCCAATTACGCAATTGCCCGAACTCACGAGTTTCTCACGCGACCCACTCGCATATATTATGAGATCACGCGCGAATCCGGGATGATCGATTGATCATCAGACTCGTTAATGGTACCCCGATGAATCTCGGCGAGAAGTTTAGCCTAGCATTGTATTTTGAAGCTGCAGACAAAGTATGGACATTCCTTTCGTTTCTCATCGAAAGATTAGTGCCGGGCCTACTATACTTATGAAAGCAGAGGTTTGTGTCGTAAAAATGTGCACTGAAGGAACTCGTTCGATTACATAACTGCACGTTGTATGGCGAAGTAGTCGATACACAGTCTCACAAGGTCTAATCTGCGAAAGAGCACTAAAAAAAACGGGCGATGGCGTTACCATCCGCCCTCAAGTGGTCATGCCTGTCCAAGCAATACAATACAGAAGGACAACATCAGTTTCCTCAATCCCCTATCGTTTACGTAGTCCCCACGTATAATGTACAACGGCTTGCTAGAATATACTACTGATGGGGTAGGACACTGGCAGGCAGGGAGTAGTTATGGGACCACGAGGATGTTAATGACCATAAACAAGCAATCACTGTAATCCGCCATGAGTCACTCCAGCTGTCTGCCTGGTTACATAGATACCAGCAGCCATATGCCTTGGACTAGCCGGGAGCTTCGCCGCCTATGGTTAGCTGGTTGGCTGACTGGCCACGCGTAGAAATACATATACCGGATTGTGCGTTATACATACATACGTATATACGATTCATGCAGATGTTGAGCGAATCGTGTTTACAATGCATGGCATACATTAACATTGTATGCTTATTAATTATCAAGTGTTATGATCGATTTCGTTAATTATGCATGGTATTAATAATAATAATTGTAGCCTTAAAATTGGATTACGGATTTTTCTCGCAAGCTCTTCGTGAGTTTGGATTAAGAAGGAAAAATTATCTGAACAAAAATCCATGAATTTTGACAGACTGTGAGAAGAAGGAACTCGACCGCACATGTATAGATTATAAACAAACATAAAACTACATGACGGCGATGCTGAAGTCTCAATTAATTCCTGAGTTCCAACGTGTATGCTTGCGGGTTTGCACGTATATCCCTTCTCAATTGAACCCTTTCTTAACACTCCCTACTGGCACCTCGCTGATCTAACCTAACTCCCGTTCCGGCCATATTCGTCTTAAGCTATACTATACCGCATTTGCCGAGGGTACGGGAAACTCTGGAAAACCCGTTATGCTATGGATCGCTCTATATTCTTGTGATTCTTTGGTGCACAAACTTTAACTCAAGTATCTACACTTAAGTGTCTTAAGTATACCAAGCCACGGACAATGCTGCTTTATTCGAAATACCGCCAGAGCCGAACCCCGACCACCCATCCACCAGTGTCGGATAGAGGCAATGGACAAAACTGTTCAACTACATATTTGGACCACTTTCATCCAAACAAACATCTCCACTTTTAACGGGAAAATGATCGATATTATTTCCAACAATAGTAAAATCTATCAAATGCCAATCATTCGACCGATAAAGACAATAAAAGTCTGATTGTGAGCTGCATATGACTTTTCAAGCAAATTCGTATCAAGCTTCACCTTTCTACTTCCTTGAATCCAATTATGTTATAATCGAACCGCGATATAACGAAGATTTGTCCATTCCCTTCCGATAGACACTCGAAACCTTGACACAACGACATAATAATATACGTTAGGCTCTAATTATTAATTGCTTGTAAACGTTACTGTATATTGAATCTTTCTTTTTGCAAAAAAATACCCCTATATTTATAGTACTAATATATTTATTTTAAAGAACAATTTAAGGGCTATGACTCCGATATAACGAAACGCCAATACAAGGAAAACTCGTTATAACGAACTTCCCTAGATATTCGTCATATCGAGGTTCGACTGTAATCGTCTATCTGTCCCAATGTAGAATATTTTTCATCCTGAGCCTAGTTCAAAGTAGGCATTGCATCCTCCGGAAAAACAACAGAAAAGATATTGCTTTGAACTCGGCTTTTTTTACACTTCTTGCCTATTCGATGCGTGACATGCAAATTTCATTAACGACTTCCTAATCGTAATCACCGAAAAATCTATAAGACTACGCGGTGGATAGTGAGCGAAATTCCCACGAATAAGCTACCAGTGAAGACTGTTTGCATCACGACAGGCGACCACCGTACACAAGAAAACATCTGTGCGGCTAGAATGCTTCGCTGACAGCGGCAAGAGAGAATTTAAAATGCTGCAGCAACCGCGAATGCCTTTATGGTTCCCGAATAGATGACTCGGTGTAACGAGAATAGAATTTGCTTATCAAAGTCCTAATTTCGCTTAAATTTCAATCGCGTTTTTCTCAAAACAGCATATTTCCAATGGATTCCCGCGTGTTCTTAAGGCGAGGTACCTGCGTAATTAAAAAAAATAGATTTTTTTTGTTTTCTTGTAATTTGTAGTTCAATCTATTGAACTGATTTTTCTCGAATTTCGTACATGTACATACATAAGTACATACATAAATATTGTGGATTGAAGAATTTTTTCATTTTCCTCATAGATTTATCGTATCAATGGGAAGTGTCATTTATTGTCGGGACGATTATTTTTTTTTTTTACTTTTGACGGCCGTTCTTCAAGCCGTAGTTGAAAGTGCAAAGAAAAAAAACAAACGATCAGCGACCAGAAAATTGAATGTACGGTGGGCATTTTTATCGAATTTTTCTTGAATGTGAACTTCTCTGCCCAGTCGTAGTCACTGCAAACCACGAGTTAAAAAACAGGCTATAGGAGACTGTATGGTTATGGCTGGATATTCGTTTTATTAAGCGCATTATTCTACATTATTGAATGTATATATTATATAATAAAATAACAGATTGAATTAGGCCTAAAATTTAGTTTCTAGCGGTATATGACCCTTTTCATAACCTAGCATCCAAGCAGAACATCAATGTACAAACGCAAGCCAATGAACATATACAGTGCCGGTCAAGAGTTTTTGATTACTTTGGATAATTGCAAAATTATATTAGAACAATATAATTAATTTCATAAAGCTATATAGTATCACAGTAAAATAAGAAATAAAAATGATTATATTATTCTAATATAATTATAATTTTGCTCGGCACTTTGCGTTTTAATACATATTACTCCACATCAATATAGTCACTCTTGAGTTTAACAACGATCATACATACTGCTGCTAAATAGGGAAAAATCAATACTAAACATCAACATAATGTGAATACATTATATAATGAACGATCGAAGTACTTGGTTTTCCATTGCTTGTTATAAAAATAAGTTTTGGGTATCGGCACTAGCTTGCATAAGATCGATTCGAGCCTGTTCTTCCCGTTAGGCCGAAATGTATACACAGAAAAGTTTGACAAAGTGGGCGAACCAAAGCCACACGTGAAAGGTCTCTGCCTAAGTCACTTATATTTCATCGAGTTTGTTTTTTCAACATTATGATTTTTATTCGATATAATACTATCCTACGGTCTTGATCGCTCCATATGTCCACCGGTTGAAAATAAATTATTTCTCGTTTAAAAAAGTGCATATTTTCTTAGACTTATTTTAATTTGACAAGGGATTCTTTCTTAAGGCTGATATCGAATATGTAAAAATATCTTGAGGGTGGAATCATGCTCTGAGGTGAAAGATTCGTGGGCCATTTCGAAAATTGCAAAATTCCGTTGGACCATCCAAGTCCCACGCCTCCTTTCTCGGAAGGAGGAAGCACAGTTGTACGAAAAAGATGAGAATGAAAATAAGGAGGGGGAGAGAGAGAGGGAGGGAGGGAGGAAGAGAGAGAGAGAGAGACCAAGGCAAGACGATATAAAGCGATGGCCGAAAAGGAGAATAACAGAAGAGAAAAGGCAGAGTATCGCTATCCATGCCGAGAGTCTTACGATCGAGGCTTACGAAGATCGTAAATAAGTTGGCGATACGACCCTCGCTCGTTTGTTGAAGATACGATGAGAGAGAAAGAGCGAGATAGAGAAAGAGAAAGACAGAGAATAGAGGCAGATGATGTAAGAAATACGCAACTGAGTGAGAGAAACAGCGATCGATCAAGGAGATGTGGAAGAAAGCCCGGCGAATAAAAGAAGAGAAGCGCGTTGTAGAGAATGAGAAATACGTATAAGACATAACAGGGCCGAAACGTTTTACGAGAATCGATTCCAAACACAACTCGAACCTCTCTTTTCCCTTTTTCGATTGCCACACGAACGGTATAATGTTGTACCAACTTGGTACATAGCGAGGGATTTTTCACAGTACTGGCGAAAGGATTACGGCAGGCAATTAGTGCCCAGTTCAATATAGGGAGAAAGCTTGATGCGTTAATGAGCCACGAAAAAACAGTAGCAATAGTCAAGTGGAATTATTCCATCAAAGAAAGCAGTGTATCAGTAGGAGATTGCTTTTTTGACATGGTCATAGAAATATGTTTGGAATCATTCGAAACCTTTTAAAAAATGATATTTCTCAATATGTGTGTATGTGCGTGTTATACGGATTTTTTTCTCGCGTTTCAGTTTAATTAAATCATAAAATATCACCGTAGGTACCATTTTTACACGTGATACGAACCAAGGCAACATTATTAGAAAAAAATCGAATATTTCGAACTGTTAAAACTGTAGCATTATGATGATTTCGATAGACCGAAATAATTTTGTGTACACACGAATAGTACCGCTGACGGACAATCGAGATTGAGTTCAGCGAATTACGGTAAAAGTGTTCAGAATTTATGTACTGAATTTTCTGAACTGGAAAAATCAGTACACGCTCGGATTTAATACTCTAATTATGGATCATTGTCTTGAATTTATCACAAGCAAAAAGCAAGAATTCGACATACCGGTTTCCTGTTTACATCAATTGAGGCATGGTTTTAAAAAATCGTCCCAATTAAAAACTCGCGGATTGTTTCTTTAACAGTTGATTTTCTTCACAACTATATCTTCAGAGGAAACCACTATTCTCTCATAGGGAAAAATTCATTAGTAATATCAAATGATAAGGAATCACTAGGCAATTTTCCAATTTCTACCATTTTTTAGGCTTAACGACCTGCATATTTTGTGTTAAGGGTACGTCACCTTGAGCCTTTTACAACGTTAAAGCAGAGTAAGTTATTGTCATAAATGTAAAAAATAGTTTAATAATAGAGGGAGCATAAAGTAAATGACAAGAAACATGTAGAAAGAAAAAATATGTGGACAACTTTTATACCCTCGCGATTTTCATTGCAACCTCAAACAGTAATACATGGTGACTACAATGTCCAAACAGCAATACTTGTCTTTATTTCGATATTGTTTGCAGGAGATTTACTCACGAGGAACACTGTAAAAATAAAGAACGGTTAGCACTATCATGACGCAAACTATGAGTCAGTTAATAATAGTTACATCTGAAAACATTTTTCTTCGATATTTCCGAGATCTATCCTACAGGTTAGTACAAAACGCTAAGGTAGTTCTGTAGTTTTGGTCAAGACTTAGGAATTGACTGAAATCTAAGTATGGTGTAGATATGACTTTCACGTACTGGTGCTCAAAAATTCAATTCGATTCACCGTTTAGTTCATGAGATAATTGCAATCGAATATGGGTATTTTTGTACGCGATCCCGATACCTAACACGTAAACCGACAGTAGTTTGCTCGCATTTCTCGACATAGGTTCTAAACGGCTCTTACGATTTCGGAGCAGCGTTCGACACCGTAGGATAATTATCGTACGTATGCGATCATTTCATGCCTACGTACGATATAGGGTAGCACATTTTTATCGTACGCAGATTATACGATAATTTTTATCATGCAAAATTTGAGAATTTATTGTACTCATACGCTGATAGTCAACAGAAAATGCGATTCTTTTTTACTCATAGCGATATTGGCTTATTACTTTCTAAGGCAGTTCAATATACATGCCGTCTCATTGGCTAGCATCTCCCAATCAGCGAGCACGTCGTTCGATATACGGTTTTTCGCATATTTCGATTATGTTCGCAATTTGTAAGTCTCACATAATTTGTGTTGGAATGTTGGCAGTTATTCTGTTATATGACCGTGGTTATATGTATCCTCTCTGACACTCGGGGTATCCATTTAAGGATGTTGAGTCCCAAATCGCAAATGATGATAAAATTCTGAAAATTTGGTATGTTTTTGTACGAAGTATTTCAGAGGTCATGTAAAAACTTCACGACAATTAGGAAGCTCGTTATTGAACAATTAACACTCACAAATTAAATGTTGTTTTATGGAAACTGATGTAACTTTGCAGTAAGTTTTTTTTTTGACCTCTCAATTTTATAATATCTACAATATACTGAAAGCAACGGAAATAAAACGAAGTTTACTGATAAATTTTTTTTTGAAGAGTATGTGGCTTCCGGATGGAGGCCGTGTTGAGAATCAGTGTTGTGCCGACGTTTCGCAAACGTTACAGTCTGCATCATCAGGGCTGAGAGCTCCGATACTGAAGCTCCCGTGTCTCAGGCATTCCTTATATACTTGCAGTCATCGTTCCAGATCACTGCACCAGCCAATCAGATGTTTTAATTGATCGGCCGGTCAATTAAAAAACCGGGAGGACGGTGTGCCAAATGGGATTGACGTGATATCCACCATCTCTGTTTAGATTGTCCGGATGTTTTCGGATTTCCAAGCCTTCTCGGTGTTTCCTAGAAAAATAGCTGTTTGATGGGGCCAGACTTTGGGCTTTATCGAACTGAATGGCATGACCAGTTTCCATCCAATGCTCGGCCAGGGCTGATTGTCCAATGTGGCCATATTTGATACACCGTCTATGTTCTTTGATCCGTGTACTGATCTTCCTCCCGGTTTCTCCTATGTACACTTTACCGCATGAGCAGGGTATCTTGTACACTCCTGGTGCACTTAATGGTGGTCTTTGGTCTTTTGCACTCGGAGCCACTTGTGCTAGCTTCTTCTGAGGTTTGAAGATGACTCGCACGTTATGTTTCCCAAGGACCCTGCCTATGCGATCGGTTATGCCCTGAAGGTATGGAAGGGAAGTTGTTGCTATTATTTGTCCTTCATTCTCCCCTTCAGGTTCTGTTACCGTTTTCGGATCGGCTATTTTTCTTCTTAGTTGTTTGATCGTTCTTTCGATGTTGCCTGGCTTGTAGCCATTATCTCCTAAAGCTTCGCGTAGGTGTTCTAGTTCATCCTCGAGAGAGTTCGGTTCGGAGATCGCTAGAGCTCTGTAGACCAGAGAGCTTATGACCGATTGTTTTTGGGAGGGGTGGTGATGGTGATTTTTTAATTGACCGGCCGATCAATTAAAACATCTGATTGGCTGGTGCAGTGATCTGGAACGATGACTGCAAGTATATAAGGAATGCCTGAGACACGGGAGCTTCAGTATCGGAGCTCTCAGCCCTGATGATGCAGACTGTAACGTTTGCGAAACGTCGGCACAACGCTGATTCTCAACACGGCCTCCATCGGGAAGCCACATACTCTTCAAATTACATAAAGAGCCGTGAAAGCCTTAAAACTAAAATAAAACGCCTACACGGAGAGGCTATTTTGGGTTCTGTTAACACCTTTTCCAAACTCAGGAAAACTCTGCACATCCAGCTGTGCTCGTTAACATTCCTAAAAAGGTGCCGCGACCATCAAGTGGTACCGAAATGTTTTCAATTAAAAAACCCCTTTCCATCAAAACAAGCCAAGACTATCCTCCACGTGGCCTCGCTGAGACTGGTAAAGGAGAGAATATCTGTCACCAAAAAGCTTTTAGACCAAAATTCCCAAAAACTCCTTAAACTTCACCTACGCCTATCTGACTGTTTGGAACCACAGCTGTGGGAAGATCTTGACCGGGTCACACACGAACAAGCCCTCCACTGTGCAGACCTGAGGTCCAGGAATCAAATAGAGAAATTCAGGAAACTATGCCCACAGACGAAACAACCCATCCTAACCCATACAGTAAAAAACCTAAGCAACCACCCACTCTTCGCAGCTGAAACATCAGTCCTCGCAAAAGGGCACAATTTCGCCATCACACCGACAGACATTCCAACCAGAGAAATCATCAGCCAGGTGGAAACTGCCATCTACCGTCTCCCACCTGATACTAGCAACGATATCAGGCAACGGATAACCAATATTCTACACAAAGCAAAACCCCCTCAGCAGAACATCACAAAGGAAGAACACCTTGCTCTTCAAAATTTGAAGAAAAACAAGGACATCTTAGTACTACCAGCTGATAAAGGGAATGCTACTGTTATCATGGACAAAACGGACTACTGCAGGAAAATGATGAACCTGCTCGAGGACACCAACACGTACAAGAAACTACCACGTCACCCAACATCAAGCGTAAAAAAGAAAACAACGACACTTCTAAAGAAGGCTGGCCTGTCGGAGAACCTTATCAAAATCCTTACACCCAAGGAATCCCTACCACCCAGGCTTTACGGTCTGCCAAAAATACACAAAAACAAAATCCCACTAAGGCCCATCGTTAGCAACATAGGCAGCCCTACATATCATTTGGCACGTTTTCTCTGCAAACCCTTGCAGGAACTCGTAGGCCTCAACAACTCCCATATCCAAAACTCTCGGGAATTTGTGACTAAGATCCAGTCCATCAAGGTACAACCAGAAGACATTCTAGTAAGTTTCGATGTTGTATCGTTGTTCACAAACGTCCCAACCCATGAAACCCTAGAAATAGTCAGAAAATCCCAAAAAGTTGCTCCTAACCTACTAGCCCTCATAGAACATTGCCTAAACTCTACATATTTCCAATTCCAATCCCAGTTTTATGAACAAACTTCAGGCGCAGCCATGGGTTCCCCGATTTCCCCTATCATCGCCAACATCTTTATGGAGAATTTCGAGAACAGAATTCTGCAAGAAGCACCTCTCAAACCCTCAACCTGGTTCCGATATGTCGATGACACCTTCGTCATTTGGAGTCACGGCAAAGAAATCCTCAATCATTTCTTAACCTTCCTCAACTCCCAGCACCCCAATATACAATTCACCATGGAGATAGAACAGGACAATCAAATTCCTTTTCTGGATGTACTGGTTCAACGGAAAAACGATGGCACTTTGGGCCACAAAGTTTACCGGAAACCAACGCACACGGATAGATATCTCCACGCTACGTCCCATCACCACCCCTTCCAAAAACAATCGGTCATAAGCTCTCTGGTCTACAGAGCTCTAGCGATCTCCGAACCGAACTCTCTCGAGGATGAACTAGAACACCTACGCAAAGCTTTAGGAGAAAATGGCTACAAGCCAGGCAACATCGAAAGAACGATCAAACAACTAAGAAGAAAAATAGCCGATCCGAAAACGGTAACAGAACCTGAAGGGGAGAATGAAGGACAAATAATAGCAACAACTTCCCTTCCATACCTTCAGGGCATAACCGATCGCATAGGCAGGGTCCTTGGGAAACATAACGTGCGAGTCATCTTCAAACCTCAGAAGAAGCTAGCACAAGTGGTTCCAAGTGCAAAAGACCAAAGACCACCATTAAGTGCACCAGGAGTGTACAAGATACCCTGCTCATGCGGTAAAGTGTACATAGGAGAAACCGGGAGGAAGATCAGTACACGGATCAAAGAACATCAACGGTGTATCAAATATGGCCACATTGGACAATCAGCCCTGGCCGAGCATTGGATGGAAACTGGTCATGCCATTCAGTTCGATAAAGCCCAAAGTCTGGCCCCATCAAACAGCTATTTTTCTAGGAAACACCGAGAAGGCTTGGAAATCCGAAAACATCCGGACAATCTAAACAGAGATGGTGGATATCACGTCAATCCCATTTGGCACACCGTCCTCCCGGTTTTTTAATTGACCGGCCGATCAATTAAAACATCTGATTGGCTGGTGCAGTGATCTGGAACGATGACTGCAAGTATATAAGGAATGCCTGAGACACGGGAGCTTCAGTATCGGAGCTCTCAGCCCTGATGATGCAGACGGTAACGTTTGCGAAACGTCGGCACAACGCTGATTCTCAACACGGCCTCCATCCGGAAGCCACATACTCTTCAAATTACATAAAGAGCCGTGAAAGCCTTAAAACTAAAAAAAAAAAATTTTTTCTTTCTTTTAAAAATTGTTCTTAACAAAATATTAATTATTTAATAACGAGCTTCCCAATCGTCGTGAAATTTTAAGACGACCTCTTAAATACTTCATACAAAAACATACCAAATTTTCAGAATTTTCTTATCATTTTTTATTTCAACCCTTAAGGAGGTTGAAGTAATGATGATAGAATTCTGAAAATTTGGTATGTTTTTACATAAAGTATTCAGGAGGTTGTGTAAAAATTTCATGACGATTAAGAAGCTATTTATTGAACAATTAACATTAACATGTTTCATAGGAACTCAACATCCTTAAAATAAGTGAAGTATATAAAAAAAAAATTGTTTCATTTGTCACTACCCTTTTATATTCTTTTATTCTTTATAAATAGAGAATGTTGGTGCGCTATGTACAGAACTTAGGAACAGTAAAGTTTTTTTCGAGCAAACTTCAAATGTTGGCGCGTTTATTGAACTGAAAATGGAGAGGGAATCGGTTCAGGCTTGTGCCGTAGGTAAAACATATGGTTCTATTAATTTGAAAGCGGTAGTTTCGAAGAGATAATCCGCAAAGTATTTGTATATATATCAATATTACGTGTAATATGATTTATTTAATTATTATAGAGATTATTCTCATAAGTACGATAATATTGGTCCCTGTACGATAATTCTACGCCTCGGTACGATAGTTGCCTCGCTTCAGGTTGCCAACGCTGTCACGGAGGATAATTTTCAAAAAATCGATTTTTTTTGCATTATCCGATAGTATAGACGGTTATAAATATGCTGTTCAATTTTTGGGGCGAAATTCGAAATTATTCCGGTTGCTGCAGTCTTTGTCAGAAAAAGGGTTCGATCAGCTGCGTAAGATCCGGCGCGGACGGACGTGTTTTTCTCGAAATATCGTTTTTTCAAAACAGTATACACTCTCAAAGGAAGAGTTTTCAAGCAAGCGGCCTCAAATTTTGGCACAACATTCTTCACGCCATTCTTTATCCTGCTATGAAAGCTCTTTTTTAATCTTCATGTTTTGTGTTAACGAAAAACTGTCGAAAAAATAGGCTCAATTCGATACTTTTTTCCAAACCGCTGCCCTTTTGTCAATTTTGATTTTAAAAGACCTCAATAGCAAGATAGCGGCTTTTGTAGTGATTAGTAATCTTGCTATAAATTTTGTTTCGGTTAATATTTACGGCCACAACCGTGTATACCGTGAGGACTGTTTTTTTTCGCAGACATTTTCAACCGTTAAAGAAATATAAAAAAATGAAAGTAAACGTTTAAACATTTATTTTCTGTTCTTCATGAGTGTTTTGATTCGACATAAAAAAAATCAGACTGATCAGCGATTTAACAGTTCAATAAGATGTCGGAAAAACAAACCGTTTTTTCTTTCCAAATACTTATGCATTTGTTGATGCTGTGTTTATTCTGAAAGTTTATCAATGATCGGAAATTACGTATTACTCTTAAAGAAAAGAAATAAGCGAACATAAATAATCGAATGTTGGAGAAAGGTGGTGGCGAAGTCGAGGGTGAAGAATGCAGGTGTGAGGGAAGCCAGCAAGCGCACATCGAAAGCAGGGAGTAAGGGAGCAAGAGGCAGACCACGCAAGACTGCGCCATACTGAAAGTTGGCGATGACGGCGGATGTTATTGGCAGGGAGGCCATTCATCGCGATGATGGATGTTTGACAGGCACTTCTCGCCCGTTCTCCCTTTCGCTCGCACTCGTCCGCTCGCCAGGCAGTTATAATAAGTAATGGGCTCACTTCCGCCGCCATGGAAGCTTGAATGCTTCGGCGGCCCGAACGCTCGGCTGCCTTTGCACCTCACCCCTTGCTCTTTCCTTTAACTGCTTCGGCACATTTACAACTCTACCAGTTATAACTCTACGAAAAAAAACAATGCTACCAGAGGCCTGCTCTACCGCTAAATCGCTACCGTATTACGAGCGAAACAAATAACTTTGATTAATTCTAAAGTATCGTGATGTACTTTCTACTGCAACTTCGCCGCAAATCAGTTTCTAAGAATTTTATTTTCCTAGACGACAAGCGTATTAAAAGAAATCTTTTTGGATCAAGAAGCATTTGCGTCGCGTACGTCCATGGTTCGCGAGCCAAGCTTGGCTAACAGCGTCGGTACTAGCAAAAAAAGGAACGATAATGCATGAGTATAATGGGTCAATTTTTATAATATGTGATAAGTTTATTTTTTAAAAAATACAGATCTTTTTAAAAGTTCCTTTTTTATTTGTTTTTTTTCTGGTAGTTCTGCTATTCATAAGAGAAATAAGTATTGCCATTCCATAATTCATAAGAGGGCCTAAAAAAGTGGTTGTAACCCACTGATTTCGAAATATTTGCAGGGCTAGACTTATGCTCGGAATTGCAGTTTCGATAGTTATAGCAGATATAGAAATCAAGATGTAGCGAGCTTTAAGGGGATAAGTGAGCGAATGAAACAAAAAACACCAGGTTATATTTATATACCCTTTGGAACTTTTTGCTCAGCCGTCGTTTTTCTGTTACTTTTGCCAACTTACATGAGCCCTATTTCAGTTAAAATCAGTAGGTCGAGGCCGTTATCCTACGATCCCCTTAATAATTACATATTTGTCAATCTTTTTCGATTTAGCATAAATTTAAGTGTAGACGTAAGTCCCGGCCAGAAAAACGGAAATTCATCACAGGGACTTGCAATTAAATAGTTGGGAGGTATAAAAGGTTCCACCGTTTCCGACACTTTGACCTTATTTGAGATGGTGCATTGGATCTATCGAATAGCGGAAGATATGGACGAAGAGGTGTCGTTTTGAACTTGGTCATTAAGGGGTTACCCCCACTTGCGATTTTGAAAAAATCGATTTTTTTTATTGTATTTTTTTGAAGTATAAGTATCTAAGAATATGTCCTGAAAATTTCAAGTCGATCCGAACAAAATTGACTGAGATATGAGCGTTGAAAGAGAAGAATCCGTGAGTTGAAGAACTAAAATTGTAACTTTAATTAAACGCGTTTTTCTCAAATTGGCATTTCTGAAGTCGGTGACCAAGATTACTCGAACAATAATGAACTGATCTTCTTGAAATTTTGCAGGCTTATTTAATACATAAAAATGTAGTCTTCAATCGTTCGATTTTTTTTTTCGAAAAAAATGGCCGTTTTCTAGTCAAAAAACGGCCCTTTTTTTGGTTAAGATCAAACCATTATCTTTGACTGTCCGCCATTTTGTGAAAAATGAATATTTCTTAAAATCCTTCGATTAAAGACTAGTTTATACTTATATTTGACTAAATCCATCCGCATTTTTTTTTCAGATGATCCACTTCGCCGCAATGTTGGTCACCGCCAACCGTGTATAAAAAGCATTATTTCATTGACGGCCATTTGCCACTAAACAATGTAATATTTTTCAATAAAAAAAGTACTGAAAGTTCTTCAAGATGTGTCCTTTAAGATGGTATATTGATCGATTAAAAAAGTTTTGTAGTTTTCTTTAAAAAAATTCATGAAAAAGGCCTTTTTTTGCGCTACAAGTGGGAGTAACGCCTTAAGTTTCTCCAATTTTTTCACGACTCTACGATCATGTTATGGGTTCGGAGTTGGTTCCGGAGTTAAAAAACACCGCAGGCTTACCAACAACCATGAATATTATATAACCATAAGAATGCTTGAATTCGCCGACTACTCGCACGATAGTTCAAATCAAGCAAACTACTAAATATGATTTTAATTTCATTAATAAACTATAGTACGATAAGAAAGCAAATGCAGTCCTTTAACTAGCTTGTTGGTAAACCACATCGATCACTGAAACGACATTTTGAGGTATACTCGGTCCTAAAAATTGAATAGTTTACGTAAAGCTAAAAAAATATATGTTCATAGGACTCAAGATAATGCAAATCTGATATCTTAGGTCATTAAATGAATTTGTAAACACCAATATTTGCGTTTAGCCGCGTACAATAGTTCGACGCGAAATTGATTGTAACGCCGATTACCCCACGACTCTATAAAACCAGTTGAAAAAGATATCAAATTTGCCTGATAGTGTGAGAAAAATAGGAGAAAGGAGCAAGATAAATACGGGATTTTCACGTGAAGCCAAATCAAGAATCCAGCAATTTACGGGCGCGTGGATGGAGGGTTGAGACCAAGAGAGGAAGGAGGTGCTCGGAAACAGCCGCAAGGTGTGGAAGCTCCGAACGGGAGAGAAGGAGAGGAGACGACAGGGCGATAGGTATAGGGGTGAGGCTACTCCGACCATTGTGACAAATAACTCTCCTTCACCAAGGTCTGCATCATTTAATTTTCCTTAGTCACTACGCCGCAGAAATCGATGATCTTCTCACCGTAGAGTATCTTACTGAAAATGAATGGGACGTCTTAGATGGGTGATGGTGGTGAGGGCACCTTTCACTATCCCCTTAGCTACGATCGATCAGCCGATCTCAATTATTCTCGAGCAAGTTAACGCCACCAGATCAGTACGATTAATCCTTGTATATTAATCCTAGTCAGATCTTCCGCATTTTGGAAGCGCCGCATCAATCCTTTATTGACTATGTGCAGATAATAAAGCGCCCAATGTTGACCGTACCTATTATACAAAAGTATCTGAACCATTATTCCTTTCTGCGAGTTCTAGTCGCACAATAACGTGAATCTTTGCATATTCACGCAAGAACGGGTTAGTGTCAAATACGTATTATGGGTCGATGTCATATTTGATTGCTTCTTTGAATATGCTGAAATCTTATAGGATAACTAATAGTTTGTTCAAGAACGAAAGTTCCAATTTCGGAAGAATGCAGCTTCCACTGTTATTAAAAATATGATTTTCATTGCTCTTCACACGACTACTTAATGTTTATTACTGTAATATGGAACAAAATTGTACATAATATTTCGAGGGATGTTCTAGTCTTATGAATCTGTCAATGAAATAAATACTACAACCAGTATAAAGGACCACAATTACAATTTTTTTACGATCATCTGCTGATGTACATGTATTCGAGCACCTATCATATTCATTGGGACCTTCAATTTACTCTAATGGCTCGTTTACAATGATGATATGTCCTCAAACGCCGTGATAAGCCAACGACATCGACCGAGACGACGGATAAGGGAACGGAAGCCATGGTGGACCTTGCAGCGCGATAGTAACAACCGGTGCTGCTACGTTAGCTGTTTCATTGCCGCTACGCCTGCTGATACCGGTGCACGACCATGGAATGTTAATTAAAGCCGTTAGCTTTTCGATCTGGCGCTTGGAATAATTAGTCGAGGACGATGAGAGAGAAGTGGGCAGCTTGGCGAGAGTAAGATGGTAACAGAAGACTCGAAGATACAGATGGAATCAGACGGAAAACCCTTCACTCCGGAGTGGTTCACGCCGTTCTCATTCCATTTAGAGCAAAACCGTGAATGTCAAGTATAGATTTGGCTGGTTCTCCGCTTATTTTCTTCTTCATGATCTACATTATTGGAAGGAATGTATCGATTCGACCAGACGTCCGGTATTCAAACGAGTAAGGAGGAATCGTAGGATAGCCTACATCTTAGCTGTCCAATAAAATTTCAACGGTATCTACAGATGATCCAATCCCACTTTTATCTCTAAATTTGAAAACATTCATCTCTTTGGAAGGCTAACTTTGGAATCTTCGGCTAACGACGCTTTTGAAGGGCTCTGTCCAATTCGGCAGGCCATTCGATTCCGGTACTAAGATGTTGGTTGCTCGAAATCAAGGGAGATCTGTACGGCGTTGCTATCAACGTGTCTTCATGACTGGCCGACGGAATAATTATACTGCGGTGCCAAATTAGCATTGCCTCTGCAAAATTATGAACGGACGCGTGATTCGTTATATGAACGAGTGGCACATGGAAAAAAAGAAGCTACGGGCGTACCGCTGTTAGCTTTATTCCTCGATGGCTCCACTGTAGCTATTAGGACAGTGGTAGTGTTGCAAAGACTGTGGTAGTAGTAGCGGAGCAACGGGGGACCTCATCTAAAGTTACAAATCGCAATTCTTCCATGGCTGTGGTTCTGATTCTGTGAAGTTATGTTATGGCACAAAGTAAGCGCGGAATTTATCAAGAAAGTTGGTATAACTCCGGGAATACGACTATCGATGCAATGAAACGATTGGCTCCGCCTCATTTACTTTCCTAGCAGCAGCACTGGCCTCAACCCGTGCCCTTTCCGTTGCCTTCATATAACCCCCACCTTCATTTTATCCAAGTCGCGGACTCGAGTCGCAAATCCACGAGGCAGTCAAGGTATATATTAGCATTATTACCCTTTCTTGCGAAAAACAGTCGTTCCAGAAGTCTCGCCAGTATTATAAATGTATCTCGATCGAGCGACAAACGGTTCTCCTTCTCATTATTTAGAGTCATCGAAAAAGTTCATCAAGCCTTCAATTTACGACTATGTGTCCCTCGCGTTGATACCCTGTACGCGCAAAATTCTGCTTCGATTGTGTGTACATATTTCACGTCATTAAATATGAAGATGTGTCTAACAAACACTCATTTCGCAAAAATACCTTTTCCAACCTCTAAGGACTTACTTTGCACTGCTTGCTGTGTTCGCTCAAAGATAAGTATATTTTAATTATAAACGAATTACCTTCTACTATGTGTAAAAGGCTTGAAGGATTTTTTAAATAAATTATATCGACATAACTATACACAGCAGCATAGGCGATGTTTTTGCATAAACAAAAACGTCTGATTCAAATCTTTTGTTTTGTCTGAAGATTCCTTAACACAATAGCAATAATGAGAGTTCGAGAATATTCGACAATCATTGACTCGAAATTAAAAATTAAAGCTAATCCAAGATTTTTACGCAGTATACACATATCGATCTGATACATAAACTACTTGCCGGCCCTTCTCGGTCCTTGTCCGTTTCGGACAACATGGCGCATCACTTCTTGGTTTTGGGTAAATGAAAATAAATATTCGTTAGGTGGGGTTTATTTTTTTATACATAAGCGTAAGTTTTATTGCTCTACTTTGTTAGCCGGATTTTTCGTTTCTTGCAAAGATTCAGAACAAACTGTCATGCCAGGAGCGCAGCATCCGTCTTGTAGGGTCAATTTTTCGCTACGTCTGCAGAGCTTATTCGGTCTGAATATAATATAGTCTTCCTTATTACATTCGCATAACCCTTTACGGTATTAATAATTTTTTACGTGCATTTTCTTTGTCCATTGTCCGGACTACGTTGATTTTCCAGGGTTGAGTCGGTATTGTCAAGATTGCCTAGTACCGCCTACGGCTTTGCCACGTTGGTCCTTATATGAATAATATTGTCGAATGTATTCTCTGTAGTGAGAAGGGTACTTAGCAGATACCAGTACTTTCCGGATAACTTGTATCTCAAGATCACCAGTGTGGGGCCTAATACCCAGGGTTATTCGTCTACCCATCCGTTGACCTTTGTCCTTTGGCAATGCAGTGGCTACGAGTATATGTCGGAAGTTATTTTGTCGAACGAACTCCCGAAACTCCTCCGATATAAAACTCATGGCTCTGGCTTATTAGGCAGCCGTTGAAGTTCGTTTATAGTTTGCGATAAGCTGATTGAGATAATCAGTGGCCTATCTACTTGTTTTCAAAGTACAGAGCTTCCCGATTTTTATAAACAAATCTCCATAAGTACATGCTTCTTCAGTTTATATTCTTTGAGAGGACAACAATGATATATTTAGGTTGTTTGAAAAGGCCCTTCGGTATAGTATGTAACATGCCGTTTACTTTTCCAGTGGCCAGTGGGAAACCTGGGCACGTCCATCATCAATATATGTTTATAAGGCTTGTCACTCTTTTTAGGAAACTAGTCATTTTCTTTATATATCTCAGCATGGTATGGCGAATTTTCATGATTTTCTGCGGAAGCAGTAACGTTAATCATGTTTTATCATTTTTTTGTAAATGATTTCATGTCACATGTATTTCTCACGTATTTTCTAATGTTTCGAGTTTGTTCTTGATAGCTACCATTATTCCCAGATATCTATTTCGGTGAAGGTTTAATCCTATCGACTATTATTTGGCATGATGTTATGATATCAACTCAACACGTTTACGGGTTTCATTTGATTATCGACTTGTTTCCCGAGTTAATAACCGAAACTATTAAAAATCTTAATTATCCTATGAAGCGGATTATGGATTTTAATTGTGTTACCATAGCATCGAATAAAAGAGATATAAATCTATAAATTTCCCGCCAATCACTAAACTATCATAAAATTTTCGACTCCAATGAGAAATTTCTCGATTTATATCCCTTTCAGTCACCGTCATCAATAACTATCCGTGACAATATTAAATCGGCACTTTTCGAAGTTAATTCGTAATTCATGCAAGACATGCAAATCTTTAAACTTGCAAATGAAATTTCTTCGTCACTTCCTGTGATTCGCTTAGAAATTAATTACTCACTATTACTCACAAACTTATTTTCGAATGTATCGAAAGAGCTGCTCGGCAGCATGTTCATTTTGAGTAACGGTTATGCAGCAGTTACGATAAACGAAACGCTTTGTATTTTTTTTTCTATAAATACAAAGGCAATTCGTAAAACCATTGCATAAAAGGAAAATTTGAGAAACGAGCAAATAAGCGAGTGTTGCTATGTCTTATGACATGGATACTTTATAAATCAAATGAAAACCTTTTAATTCGCGGATAGTGTGGATAAGTATACGTTTTTGTATTTCTTTTTACGTAGTCTCATTCTTAAAATTGAACAATGAATGATTTGGTTCTTCTCTCATCGGGTCCAGAAAAATTGAACGGACTTATCCATCCGCGTGAATTTCCAATTCATCCATTCTTGAAAAATAAAATGAACGATGCCTGCATCCTTCGGATTTCGTCTTTTAGTGATGAATAAATCGACAATTTCCTCGGTACTATCTGATTTGACAGGCGTACTTTTGCTCACCTGCGTGAGCTTTTCTCCTCATTGGCGCCTTTGTATGATGTATTTATTTTTATATAACATTTGGAGACTGAATGCAAGGAGCAGCCGAACTTGAAACTCGGTGCTATGGCTCCACTTTGAGGTCCGGTGTATAGGTAAACTGCTTTTGCTGACGACGTTGAAACGAAATAGGACGAGGGAAATCGCCATTCTCACTCGAGAGTTATCGATCGCTAATCATACGTCCTTCAGTGTAGATCTCATTGATAGAGATTTACATAGATTGTGGGTGATATATTCGCTTCTATTCGCTCGTATTGCGGCACGGATATTCAATTACTCAACTTCATTAGTATGGCTGACACCGCTCAATGATATATGATATCCCAACTAATTAATACCGATTTGCACAACGCAGCACTTGACGATGACATCTCATAGCTATGAAAACATCGTCCTTGTACGCTACTGTGCTTTTTCATTGTGAAAACTGCTAATCCTTCAAATTCAAATTTGCTCACAGTTCCGAAGGCGTGTTTAAAACATATCTTTGGAATTTCAATGACGTTGTTTTTAAGCAGAGAAGTACTTTGTTGTACAAGAGTTGACCAGTTCCAGTTATAAATAACGCGGTCAACTTCATCGAAGGCCGAATGATCAGGATTTATGTGAACAGCCTCACAAGTCACGTAAACTGACATACCACTTCTGCTTTAATACATCTATTAAATCTTCGATCACGGAAAGAGAACTGATTGCACGTACGAGGATTTTGTGCAACGTTCGTTAAACAACGCCGTACCGTTGTTCGTTTACAAGTATGGTACTATTTACTTGCAAGTATTTATTAATAATTGATCGATCGTTTGAGCGAACTTTTTATCCCTATTGTACGATGTGTGACGCGGTGGGAAATGCAATGGACGCGAATTCTTCTCAATTCTAGAGTAGATACAGTGTAAATGTTTGGGACACTTTGGTAACTTGTGGCACAATATCGGACGGTCGACCATGATTATGCCGATTGCTTCGTTCGAAGAGATCACTTTGTAGTACCGCTAGTATACGCTCGCCTCACCACACATTTTAGCTAAGGGAAAACAAAAGATTTCATTACCCTGGTAACCCCGATATAAGTGAATTTTTTATACTTTAATTCTTGAGGTGGGAAGTGATATCTTCGAACGAAAGCAATCGGCATAATCATGGTCGGACCGTCCGATTATACCTCATGCTTCGTTCTTGAGATCACTTTGTAGAATGTTTAGAGCTTATCTCGATCCTTTGCAAGTAAGAACAAAGCATGCAATCATCAATACCATTTTATTAATGTCGCGTCTTATTATTTCTCTCTAAGCCTCTTTAAACAAAATTTCTTTAGTTGAAAAAGTAGGTGCATTTTGTAACCTTAAGAAGGCG
Source organism: Ophion costatus (assembly GCA_951751655.1). Classification (NCBI taxonomy): domain Eukaryota; kingdom Metazoa; phylum Arthropoda; class Insecta; order Hymenoptera; family Ichneumonidae; genus Ophion; species Ophion costatus. The sequence continues at coordinate 14,047,233 of OX632362.1, read as the reverse complement.
TGAAGAACAATTTTTTTTCTTCAAATTGATTCATTTTATTATTATTATTTTAGCTTAAGATGGCTTTAGCAAATACCCGTTTGTTTTGAACAATCGGTCTACTGTAGAACATGTCAAAAACTTTTGACGTTTGAGACCATCCTGCCAAATTCTTAATTATGTTTATTTCTATTCCTTTATCTCGCGCTCGCGATGTTGCTACATGTCTGACGCTATGCGGTGCTAAGTCAGGGCTTATGCCACATTTTAGTAGAAATGTTCTAATCCAGCGGCTTAGCGTGTCTTTTGACGCGTTTCGGTGTGGTTTTCTGATTGTAACGAAGATACTGTCTGTTTCCACCAATGTCGATGTAATCTCCAGATATTTTTCGAGTATCGAACTCACGCGACGGCTCGGTTTCACAGTGAACCTTGGTGATAGCAAGAGAGGCTGGTATGCTTCGGGTCTACATGTCTTAATTCTTGACGAGATTTCGATTTCGTAGCCATCTTCGACTCTTTTGATATTGTTCGTTCTGATAGATATCAATTTTTGTTTACGGTGAGCTGTAACAAGTGCCAACACCATTGCCAGCTTGCTTATAAGTTGTTTGAGATTCAGACTTTCTCACAGTTCCATGTCTTCTAGTCTGTTGATAACAGGATCTGAATTACAAATTCTCTTATATTTAGGTCTGCTCGGTCTAGATTTTGCGACTCCTCTCATTATTCGTGATGTCAAGGGGTTTTTCCCTATGTGATCTCCACACAAAAGGGAAAGCGCTGCTCTGCATGTGTTTAATGATCTGTAGGATGCACCTTGTTGACATTTCTTCGTGAGCTATTTTAAAATCCAAGCATCTACTGGCTTGAAGGCGTTATGGTTTCTTTCTTCGCACCAGCTTATCCAGTCCATGATTGGTTTGTTGTATTGCATCATCGTCTCGTTTGTGATTGATTTCAGAAGTAGATCGATCGAATCGTTCCCTATATTGCGCTTCTGGTAGGCTTTCCGGATAGCATTGATGCCAGCAATGCCATCTTGTCTACCAGAGGCTGCTGTATCCTTTCGTCGAGGCTAAGTAATAAATTGCTCGATGGTTGTAATTTAACTGGAGGTGTTTCTAGTAGTGACAACTATAGTGGGTACCAGGGTTGCGCACACCAATTTGGTACCACGACTATATCACGGGCTTAGTCGTTCTCAATATTTCTTAGCCCCTTGCGGATTAGTGAAAAAGGAGGAAATGCATAGAAATTTGTACCATTCCAATCGAAAGTGAAGGCATCCATGCAAAATGCATCGGTGTCTTTATGCCATGAGCAAAAATGTTCGCATTTGGAATGTTCTCTAGAGGTAAAGAAAACAATTTTCGGGTGTCCGAAATGTTCGGTGATGGTTCTAAAGCCTGCAGGAGATAATTCCCATTCTATGTCAGGTTTTTCGACACGAGATGCTATATCAGCCTCTGTGTTCTCTCTCGAGGGAATGTATGTTGCGAAGATTCATATTTGTCGTTCTTCGCACCACGACCAAATATCGTATGCCAGACTACTCAATGTTGGAAATTTGGTTCCTCCCATCTAATTGATATATGTAATCGCGGTCGAATGATCAACTTTCAAAAGGATCTCACAGCTCCTTTCTTTATTTTCGAAGGATTTTAGTCCGTTAAAGACTGCTAACAATTCAAGATGGTTTATGTGTGACGACTTTTCTTCTACAGACCAATGACCATAAATTACTTCACCATTGCAAAACGCCCCTCATCCCGATAGAGAAGCGTTCGAAAAATTCGTTAAACTATAAGTAGATTTGCGGATGGGATTTCTTGAAAGGAACATTTTTTCTTGCCACTACTCTTGTAATCTTTTCGCAAAGATTTTGGAATTGACATGTAAGTCTTGTAATTTCCGCCGGCATTTAATAGGGCTCGGTATTTAATTCGCTCAAAAGGTTTTGAGTGGAACCAACCGTATAGGCGGCTCCAGTGCAAGCTGCTGTCAAGTGTCCCACACAATGCGAAAATTCACGGATTGAAGAGGATCGTGAAGCCAACATTTTTGAGCCCATTGTCGCAATCTATTGATTTGAGTGAGTTATAGTGTTATAGTGTCATATTGAGGGAGTTTAGGACGAAACCGAGGAATTTACACGATGTCGATGGTTCAATAGAGCTCTATCTGTGTTACAGACAAAGCTTAGAGATCCCACTAAACATTTTGTAATGTATACGTTTGTCTGACATAGGTCCCTCAATTCGCCTAGAACTAAAAAATCGTCCAAATAGATGACCGAGAGCCATCCTTAACTTCTGAGATAACTCACTACTGGTTTTAGGATTTTAGTAAAAACCCAAGAGGCTGTACTCAGACCAAAGGGTAAACAAACAAATTCGAAGAGATCATTGCCCCATTTGGATCTTAAAAATTTGCGATATTCCGGATGGATAGGTATAGTGAAGTAGGCATTCTCTAGATCTAGGCTTGACATAAAATTTCCTTCCGATAGTAATTGTAGAGCCGTACAAATGTCCTCTATTTTCAAATGCGTTGTCTCTATGAATTCGTTTAAATTTGTTAGATTCAAAATGAGCCTCATTTTTCCGTTGTTTTTGAGGACTAGAAATACGCTGAAGATAAATCGCTCTTTACTTTTTTTACATTTTTGAATTGCACCTAGTTTTAATGCACTATTTAGAGCTTCCTGCATCATGTCAGGGTTGGCATTGGGCGGTGTGAGTGTCGACGGTTCTGTAATTTGAACGGGAATTTTCGTGAAGGGTATCTTGTAGCCGGAAATAATGGATAATACGAAATGATCGGAAGTTATTTGTGACCAAGCCTGTGAAAAATGTTGTAAGCGTTCGGCGAAAGGGAATACCTCTATTTCTCTGAATTGTTCGGTATTCTTCGTCGATTCTGTTATTTGTCGGTGTTCTGCGTGGAGGTGAAGGGGGTCGGTTGTTTGGTGCGAACTTCGCTTCTGTCTTGTTAAAGTCACTCGTTAGGTGATGGCCGCCCCGAAAACCCGACGAGCCCTTCCACTTTAAATGCTGGCGTGCGTTGACGACTTTCTCTCCCCAGGTGTCTTTATAGAAAGGCCTACCTTTTCCGCAGCTGAAGCTGTTTTTATTCTTTTTCCGAAATCTTCCCCGAAGAGGAACTTATCCGTCTCGGATTCTTCTAGAACAGTCTTACGTTTTTCATCTACGTGTTGATAGATTTGGTATTTTCGTGTCCTGGAGAGTCCGTGAGTCACGTCGCAGAACAAGCTGCTCGCATCCCATAAGGACTAAAGTAGCTCCTCTTTATCGACAGCTTCTTTTTCGTCGTTGAAAATTGCACAAATCGCGTTTCCAAGTGCGACCAGACCGCGTCCGGACATTTCCTGATTCGTCATCAGGTATCTGTCTCTGCTCTTCGCCGTCTTGTGGAGGAGAGGGAGGAGTTCGGCATTCAGTTCCGGTGCTTCTAAGGGGCAATTTCCCTTTGTGGGATATTTTTCCTCTATAGACTTCTTAATTTTTGTTTCCAAGCTTTTATTATGACTTCCTTTCAACATTCCGCCAAATCCGGATGAAAATTGAATGTTCGGTCCTTAAGTAGGCGTTTTTGGACCCCGAGAAGCTCACGAGCCTTCTCATTTAAAGTGGGGACTGTCGTCTCATCACTTGTCGTCTGTTCAGACTCATTTGCCGCATTTGCGTCGTTAGTTGTATTTGGGTCGTTTTCGTCGGCATTCGTCCCAATACTTGATCGGGTGTCCGAGACTGAGTCTGCAAGACCATATGATCTAGGTTATATATGCTATTAGAGGGAGGACTCCCGTAGGTGATTTCCCTCTAACGCTGGTGCAGATTGAATCTGTACCAATCCTCTTTTGAGGTATAACCTAGTCAAAAAAGCGTACACTGTAATCGTTTGAAGGAACGATGGAGGAAGAGAGTGCCCAAGAACGAATCCGTAAGAATTCATTGTAGAAATTATAAACGTCAAAGTACGTACCCTCCGGGAGGCCACTTTGGTCGTCGTCCTCAACTACATCAGTTTTATTTAAAAGGATCTGATATTTCAGGATCTTGTTGCGATAAGATTCAATCTTATCTGCTTCGATTTTTTTCTGACTCATTTTTATTATGCCGTTTACAATTATACTTGTTCTCTTTGATTAATAAAACGAAAAGAAAACGTGGTGATCGTGCTGCGCACACGAAGCGTTATGAAGGGATATAACGGAACAGGGTTACCAGAGTAACTAAATCATTTATTTTCCCTTAGCTAAAATGTGTGGTAAGGGCGAGCGTATACTAGCGGTACTATAATGTAATCTCGAGAACGAAGCATGAGATATAATAATAATTTAAGAAACTACACCAATGGTTTTGCCAATTTCAGGTAAATTAAGGCCAGATATACACCTAGGAGCCGGAAAAAAGGTCATTTTTGTGAATTTTTTCAAGGAAAACTATTTAATATTTCGGATTGGGGTTTTAATTATCTAAAAGTATATACATCCAAAAATATGTTTAATTTTCTTTATTTCAAAATATCAAAAATATACACGGATATTGTATGATCCTTGGAGCGTTGTAAAAAAATCTGCGTATATGGTGCCCACCAGCGTTTCTTCAAAAATCATCTGAAAAAAACCAAAAAGATTATTAAATTAGATACTATAATCTAGTACTTGTCATAGCCGATTTTGAAAATATCGATTTATGACAAAATGGCGGACGTTTGAACATAAATAGTGATTTTTGGGCCAAAAACTAGTTATTATTTTGCCTATCAAACATAAACTAAGTAACGGAAAAAACATCCTATGACAAGCACTAGATAATGGTGTACAGAATAACCACAAGAAACCTCAAGGCAATCGGTTCGATGGTTTTCGAGAAATTTTGGGTACCGATTTGAAAAACGTGGTTTTGAGAAAAACGTGTTTGAAAATTTGGGAATGAATAAATCATCAAATTTGTCAACTTATATGGAATCATCTATACCAGGCCCATAGTGTAGGTCTCCTACGGTCGACGGAATGTTCATAGCTTCTAATTTTGTTGTCGGCCCCGTATTCGACCTTCTTTTGTCTATTCTTGCACTTGCAGCTCGGCTTTCGCTTTGCGAGTTTCGTCTTCTGGCACAGCGTACAAGTGCGCTCCTGATGCAACCGATATTCCTAACGCGTTCATAACTTCAAATAATGAAGTGACACCATTGTTGAACGTGCATGTTGCAAGAAATACAGCAATGTTAACGATTTTGGCCCCGCTGTTCATCGTTTTTGGAGCTATCTTTCAAATAAGTTGGTTGAAGCTCTCATTGCAGTTTTGGGTATATCCGCCAACACAGCGTTCTAATAATTTGTCCTTGCTGAGGTCTTCGTATATTGGTTTGATGACATCTAACACCTAAGGTCTAGACACGCTTTGTACGAAGGGTCGCTTGCCGCTACCTGCCTGTCGGTTCGGCGCCGCGAAACACGTTTCACTTTCTCGGCTGTAACTGGCTTATTTATCGAAATATTAACTTGCCGTTTTCCCCAGATATTCTGGAGACCTCAAACTTCAAGAAAATGCACAAAAAATCGATTTTTTCGACCATCTAGGTGTATATCTGTCCTTAAGAAAACAAGGTCAGCTCAAACTAAATTATTATGAATAATTAACACACACACACACACACACACACACACACACACACACACACACACACACACACACACACACACACACACACACACACACACACACACACACACACACACACACACACACACACACACACACACACACACACACACACACACACACACACACACACACACACACACACACACACACACACACACACACACACACACACACACACACACACACACACACACACACACACACACACACACACACACACACACACACACACACACACACACACACACACACACACACACACACACACACACACACACACACACACACACACACACACACACACACACACACGCGCGCGCGCGCGCGCGCAAACATACGCAGCGGTCCGGCTTCTCTCAGTCAATACGCCAGGTCACAGTGCAAATCGTAGCGATAAATTTAATGCAAATATAATTGTTTACATGATTATGAACGCATTTTATCCCGACCACAACTGTGATCGAAAGGTTCGCTACATTCTACACCTCTCAGTAAAAAATATTGCTGCTTGCGCCCGGCGAAACTTAATGGTAAAAGTAATACCACAATAATCGTCTAAGCAATTATTTTTGCATTTCTTCTTGACCACGATTGCGATCGGTAGGCGCGGTAGTTTCTGTACCTTTCAGCCAATATGATTGTTTCCCATGCGCTGCAGAACCCAACGGTTAAAACAATGTAAAAATAATGATTTAAACTATATTTTTACATTTATTCTCAATCACGATTGTGATCGATAGATGCGGTAACCTCTCAGCAAATATGATTGCTGCTTACGCGTTGCAAAACTTCACTGTAAAGCAATGCAAAAATAATTATGTAAACAATTATTTTTGCATTGCTTGTCGATCACAATTGTGATCGGTAGGTGCGGTACTTTCTATACCTCTCAGAAAATATGATTGCTTCCCATGCGCTGCCAAACCCAACGGTAAAAAGGATGTCAAAAAAATTGTTTATGCATTTGGTTTAATAGTTAATGCATTGCTTCTCGTCCACGGTTGTGATCGATAGATGCGGTGCTCGAAATGAAAAGAGAGATCCAAGGAAAACGGGCCTGATTGCGTCATTAATCGGACAAATTTTGCCGTCTGTAGACCGTTTTGACAACAAAAAATCCTACATTTTTCCTTTGCGACGTTTCTTTTGATTTATTAATAACAAAGGGACAACATTTTTCAAACCGAAGGTCAACGACTAGAGATACCAAGCTACTAAAATCCCGTTAAAATGTTCTCCTACGATGATTGTTCGTAGAAACAGAACAATTTGAAAATCACTAAAAAACATTTCAGTAATTTTTTATCCCACTTTTTGTGAGTCGTGTATAGCAACTCAACGACGTTGAAATTTGCATCGTTGGAATACAAGGAAAATGAATTCTGTTAAAACGCTCATTTTTCTTCATTTTTGATTGGTTTAGGCTGTGGAATTCATTCAAACGTTTTTAGTCTTATTAGCGATTTAAGACCTCAATTTGCAAAGAGAAGTTTCCATAATAATACGACTCAAGAAATAGAGATATAAATACATACGACGTGATCGTACTTGAATTATTTTTGTAGTCAAGTTTCGGCCTCCTCCTCTTACGGTCTCACAATCCAATTTTTGTTCCAAGCCTTCGAACCCCCCGTAAATGTTCCACCTTCTACGTTCAAACTTTGCAGATGCATTATAGAACAATGTGAACAAGCTCGGCATGAGATATTCTACGAATAGTCATAACTGTTTAAAAAATTACATTTGGTGTCGCAAAAAGAAATAGATTTCCTTACGTCAGCGCTTATAACTCTGTGTATAGTGAGTGTGAAAGCTGCAATTCGTAGTGTACTCTTTGCGCTTCGCAAGAGACGCAAGCTCTTTGCAGATACTTTTGTGCCGCAAACAAATTTCCACACCGCGTCAACCACAGAAACTTTGTTCGAATCTAACCATTGGGAAAATCTCACCTTTCGCTGTACTCGCAATAGTGTCCAAGCGAAGAACTATTAGTGTTGGAAGCAATGTTTCCTGAGACTTTCTCCACAGTACTGTGCATATGAAAAACTCTGAATAACATTGTATAACATTCTTTAGAGGGATTCAGTATATCATCAGAACATTCCTTTCCCCCCTGAATATAATGACAAGTTTGATAAGTAGTCGATAAAGTTATTTGCTTTTTGACTATTTAACAAACTTGTCATTTTTTTCAGGGGGAGATGAATCTATTTATGTTCGCGACACTACATATAATTATTTTAAAGAATGATGAGCATTGATAAAACAACTGACGCCAAGCTTGTTTACATTGTTCTATGATGTATCCACAATGTTTGGATGTAGAAGGTAGTTAAAGAGTGGTTAAGATGCTTCGAACAAACATTTATTTTATTTATTTATTTCGATTGTCAACAATATTTTGATAACTTAGATTACCGCGTGGGGTTGAAAGATTTGGTAGAATGACAAAAATGGGCCTCAGCGAGGAATTGATAAGCCATACACCTTACCTCAACGTTGCTCAACGAATACGTCACCCAGGTGACTCGCACGATAGAATTCGCAAGCATGTCGGAGTTGACACGACACAAAAACCGGTATTTTATCGTGTTTTCCGTCGAAAAACGACGAAAAAAAATTAATTGTCAAACACAAACGCATAATTTTTGACAGTTTATATCGTGGCTATCAGTTTTTCGGCTCATCGAACACAAGCCAACGTCGACTGCAGGATGCGAGATGAGTGCCTCCCCGGAATTCGCAAGCATTGAATTTCGCGACTATCGTGTGAAATTTTCTCAAAAAATCATTAATTAGATAGTAATTGTAGCCACCCACGGATTTCCTGAAATATGCGAAGAATCAAATGACAAGAAGCCACAATGTGTGATTTTAAGGGGGAATATATCTTTATGAGGGCAAAATCAATGGTCATTTATGATAATTTATTGATAAAAAATAAAACAATATTTTTAAATTCGGTTTTTTATACATGTTAGTACAAGTCTTAAAGTAAAAAAATTTTTTTTTAAATTATTTTGAAAAAAATGGCTTTAAACGCGTTCTTCTCGAAACTATGTTTTTAGACGCGAGCGTATGCGTAACGCCTCGAGTTTTCAATCGATTGACTAGAAATTTTTAAATATTTTTTATCTTTTATTAAGTTTATAAAACTTAAAATATCTTTATGAGGGCAAAATCAAGGGTCATTTATGATAATTTATTGATAAAAAAACAAAACAATATTTTTACATTCGGTTTTTTATACATGTTAATCCAAGTCTTAAAGTAAAAAAAAATTTTTTTTAATTATTTTGAAAAAAATGGCTTTAAACGCGTTTTTCTCGAAACTATGTTTTTAGATGCGAGCGTATGCATAACGCCTCGAGTTTTCAATCGATTGACTTAAAATTTTAACCGTAGCTTCTTGACAACATCCAACGTCCGGTACGTAGGATTTTTTCGATAAGTTGAAATTAAAACAATTTATAATCGATGTTCGACCGATTTTTTTTCATACTAACGCAATTTTTTTAAAAATCAATACTTTAAAAAACCCCTACGTACCGGACTAGTTTTTTATATCTGCGTTCAAAATATTTTTCGTTTTTTGTTCTAGCTTGAAAATAATGACCTGTGCGAATACGCCCGTAAAGGACTATGAAGAAAGGAGTGTTCTTTCGTCGAGTACTGCGCCGACATTTCGTTGCAATATAATAAAAAAAAAAATTCTTTCAATTTAAGACTTGTTACTTTTTAGTAAGTTACTTTTACTTTAAGACTTGTACTAACATGTAAAAAAACCGAATTTAAAAATATTGTTTTGTTTTTCTTGAATAAATTGTCCAAAATGACTCTTGATTTTGCTCTCACAAAGGTATATTCCCCCTTAATGTGGCTATGTGGCTCTGCTCCTCTTCAAGTCGCGGAAATAGCGAAAGTCGCGGAAATAGCGAAATTTTTATTTTTTTATCATTTTCTGTGACGATTTCAGAATGGTAAGACAATCTACTTTTTTTTCTCTCGACACGGCTTTGGTGTTTCATTTCGTCTTAACAGTGATAACCGATTATATTGCTCATTACTTTCTTGATTTTTTAGGTTGCCCACCACGCCCCCCACCTCGTTGGATTTGTCAAAAATGAGCTATTTTCCTTAAAAAATGAAACTATGCCTCTCCATTGAAAAAAAAATCGAAATTACCGAGTCATCGCGTAGTCGTGTTGACAAAAAAAAATATTTTGTATTAACATCGGATGTCCCCCGAAAACCATAAAACGTTTGTAGAAAACACTTTTTTGTATAACCTCATCTTGTCGATTTATTTTAATGCTTTTTTAAGCGGGACACCCTATATATGCACATTTATGGACCGTGGGCACTGATCGACCCATTTGTCAACAATGTGAAGCAACATATGTCTTTATTCTTGAGATCCTGAAGATTTTGCTGTTGAAGCTCATTTTCTTATGAAGTTAAAAATGTTCGTTGTTGAAGTTGCAACTTCGGGTGGATGTCGTTTCACATACCTCTAATTTGAACAGTATATTAATAGTATGAATGACATTGACAAGTATTTTTATTATGTTATGAAATAAACGCGGTAAATATGTTTCCTGATGTATGTTTCCATTTGTGAATTCATCTGCGGGAGGAAGTGTCGTCAGTCGGCATTTCCAGGGTCAATCGTGTAGCAAATGCAGCAATGTCTTCATAGGCTGAAACACGTACGCTATGTACAAATGTAGAGGGGTCGTGTACAACCAGCAACGGTTTTCGGCTTATCTGAAAATATTATGATAGCGTCGTCGTCAGTGTTACTGAAGTTGACCTGATAGGACCGTCGACGCGGTGGACGGTCGTCGTAGTAGCCAGGCGTTTTTGATACGTCCCAAGCGTGGCGTAGAGTCTGGCCACAACCGTATACCCGAAGATATATGAACGGGATTGCAATCACGACCATGCTACCCGGAGTGTCCTGTTGGGATAATATAAATAATATACAGTTTTCCCGTTGCGTCTTCGCTGCTTCTCTTACCCGTCCATCGAAAAGATTCGTACATTATACTTGTGTGTTGACACACACCGACAATAATCTCAACCCAATATAGATGGTATTATCGTCGTATGGTATGCTTCGGGAAAGGTTCGAGTAATACAAAAAAAAAAATCCGACGCTCCAACATTTACCAATATCCTACTTTGGACTACCGATGTCCTTTCCAATCGTCAATTTCGTAAATCGTTAAAGATTCGGTTGAAAAGTTTTTTGATCGCTGTTCTGCGAAGTGGAAATCATTCGAAAGAAAACCACTTATTCATAAACGACCAGCTTTCTCCTTCTAAAAATCTATCGGACGAATAACATTTCCCTACGTTAACGCTCGCGGTTTGTCTCCCCGATAAGATAACGCGACAATGTACTGCCCGCCACCATCTGAAAAATGAGGTTTCCAACTATCACATAGGAAAGCGAGTCGTTTGAGTGATTTAGGAGTTCTCATATTAGAAATATATAAACAATTTTACTCTTCAAAGAAACCAACTTTCTTCATTTGCAATATTAAGTGCGGATTTGTATGAAAGAAGACTCGGTAATGCGGACATTCATACGGGTATGACTGAACTCGTGTAGATGTTCAGGAGTTAAAATGTTTGAGCATTCTAAACACCTAGCTGAAGGGGGAGGATTAATAAAGCTCGATTCGAAAACTTAGAACTGCAGAAGAATGGGCTATCGAACGCAGAATCTATACCAAAGCAGAAGGGAGCACGATACATCACTGACCAGCACCGAACCGAATAAGATCTCTATGAAACCAACTCTTGGTCCCTGGCGTCCTGTAGATCCTAGCTGGGTCAGCGTAGCTAGTTCTACCACAAGTATACCGACCAATATTGTAACTGCCGTGTGGTCCGAAATATTGGGATCATATAGTTCGTGATTTTAGTCGGCCCTAACGACTGGAAAGCCATAGACTTGAGCTACGTGCATTAACTATAATCTGAGACCGGGTGCAACAAAGCGTGAAGGCGGCGTGGATACAAAAAGCTGCGGATAGTTGGAATAACAGAAAAACGCGGCCAAAAGAAATAGCCGATGGAAAAGTACGCGGGCCAAGGATAGCTCGGGTGGTCACGTGACATAGGGTCGAGCAAACTTTTCTAATACCGTGTCGCCCATTCGGGATTACGCAGGAGATTGGAACGTATAACTGCGTACTCCGTATTTGCCCAGAACAAACTCAAACGTATGTTCTCAGAAGTGCATTGGAAGAAGGATACATCTAAGATTTTCATTTCTCGTTACGCTCCTGATATACACTATCATTTGGAATATCCATTGGTATACTCATTGAAGGTACTACACATTGAACTGGGTATTGTGATTTGTGCGAACATGTTGAGTCTTCGATGAATTACGGCATATCTTGACGTTCTTGCTAAAATGAGGGCGCCCCTTCCGGCTGTTTTACACATTTTCCATAAATTCGGTTTGTACGTTTTTAAGGATGTTGAGTCCCAAATCGCAAATGATGATAAAGTTCTGAAAATATGGTATGTTTTTGTATGAAGTATTTCAGAGGTCGTGTAAAAATTTCATGACGATTAGGAAGCTCGTTATTGAACAATTAACATTCACAAATTAAATGTTGTTTTATGGAAACTGATGTAACATTGCAATAAGTTTTTTTTTGACCTCTCAATTTTATAATATCTACAATATACTGAAAGCAACGGAAACAAAACGAAGTTTATTGATAAATTTTTTTTTCTTTCTTTTAAAAATTGTTCTTAACAAAATGTTAATTTTTTAATAACGAGCTTCCTAATCGTCGTGAAATTTTAACACGACCTCTTAAATACTTCATACAAAAACATACCAAATTTTCAGAATTTTCTTATCATTTTTTATTTCAACCCTTAAGGAGGTTGAAGTAATGATGATAGAATTGTGAAAATTTGGTATGTTTTTACATGAAGTATTCAGGAGGTCGTGCAAAAATTTCATGACGATTAAGAAGCTATTGATTGAACAATTAACATTAACATGTTTCATAGGGACTCAACATCCTTAAGTATTGTCCTATTACGTAACCGTGCGGAATAGGAAAACATTATTTTGAAGCACAGATAAACAGCTTAGATGCAAATCTTCTAGGTTTCATTTTCCCTTTGCGAACAAAAATTAGTAACGTTTGTTGTTATTAGTAGTTTTATAACAGGGAGGGATCATTTTTAATGAGATTCCGAGTGAACTGTTGAATATTCGATGAATCGATATTAAACTTGAGGTATCCTTTATATAAATGCGTTGGAAAAATTGATTCCGTTTTGAGTATTACATAGAATAAACGCAGATTCTAGAGTAGCCGTTAATTTTTTTTTAACTGAATTCCGTAACTCACGGCCACAGTTGACTATATATCGTAGGAAGGTAGGTGGAGCGCCGCCCGCTGCTTTTGCCCTGCGATTTTCTTCATTCTGCCCGGACGTACCAATACGAGCCTGCTACATTGCGTATTAAATCAGGCTTAGCGGATTCGAAATTGTTTCATTTTCAGTATCTCAATATTTAGGACATTTGAAACACATTTTTATGGATATCGACCGCTTTTTTCGATACGACAAAACGATACAATTTCGGGACCATTATGCGATATTTTTTTGTGACTTTTTGCCTTTGAATCATGCGAGAGAGCATGGATCTTCAAATATCTCTACTTGTGTAGACTGTGCAAGATATTTAATCTGTACAAGTAAATAAAGAAGAAACCATTTGAGGAGAAGAAAGGCGCTACAATGATTCACCACTAACAAGGAACATCCCTCAGGTGTCCGCCTCCGATTTTGTTGAAACTCATATATGTGATAGAGCATCAAACATTTTGAGACACGTATTTTTTTTTATCGGCGGAAAAACGGTTTTGAGGGGTGAAACGCACCCTCGAAAATGGGGATGTTTTTTCGTTTTTCGTCGATAACGTTTTAACGGTATGAGATATAAAAAAAAATCAAAGTGCAACAATGTTTATTTTTTCATGTACTATACATTGGAGATGAGAACAATACCATTATCGACGAAAAACGAAAAACACCCCTATTTTCGAGGACGCGTTTCACCCCTTAAAACCGTTTTTCCGCCGATAAAAAAAAATACGTATCGCTTACTTTTCGGTGCTTTATAACATATCCAAATTTCAACAAAATCGGAGGGTGTCACCTGAGGGATGTTCCTTGTAAGTCGGGATATACATTTACAGGAATCAAAAAATCGATTTTTCTTAAACGATACAAGTATATATGTAGACTATTTTCTCAAAGTTTCAAAGCGAAATTCGAAAAACTTCAAACGTTACAGGCTGTCAGCGATGTGCCTCATCGCTCGGATTCGAAGCGCGCGCCGCAGGTAGAAGCGAGAGCGCAGAGGGGCAGGAAGAAAGTAATGTAATCAGCAGTTCACAATTACAATTGATACTGTAATCGATAGTTGAATTACTTTGTAACAGAACTTTAGACGCGTTTTTCGCACAACTGCGTTTTCGAAATTGGCGTTCAGGATTACTCAAAAACTGTTAAGCCAATTGAGTTGAAACTTGGAAGAAATATTGATAATATTGCTACCATCCACTTAACGAGAATCGTTTTCTGAAAAATTATTAAAAAAAATGTCTTGTTTAATGCAAAGTTTACAGACTTTTTTTGTAAATGCGTGAAATTGATTTTTTTTAAATTTTAATTACTCAAATAGATGTGAAACGTTCTAACTGGAAAAAATGTAGAGTTTTTTTTCAAATCAGTCTACGGGAAGCTACGGTTCGCAAGTCCTGCAGCAACCTTACTATACTCACTCTGATACAACTCCGCCATTTTTACGATAAATGAAATTAAAACAAATGTTTTGTATACTCAAAGAATACTATTAAATAATACCCAACCTTGTATACTTGAAGAATACTATTAAACAATACCTACATTTTGATACATGTAGAATAATTGTTTCTTACAATTTGTTTTAAAAATCCATCAAAATTCATTTTTTTCGCATAAATATATACCCCGACTTAAGGATTTTGTTGGCCGAAGCCGTTTTTCAGTAGCCCATTCTCGTAATTTAGACGCAATGTTATAAACCCTTATAAAGAGTATAACATTCCAACTAAATCGTATTTTATTTATCACTTTCTTGAACAAAACGTCTAAATAAGATACTAATTCACGAGAAATCACAGTAGAAAATGCCGGTGGGAAATATTAATTCGTGAAATTGCAAGATCGAAAAAGACCGAGAAAGTTGTGGTGAGCGGTACGATTCGTTTTTTTTTGTCTCCGTATTAGTAAGTGCGCACCTGTTGGGGATAACGCAATTGTTTTCACAGGGTGACTGATAACAGGGTAAAAACAGAATAATTTTAACCAGAGGCGTATTAAAAACATTTCATAAAAACTCAACGGTCAGTAAGAGATATCAAAAAATGGTGCATTTTATCAATCATTATATTAGGTCCTCACATTGAAAACTGTTGTTCGGCTGTACGTCGTTTTGCAAACTATGTTATATAAAGATTCGTCTCAAACGCTTCAAGAATGGACTGATATTTAAATGTTGGAAAGTCAACCATATTCCGACGTTTCAATGGCATGTGGAAGATACAGGAAAAAGGCTGCTATATACGAGCTACGCGAGAACGCGATTGCGAATTGACTAAACATCATCATTTCCTTGCTTGTGAAGCACAAAAACGAGTTTCTAGTAACATATTGTCACTGGGGATGAAAATGGAATTATTTCGATTTTTGAAACGCAATTTCGGCCTTCGGCCTGATCAGCGTAAAGAATTAAGACCTGATAACGGGTAAAAAATCAAGGCCCAACATGTAATTCGAAGAGAGAAGTTCGTTGTAGCTTCGAAACTCAGCACCATCTCTTCACATTCTTAGTTGCACTGCCAACATTAAAAAAAATATTAATAGGATTTATTTATTTATTTGTTTATTAAACCTATTAAATCTAATAGGTTTTTTCCTTGTCTCACGACCTACTACGATCGTATTTGTTTCAAATATATTTTTCAGAGTACAGAATATGGGAAAGAATATTTCACAATAATGATACAAAATTGCGATTTGGTATCGTAATTCGCCACTCCCTGGCCTTCTGAACCTGTATATAGGTCCAGTTACTTGATGATTGCGTGAAGCTAGCGGGATCAGGTGAATGGACGTAAGCCGTGAATCCAGTTGCCTGACCATAGCCTGAACGCAGCCGGATCAGGCCCCTTTATGCAAGCCCAAATCCGTTTGCCTGACTGTCGCTTGAAATTAGATGACTCCGGCAACTGGAGGTAACTGTAAGTCCGGTTGTCTGATTATCAACTGAACCCAGCCGGATCAGGCAAATCAAGACACACCGTAAGTAAGGCCTCCGTATTACAACGTGATCAGGCACGGATCAAATTGGCCAGCCGGACAATGTTTCCACTTATTCCCGTCGGTGCATAGCGCCTTAGAAGATCGTAATCTCTCCTCCGTAATTACGAGGAGGTCCAAAAATGCGTAGATGAATGGATATGCCCAGAAGACAGAGCTTTTATTCGACGTGGAATTCAGCTCTTGACAAAGAGGTGTGATAAAGTAGTAACATCCGAGGGGAAATACTTTCATTCAAATTCAGGCAAACCAACCAAAACGAATGGTTGAGAACGAAAAAAACAGTGCATCTCCAAGCAACCATCTAGTAGTGGAACACGAAAATAATTCGAATATTCTACAAATAAATATTAAATCATAATTCCGAGTAAACGAGGAAAGGCTTGAGAGTAAATTGTTAACATTTATTACAACCGTTATAAAATATTACACTATGACAGACGGAGTTGTTGGCAGAGTAAAATTTCTATAGTATTCGTATAGCACCTCTATATACCTTGTACATTTATTACAACCGTTCTAACATAGTACAAATAACAGTCGTAGTTGTTGGTTGAAGGTGGATAGTTATCGACATTCATTATTCACAAAATGCTTATTTGCCAGATTCGTACTCAAATTGCTGATACATTTTTTTACATCTGCTTTCAGTGGGCAGTGTTATCAATGCGAGTGAGTCAAACCGTGCATTGATCAGCGAATAGATACACCTATTTCAGTAGCTCGTTTACGTGTTAATACCATCGGCTATCCAAGCCAATGGGTCCGATTATATAAGAACCAGTGCTGCGTGCACGTATTCACACAAGTTCGAGAATTCGCGACGGCTCAAAATGAAGATACAGGCTTTCATCATTCTCGCCCTCATAGTAAGTAACGTTTAGCATGCGTGAAAAATTGTCACAGTATCAATGAAAATCGTCTCATTAATAGAAAATTAATAAAAGCCTCGCTAAAAGAAAAATAGAAACTAAATCACGCAGATTCACATTTCTATTAGTGTGAATTTAATAGCACATATGTTATATTTATGTTATACCCAAAAAATCATGCAACGGTATCGATGCAGTCCCATTATCAATTTGAAGCGATGATTTTGTCTGCAGGGCAATTCCAATTTCAAGTCCGGACGATGGTTTGCACGAAACGTTTTTATGTGATCATATACAGAGTGAGTCGCGAGAAACAGAACATCCGAATATCCCAGTTGGATATGAAAATACGAAGTATACATATAGGAATGTGGATAGTTTGGAAGAGCAAACATGGCTATCATAATGTCTTTTAAAAAATAAATTTTTTCGGTTTTTTTCAAGGGCATCAAATCTTGTTTTAATGGAACGACATATTTTTTCTCCCTGCACATTGTAACCGGCATCCAAACGAATTCAACCATGTACCATAGTACGATCTTCAAATGACTTTCCACCCACAAATATTGAATGAATAATTCAACGTGCAAGAGTTTTTTTTCTTTATTTCTGTTACGCTGAATGATTCCTGTGACCTGGCTTACATTCAAATGTATCACAGTAACACAACAGAGTAAGAGGTTCGATGATGACAGAAAATTTACGAAACACTGCTACCTATTTCTATGTACACAATCGTGTTTATCATTACTCTGAATAACTTCTTGCTATCACAATTCTGAAGTGTCTAAAATGTTTAATCTCTCAGTTTATCGATAACGTTTCACAATGCGTTACTCGAAGGAAGAAAAGATCGACATGATCTTTATTTATGGAGAAAGGCGACTGTGCTTAAGTGAAGCAATACGGCTGTATGAAGATCGATTTCCTGATCGTAATAATGTTTTATCTGTTTCTGTTTGCATCAATGTGATTACGAAATTCCGTGCAATAGGTAGTTTTGACAATCAAAGGTTGACAACAATTTGTTGAGTTGTTATTTATTTAATATTTATGGGTTGAAGGTCATTTGTAGGTACTATGGTACATGGTTGAATTCGTTTGGATGCCGGCTACAATGTGCGAGGGGAAAAATATGCTATTGCATTTTTTTTAAAACTTTCATATTCTTGACAAACCAAAAAAATATCAAATGAAAAAAATATATATTATGACATCTATGCGCGTCCTGGCAAACCATTCAAATTCTGATATGTACATACTTTGTATTTCCAAATCCAAAAGAGATATTCAGGTATTCTGTTTCTCGTGACTCACCCTGAATATACCGATATCTTCAATTATAATTTTAATGTTGACCTAGAAACTGTCGTTACGCTAATCGCCACACCATTTGTTTGTCACCCACTCATTTTTCGGAAAATTATGAATATTAGCCCAACGATAGATTTATGATCGCAATCAGTATTTCGCCATGAATCGGGCGTATGGGCATTGTCGAATTGGTTTTTTTATAGGCAACCATCCTGGCAGTGCCACATTTTCGCGTGCGACGTAGTTCTGATTCAATGATGATGGGAGAAACGAGCGGTACAGGAGACATCGGAGACAATGGCAGCATGGGAGACATGGGCGGTATGGGAGACATGGGCGGCATGGGAGATATGGGCGGCATGGGAGACATGGGCGGCATGGGAGACATGGGCGGCATGGGAGACATGGGCGGCACGGATCCCATGGACTTGACGAGTGGAGGGGAATCATCAAAGGATTCACCATCGTAAATGGATTTGATAACATCAAGGGATTCAACCCAAGGCTGAGCTCGATGGATAAGATGCAATGTCGCGTCAGCTTTTACAACTTCCTAAAAATATCCAAGTTGACCGCAACAACTAGAATAGCTCGTGTGGTGATTGGTCACATTCATACTATAAACCTACTGGATTTATCGGCTGATTTATAGATTTTCTATATGGCTGCGCAAGTTTAAATCTGTTCACATATCGTGATAATGATTGTCTGCAGAATATTCGGTATGCATCAAATATTTGGTATGAATAAAAAAATTAAAACAGTTCAGGACAGTTCGAATACTCATTATTGCTTGTACCATCACGTTGACACGAAAAAACTGAAGGATAAGTTGGCAATCGAAACGAACATTGCTATTGTCGGCGCGATGATCTACAGTTTATTCTGTTCAATTAATGGTCTTACCTCAAAGGACGGTACCTATACGCGGTTTTTTAATTAATTCTTAAACAAATAGTGTTCCACGTAAATTGAATGACGCCAATGTTCTCAGATAACAGAACGCCGAGCAGGGTTTGCCCATGAGCGTTATCAAGAGCCGCGGCAGCGTCTCGATATGCCAACTAATTTTAAAAGAGTCAACACCACTGAGCATTACTGATACCGACGAACTCGCCGCGACTATTCACACAGTAAGACGTTTTACCAACGAATGTGATTTTTCCTACCGATTTTGTTTGGGTCATTTTTCGATCCGTCTACTCAATCTTGAGATCACATAATTTTCGGCCGAATTTTTCGAACGACTTTTTTTTACCTCAAAAGTGATTCCTCTTTCATTGGTTTGCTCAATCGAATAAAGTCGTTCGCATCGTAAGCATTACTACCTACGTCCTTTGCAAGACAGCGTCACGCTGTCGATTTTGTCGATCGAATAAAGTAATTCGGTCGCATCGCAAGGATTACTACATACGTCCTTTGCAAGAGAGCGTCACGCTCAGCATCGCGGTGGCAATTGCGATGTTTTTCGACTCGTCTACGCATCCTCGCATCCGTTGCCCGATCAACGCTGCCCCAAAAAAACGATTGCACTGTAGTAGTATCAAACCGGTCGAGTTTTTCAAGCGTACGGTTTCTGCCAGCTTTAACCTCTTACGAGGGTTAGAGCGTTTGTGAAAATACAATAAACGGCGTTCTCCGTGTTGCAAATTCTAACATCAAAAAATGCCTCGAAACTGTGAATAAGGCGACAAGCAGAACATGTACATAAATATTTGCACCGGAGAGAGGAAAACGCCAAAAGTATGGAGTATTCTTATATCGAACGCAGGTAAGGAAAAAAATTCCACATTGATATTTCGACCAAAACAAACACTCGTTCAAGAGTGATAAAAATCGATTTTCGCTGAAATAACGGGCTATAGTGATAAAGAAAAAAACTGGATTTTTTGCTAAATTTTGGATCCACGGAAATTATTTGTGCGTGTGTGTGTATGTGCTTACGTGCGTGCGTGCGTGCACGCGTGTGTGTGTGTGTGTGTGTGTGTTTTCGTGGAAGAAAAAATACGTAAAAAGAGACTCGTGAAAGTCTTCAATTATTTTCGTTACTTGTCAAATACAAAGTATATGAGACCTACTGTCGTCTAACTAGCAGTTGCATTCTCTCTCACCCGCACTATCCGTCATGTATTCTTCCATAATGATTCTCTCGCTCGCAAAATTTCGTTTCATTTTGCTTGATGTTCGTGCGCGCTTTTGCGTCTCAAACATGTTATGGATTTAGAAAAGTTGGTCTTTCTAACATATTCACCTTCTCCCTTGAGAATATTATTGTGCTTGTACAGTAAATTCTCGCCTTGGTTTGCGATTCGTACTGTGTTTATTGTTTCTGTGATCTTATTTTATAATCTCTGGTGTGTTCTCACCATAACTTCGCAGCACCCATTACTGCATCCGAGCCTACGAAAGTTTGTATCTTACATCTCGATGTGTTTTTGTAACTCGACAACGTTTTGTCCCGATGATCGTTTTTCTCCAAATTGCACGATTAAATAACTCAGGGTTTCGTGTATACTATAAACTTCGGAATATGGTTAGATTTTTATCCTTTATTTGATATTCAATTTTTATGTGTTAAAATACATCTGAACGCGTTCTTTTTAGGTCACAATTAAGGTGTCAGTCCACTTAAGAGCCACGAAAAAAGGCTATTTTCGCGATTTTTTCGAGGATTTTATAAAAGACATGAATATAAAAATTGTTGGGCCTGATAAATAAAGCCTTGAAATACATTTTCAAAAAATGTACTCATTTTTATTAATTTTTAAGTACAAACACTATAGTTTAACGTAACGCCTCAAAAATAGGTGGGCTAGGTAGCTCCATCACAACGCGGCAACGGCTTGTCTGAAACGAAAAAATCAAAGTCCATTAGATTCAGTATGACACCAGCTACAAAATGACCGTCGAATATAAAATTTTATCTAAAAATAAAAAATTGCCCGATGAAAAAAAAGAGTAAAAATCAAAATTTTAAAACCATCGAGAGCCATCTTGTTGTGAATCATGTTTACAATATGTGGTTCAAATTTCAAGAGAATCGGTTTATCAGTTTTCGAGATACGATGGAGCTAGATTTTGAAAACGTTGTTTCGAGAAAAACGCGTTTGAAGCTTATACTATGAAAAACTCTGACCTATACTCAATCGGCAATTCCTGCACCGTACAAAATCCCTTCTGATTGCTCATCATCGTCGATTTCTTCAAGTGAAATTTTCGAATTGAAAATGCGGAATTTTCAAAGTCTACTGACCCTTGAGCGAACACGAGGTAGAGCTGACTGAGCGACTGAGCTGTTTTCTATATCCAATTTTATATTTAATTTTTATAGGTTAAAACATTATGAACGCGTCGTTCTTCCGGCCATACTCACGCAAGCATGCGGCAAGGCCAACTGAGCAATTGAGGTTACAACGACACACTCCACAAGCATGTCGTGAATGCGGTTTCGCTCTTGAATACGATTGGCTGAGAACCCAGGATTGAAGATACGCGGGAGACATAAATCATAAGGAAGACGAAAACGCATTTTTCCCCGCAACACGTACATATTTATATATATTTTATTACATGTATACACATATATTATTTACGATATATAATTAAATATAATTTAATTTAAATTATAATATGATTATTATGATTATAAATATTCTTTATAATTATAATTATTTACAAGATTTATATTAATCTTTATTCATTGATAAATTTTTATGAAATTTTCGGAATTGTTTTCTTAGTTACACATAAATCGTTCGATTCCTGACTTATTTTTCGTGCTTCACTGAGGGTATACAGGGTGAATCAATAACTATTTAGCACCTTGGATATCTTCGGAACTATAAGGTTCACAGAAATATTTGCTGAAATGAAATTGCACAGTACGAAAGGGGCCATCCGATAGCGATAATAGTTTTTTTGCAGGTTCGGACTTTGCAGGTTTGCGCTTCGGACATTTGAAGGTCAACTCCATTTTCTTAAATGGATCGGTATGTTTTTTTCTGTATGATGAAAGACGAGCTTAAAACAAGTTCAACGACCTATAACATAAGGTCATTGAAGGTCATATAAAGTACAGGAAGGCGATAATACCTACAGTTTCGGTAGTAAATAAAATTACTACGTTTATAGTAAGTGTTCGAAATGACGACCATCAGTATCAATGCAGCATTGGATTCTTTTTTCGATTGATTGACTTGCAAGTTTTACAGCGTCAAAACTTATTGATGCACGGGCTGTAATCATTCTTTGTTGCATGTTGTCAAGTGCAGTGGGTACTTCTTTGTACACTTTACCTTTCAATGTTCCCCATAGAAAGAAGTCTAAAGGTGTTAGGTCTGGGGAACGAGCTGGCCACGATATTGGACCGCCGCATTCAATCCAACGATTTCGAACTTTTTCGTCGAGTTGCCTTCGTGCAATCAATGAATAATGTGCTGGACATCCGTCATGTTGATACCACATGGTTCGTCATGTAAGTAAAGGCAACTGTTCGAGCCAAAGACCCAATGTATCTTTGATAAAATTACTGTAGATGTTGCGATTCAAATTTCCATTGATGAAAAAAGAACCAATAATTTTAGCACCTATGATTCCGCGCCATACATTCACAGACCATTGTCTCTGGTGTTCAACCGTTTTGTCCGTTGCCCATAAATGCATGATATGCAAATTACCGTTCCCATGATTTGTGAATGCTGCCTCATCAGTAAATAAAACAGTATTAAGAAATGACTCATTGTTTTCGATCTCACGTTGAACCATTCGACAAAACTCTACGTGATTCATGAAGTCATTCCCCTGCAATTCTTGGTGAAGACTAACATGGTACGGGTGAAATTGGTGACGGAATCTGCGAATGCCAGATTCATTTTCAATTTGTCGCGAACTAATGTGAGGATCTCGAGACACACTTGCGAGCACACCGATTTCCATTTCTTCATTCGTTACACGTTTCTGGCGTATACTACTACGGACACTTAAACAACCGGTTTGCCTAAGTTTATCACACACATTTTTAAATGTTTGAAGTGAAGGCTGAGACTGATGTGGATATCGTTCACCTTGCAAGGTTTTTGACGTTACAGAATTTTGTTGGCATTCGCCATAAATAAGAAGCATATCGACTTGCTCTTCAAAAGGACACATTGTACCCGATTGGCCGATTTATCGATACTAATCGTATCATGTTTATCTTATCCGACAAACTTATTAAAGTGTTCTTGAAACAGTGTTCATTTTCAGTGAAGTAAACCGCAAGTATTATCGCCTTTCTGTACTTTGCGTACCTGTCCAAGAAATGTGTAGACGTACATAATAACGTACGCATTGATATTGATGGTCGTCATTTCGCACACTCGCTATAAACGTAGTAATTTTATTTACTACCGAAACATTAAGTATCATTGCTTTTCTGTACTTTCTGTGACCTTCAATGACATTATGTTATAGGTCGTTGAACTCTTTTTAAGCTCGTTATAGGTCGTTGAACTCGTTTTAAGCTCCTCTTTCATGATACAGAAAAAAACCATACCGATCCCTTTTAAAAAATGGAGTTGACCTCCACCTGCAAAAAAACTACTATCGCTATCGGATGGCCCCTTTCGAACTGTGCAATTTCATTTCAGCAAATATTTATGTGAACCTTATGGTTTCGAAGATATACACGGTGCTAATAGTTATTGATATACCCTGTATTCCAACATCATTTTTTGTCATTCTGCGGTTTTTTAGTTTAGCATTTTAGCTCAGTTCAACATTAGAATCTAACTGTTCGTTCACCTACATCGAGAAGACACTGAATGGCGATTCGCGAGCAGTGCACAGGATGATTAACGGGGAATATTACAGGCTCATGGTTCGAGCTATCCACGCCAATGGTCGATTCTTCGTCGTTAGTCGACACTGATCCCACATTGGCAAATTGCTCTATGTCGGTCTTAGAATGAACCCAAACAACTTTAGGATGAAAAGTACTGGCTCATGATCGGCTCCAGCAATATAGCTCAACAGGCGGCTGCTGGACGGTAGGCGATATTGCTTAACACGAAAGGCACATCGCACTGATTCTAATTCACGAAGACTTTGATAGCAACGACGAACAGTTTATTACGATTTTTATAGGCACTATATTGCGTTCTTGGCCTATTGAGTAGTCTCAAAGGTTAATTGTGTATCCGTGATGGAAACAGATTTAACCCTTCCTTAAAGACTACATTTTTATGTATTAAATAAGCCTGCAAAATTTCAAGAAGATCGGTTCATTAGTGTTCGAGTAATCTTGGTCACCGACTTCAGAAATGCCATATTGAGAAAAACGCGTTTAAAGTTTCAATTTCAGTTCATCAATTCACGGATTCTTCTCTTTCAACGCTCATATCTCAGTCAATTTTGTTCGGATCGACTTGAAATTTTCAGGACATATTCTCAGATACTTATACTTCAAAAAAATGCAATAAAAAAATCGATTTTTTGAAAATCGCAAGTGGGGATAACCCCTCCAGGGAGACTTTGTCCTTGGAGTGCCATATTTCAGGTGTTCACATTTTATTTTTTTTAAAGGAAACGAGTAAAGCTTTTTGAGTGCGGTTTTTTCTTGCTTTTATTCATGATATACAGAACAGTAAAAAATGTTTTTTTTTAAAAAAAAACCAAAATGGCGGCCGTTGCAGCTCCGCGAAAACAGGTCCTCAAATCGCGAGAAGTAACCGGCTGACATCGCTGCCCCCTCTTTGTTGATCTGAAACACAAATTCAAAGCATATTATCAATCTGTGACCCTTTGGTCATGGAAAGACGGATGGGTTTTCCGTTTAGTACAAATTTCGAAAATGGCGGCAATTTAAAAAAAATCGAATTTTCGCGTTTTTTTCGCATAAAAAGATAAATAATAAACGCAAAAATGTATCAATCAAAAAAACGATCCGTCATTCCGTGAAAACATATTTTCTGAGTATGCTTTCCAAATTTCAGGTCGATATGTTAATTACAGCAGTCAGGAGAATGTCAGCCATTTTTAAAAACGTGTTTTCGAGAAAAACTCGTTTAAAGTTTTGTAATGTGTTTACACAAATGGGTTGATAATTATCGCTAATCGGCAATGCCTGGTCCACAAAGCCATCCCTCCTCTTCGTCTAACTGCTCATGTTGAGCCGCTAACATCTCCCGCTGCTCAATCGAGGACAAAGTCTCCGTTAACTATCATTTATACCACACTCGATGTGCATTGACAGTACAATATTATTCTAGTCTAAAATATGCGTAAATATAAAAATCGCGTCTAAGCGGTTATATATCATAGAATTGGCATTGACAAACGCTGCTGAAGTTAGGAGGGCACCAGAGGTGCCGTTATTTCAGGTATGATGACATGTTCGGTGTTGACCTGAGTAAACTTTGTAAAAATATCAATTCACGGTTTTCCTCAAATTACATCAGTTTGACCGGCCTTGATCCAGAAAGCAGGGCACGGATGAAGCTTTTCTTTCTCAACTCCAAACGAGCACAACTGCAGATCGTTTTATTGGCGCGAGGGATTACGATGCCGCATAGTTGTTGCGCGAGTTCGACGAGACCGACTGGGAGGGTGAGATGTTGGCGAGGGCGCCTCCAGTGAAGGGGTTGGATAGCCGACCCTCGAAAGGCCCTTGCCATAGAACGAGAGAACCCAAGAGTTCCCGGTAACACGTCAACACCGCCCCCCCACACGCCTACATACACACAGATACAGAGGGACCACATTACAAGGAGCCAGTATTTATGCACATTGTTGAATGGCACGCAGATTTATGCACGTCCGTTATATTATGCGTCCTGGAGGTGGTCCCGTGTAAGGCCAGTATGCCTGGTACCATATCGCTACCCTGCACGCAACAAATTTGATAATGCCTCCAAGATTCCTCCCAGTAAATCTTTGTCTTTCTCTAAGACTATCCAGGTATAAAGAATGCCGAATGGTTCCGAACTTAATTGGGCTTTCCACGGCCGATAATTCCAAATCGTATACTCACTTTTATCATTATAGGTTGCGAGTATTGCATTAAATGACGTACGACATGACTTAATCTAATCAGGGTTCGGCTTTTATATCTTAAATGCTAGCATATAATGCAAAAAACTATTCTTCAATGCTACGTCATTAAAATAGCGACCCGGCATCCTGAAGATTTAATGCTAATAACTTTGCATTGAACTCCTACGTAGCCGGTACAGACATATGAATCAATAGAATTATTTTCCACATTGGCATATGTCAGCATTACAATCATCCAAATATTTCTCGAAGGGATCGAAAAAATGAAAGTGCCATCTTTTTCCGTTGGCACATACACACCGGCATTTTTTATTGGAAGTATTTTATACAGAACTATGTAAAGTAATTCGGTCCTGGATTGCAGAGATATCTTCCGATTGTACGACGTTCCATATTAGCAGCGAGAAAAGGATTTTAATTATGGTTCACTGCTATAACTAATTAAGAGCTGTATGAAACTCAATGTGCCAATTATGTAGATTTATCGGGTGTCTCAAAATGACCTGAGATTTTAATTTATTAATAAAACGTATTATTTACTTGAAAAATACGATTTTTTAATTTTAATAGAAGGTATAAACATGGAGGTTATGTGTGGAACAATATCCGATAAATGGCCGCCGCGTCCCTGCTTGCAAACGTTCACTCCTTTGACGAAATTTTCAATAACATTTTGGCATAATTGCAGACTAATTTCATTAACGGTACATCCAATTGCTTCCTTGAGTTCCGGAATGGTCTGTGGATCATTGGCATACACTTTTTCTTTTGGAAAACCCCAAAGACCAAAGTCCGATGCCGTAAAATCGTACGATTTTGGTGACCAATTCACATAGCCGCGGCGCGACGCCCATGAAACTTCGTCTGCAATAACTATGCAGTAACAATGCAGGAAATAACTATTTCTATGCATTGCTTGATTGTCTAATTCTCTATGGCTAAATCTCAATACTTCCTGATATCAGTTGTCGAAGATTAGTACTTTATGTTCGCTACAAAATAAATGGCGCGCAATTTAAAATGTCAGATCATTTTGAGACACCCTCTAGATCCTGTCTGTCTTCACATAGCTAATCTTGTACAAACAGAAAAATACAAAGAAGCCCTTTTACATTACGAACCTACCGCCACTGACAGGTGTGATCTGTTACTTTTTTTTAACTTTTGTTGTTACTTTTGTTAAGTTTTACTTGCACAGCCTTTTCGGCGAATACCAAATTTCAAGTAAATCCGACCAGATTATTATGAATTTCTATACAAACTTTGCCACCTCTTGTCACCCCTTAAGGGTTGAGTTTCGAAAAATCCCTTCTTAGACGATGCCTACATGACAAAATCAACATGCTCCCCAAATTTCACGTTTCTGCATTTAGCGCTTTAGCCTGGGCGACGATAAGTCAGTCAGTCAGGGGTTTTATATAAATTTTATATAAATATATATTTTTATTTTCCATTAAGATCTTTGGCCTTTTATATAAATATCAATATCAGCGCGAAATCAATGACAAACCATTAATTGTTCAATGATTCAGTTATTGACTCTCTGGAGTTAGCAATGACTAACTAATGAATCTATAATCGAAAATATTCTCAATACTCAAATGCCTAAATGTACCAATTTTCATGGCGATCGGTGTAAAATGACTGGTGTAAAAGTTGATGCGCTGCAGCGCCATCTAGTGGCGAGGTATAGGAAGTGGATCGCACGAAAATATTCTCCGTTCTCAAATACCTATATATACCAATTTTCATGGCGATCCGTTGAACGGTATAGAAGTTGATGTGCGGCAGCGCCATCTAGTGGGGAGTTCCAACAAAGTCGACAGTATCCAAACCTTCTCCATGAAAAAGGAACACTTATATGTACCAACTTTCATGGTGATCGGTCAAACGGTGTCGGAGTCTATGAATCTCAAACATATATACCAACATCCATTGATATATACGTGGATTATTAAATAAAATATGTTATTACCATGTTGAATTGGCGAAGCCAAGTTTCACACTATCATAAACTAACTAGCAATGGAGAATTTTCCGTCGTTCGTTTTCATTCCTCGTCCCTTATAAACAGCCTGCTTTGGAAAGATCAGAATGGTTCTTTAATAACGTAATTTTGAAACGCATTCGTCTCAAAAACTGAACTACCCAACTTTACTTATACGATCGGTGTTCCTGAAGTATAGTACGCTTGCTTTTGGAGTGAACGCTCTGACGATCAATGAAATAGCCTGCCGCTCTCATAACACGGCAGATCTCTGCGGTGTGGCAAACTTGCCATCTTATAAGATCACGCACTCTTTTCCATCGATAAGTCATCGTAATCTTTAGCGCTTACCGGCACCTGGATGTATTACATTATTCTATTCAGGCATTCAAATTTTTGAGTTGTCCAGTTTCTGTTCATGTAACGTCGTGACATTCCCAAAGAAATAGTACTAGTATAACTAATGGTTAGCTATGAGGAAGCCGTTGAGATCTTTAGCCGAGCATCAGTCAGAGTGCAACGGGCGTTGTGATATAGCTTTTGTTTGTTTACGACTCTTCTTACGCGCAGTACTTGCACCCGACAGAGGTATATTACAGAGCTTCATCGGCGGGCACTGACTGGTCGTCCATTTGGTCTTTGGTGGAGCGTCGAGCTGTTGAAACTTCTGGTAAGTGTTCTGTGTCGGGCTGATGTGCTGCCTATCCTCCCGTCTCTCGTGGCCCACATTGTGTCCTAGTGCAGAGTATCCCGAGCCATTACCGTCATGCCAAGCGGACTGCCACGAACCAGCAAAGCCCCTACCCCGGTACCACGCATCCACTAAAATCACCGACATCTTACATACCCTTGTTTTAGTGGTAAGTTAATAAGGATTATGTCAGCTACTTTTGGCTCATTGAGCAAACAAACTTTCCTTTCGGTATATATCAAATAACCATTCGACCCATATAATACATTCGAAGTGACTCCGCTTTGAAAAATAGAAAGTGTCTAGCACACATGTTTTTAACGTATTTATCGATATATTGTTCAAATGAGTTCTGAACCCATTTCGGAGAAATTAAGTCATTCTATTTTATTTAGTAACTGCCCTTATAGACGATACTGTCTGCGAAGATGAATGAATCTTTTAGATTTTATTGCATAGTGTGAGTACTTCGAAACTGATCCGGTGAGTTCGAAAACTCATGGAGGCGTCTCGTCCAGCGTAATTAGTCTCCAGGGTCTTTGAGTCAGGGAACGAGTCTTGAAGGTGGTCCGCAGGGATCCGAAGAGCCAGGTTCTACGGGCGTCAGGGTATATGGAGAGTACGTCGAACAGAGTAAGGACTGAGACTAGGAGAGCCGCGGCGGCATCGGTGTCTCTAGTGCGGTTGGGTAGATGTCGTTCCATATGGGTATGCATGGTGGTGCTTGGAGGTTCTGTTGCCCAGGGTTTTGGTGTCTCGGGGAGTAATAACGTCTCGCGGTGTAGATTATACGGTGTCCGGCGAGCTTGCTAGCCGTGCAACTAGAACTGCCGGTCTGCCAGAGGTAGGAGAACGTCGGAGCGAGGGGATACCAGAAGGAAGCGGAGAGAATGGGCGGCCGAGTGCCCAGTTGGGTCCTCTGATGATGCAAGGTCCCCCAGTGCCACCCTCGTCCGGACATATATTAGCATTCTAACCAACCATTATTATATGCTACTGGTGAGCCGCCGCCGCCACCACCATCACCACCACCACCACCACCACCACCACCACCACCACCGTTACCCACGTTACCCCCTTTTGCACCAACCCCCATTCGCACCGTGTTGCGTACTTGGACCAAGTTTACCAACAATTCACCGGGGCTACCGCTCACGCTCTATAATGGCCTCCGCTGCTTAATTTATCGCGGTCATAATTAATAGCTTTGTAATTTTCATACTCGCCACTGCCAGCCCCTGTTCAACCCCTATTCAAGTTACACGGTGGACCAACGAGCCACGCCAATTTATGCGGATGCGTTTCGAACGACCATCTTCGGTGCGTCATCGATCCCCGGGATATCCACAATCGAGGCATACCTATCACTTTGGTTTCGAGGTTAAACTGGTTTCATCTCTTCGGCAACCGATGGTGTCGAAGCATGAATTCTCTACAACTCAATGTTGGTTCTTCGATCAGTGACGTTTTATAATGTGTGCGCGTGAGTGCACAATTGGTCTCGTTAATTTTGTCCGACGTGACACGCATCGCGTTATCGTCGAACCCCTCATACCACTTTCCAGCCAATAACTAAATCCTTACACACACACACACCCACACACACACGCGCGCGCGCCCTTGTAAGGGTAGTTTCAAATACAGCGCAGGCATTGCACGAAGATATAATTTTCCACGGTGATAAATCACAAGCGCCCACATGGTGATTAGTATAGTGAGATTCGATCGATCTATGTTATTCAAATATGCGATCAGCAGAAATTCACTTGGTATCATTACAATTACTGTCACCCTTTTTGAAACCTTGTTTGTGACAAGAGCGAAGTACTTACAGGGACTTCAATAATTATGATTTCTCAAAAGGAAAGTAACATTCAAAAATATTTTAGCCAGGAGGTATTATTTAATATTACGTTCTTTCTTATTCGGGAGATCTGGCTTTTCAGCTAATCAAAAGTCGTTATATTTGCATAAAGTGTTATCAATGTCTTCCGTTAGCAGTAGACGCCTAGCCATCACGTTAAGCGTTATCTCTAAGGTCACCACTCTGGCGTGGATGATCTCGATGAGCTTTCGCTACGCTCACGCGTTACCTTTTTTTCACTAGCGCATTGGCACCCTCTAACGCCAACCACACCAAGTACACAAAATTTATTATTAAATATTTTCACGGGTCCGGTAAGTAGGTTCTTCTTTACGACGGTGAAGTATAAAATAAGTAGACGGTTGCAGCAGCAGTATTAAGAGGAAACCAGAAGGGTGAAGGGGATGCGGCATATGAGGAAGATGAGGATCAGAGGGAGAAGCAAGGTGCTCACCACGCGATACGCGCGGTCTGACTTGTGGCTCCATTAGCGCCCCCGGTCTTTCTCTCACTCACCGTAACGTATAGCATAATAAGAGTTTATGTGTCAGGTTGATGCGCCAGAAGGCTGCTAACAGACAAACTCCAAGCGGCATAGGAACTGTTATATTTTCATTAGGCCACCGACCCATCCTGCCGACCCCATCTTCCGATCTCCTCTCCTTCCTCTCTCACCTCCCTCCTTCACTATTCCGTTACAAAGAGGGTCTTCGATGAATCCCACAGAATAGTGAGCAAATCGTGAGAGGTAAGGTGGGGGTATAGCTACTGTGTTACTACCGTTGATATACTTCACTGAAGCGTTTAACCCCTCACGCTTACAGTCAAGCTCGTAAAAGTGCCGCCGAGAGAAAAGCCGATACTTCGCCCTTTTCCATTTGCCTCCTACCTCTGTTCTGTTGATGCTGTAACGTGACCCCTAAATCCCCTTCTCCCTTCGGCCCCTTATTTCCGTCTACCATTACTAACGCACCACTCCCACTGCAAAAGACAATTTTAGTGATAAAGCCTAGTGCCCTCCTAACTACCACAACCGAGAGAAATATCACCATGGGTCTTGTAATCGTGTGACATTAAGTTGAACGGCAAGGAACGGTGGAAGGGCATAGATACTTTTTTCTTCTTTAATATTACTCGTAACGAAATTTTAACGCGCTTGTGAATTTTCCGCTTTCGGACGTATCGGTCGGAAGACCGATACGTCCAGTATTGCTGAAGGATCTGCATGACAATCCATCGATTAAATGGAGTTTCCATATATTTGCTTATCAATGTTAAAATTACTTACCACTCTCGTTTATCGAAACGACACCTTGACGCCTGTATGTGGCACAATCCAACGTATAGATACTTTTGGTCGCCTTACAACAAAAAAAAGCAAAAAAATCGTTTTCCCTCGTGAAAGCTAGAATTAATCCAAGTATGAATCTCACTCACATTATTGAGTACTTTGTACATAAAACCTCAGCATTTGAGAAACCAAACAAAGCGTCACTGCTAAATCAGTAATAAAAACATAACTACGTCAACTAATATAAGACCTAAGACTAGGATTGTACTTACCGCGGGTTCACATTGGATTATGTGTTGGAAATCTAACCCAGGCAACGGTAGCCAAAACTGGCAGTTCTCAAATATTCTTCTAGCGGTAACAGGTATATTTCCTATTGATTTGGGAAACAAATCGCTAGCTAAAATGTGCTATTCTCGATGGCTAACTCACGCTAATCGAACTATGCGTTTGTATATTTCGCTGGAATTTTCTTCCGAAAACTTAGTGGTTCTTGCAACGTGTCACCAAGGCTTACGCTCCAACCTGATTCGCAATTGAAACTCGCCCATCCTGTAATGATGGAGCACGACATTTGTATCAACCCATATCTGCCACTAGGTACTTGCCCACAGAATTTAAATCCATTGTCGATGCGGTAATTCAAAGAAACAGCTACTTCGCCCACCCTGAAAACGTATTGCTGGCTATGGTAATGATAAAATCACGGAACCACCAATATTAAAATGTATACCCGATGAAGACATCCAAATGTTTGTCACACAAAAAGGAGAAGGAGAGTTACCTTCACTACGTCTACCATGCCACCCTCAAGCAGTGGAAAGAGCAATGAAGACTGTTACCGAGGCTTCAGCCAAACTGAACAAGAAAAATGGCCGAGGAAGCATCATAAAAGTCCAAATTGAGTTTCGTAGAGCTATGGGAAAGTTTGAAAGTAAAAAAGATTTTCGCGCTACTTAAAGCTATGATTATTATTTCTTCAAGTATTTTCGGTCTCTTATAATCTTTTAATACATAAACATAACGTATAAAATGTTTGTTTTAATTTACAAAAACATACTATTAGGACTTTTTCACCTTACTGTAATGACTTAGGAAATGTACGATTTTTTTTCAAAATTTTGCTAATTTTAAAATCAATCAGGAAACAAAAGATGAAATCCGAACTAAACCATATTTAACGTGTGATCTAAAACCATCATTAGGCACCCTTTTCGCGATGAGCCTGGAAGAAATCGAACAATTTTTTTCTCCCATACAAAAACGGCCCAGCCTACTGTTCAACGAGTTAATGGGTCGGTCCCAGATTTTGCGTGCATGCTTAGAATGAACGGAATAATAACGCATATAATTGTTATCGCCATTGTAGCATTCTGCTAAGACTTTCATCCATCCAGAAACTCGGTGCTTATAAAAATGCTTATAAAAATGAACGATGCGAAAAATAATTTAGGATTATGTTATTTCATGAGATCTTTAGAAAGTATGAGAGCATTTTTTAATAAGCTGTACGACAAACACGCCTCGACCTTTTTGTGATATTCCACTCGTTGGCTATACAATATCATTTTTTGATGGTCCGGCCAAGATGTTAGATTTCTTACGTCACCATTAATGTTTGATTAAATAATTAATGCTTTGAATGAGCACTGTGAAGTTACATAAGCTCTAGCAATACGTCAGTATATTTCTGTTTACCTCCATACTTTAGAACCACAGGTTCATGATCATGGTTCTAAATCATGGAAGTGGATGTCAACTATCATATAAGAGTAATTGTGTGCGTTATTTTTTTTCATAGAACATTCGATACGTAAGTGCTGTGTTTGGAATTTTTTCATAATGCGAAAAAGTCTACAACAGAAACCCGATGGGTAGCATCGGAGAAAAAGCGAAATTTCGAGAAAAATCTCTTATAGTCCAACTCCGAAAGTCATAGAACGTGTGTCTGAGGCGCTGCTACGAGTGTTTTACCCTCATCACAGGATCTTTCGTCTGGTGGAACTTTGTTATTCTTCGGACAGGAAAGATCTAGGAGCATCTTTTCTTTGCCCCTTAATCCACGAGACGTCCTTCAGATCACCTGCAGGGACTTTCTGGCAACGCTATCAATATCGATCCATCATTTTCAGGGAGATGTGCTTGGTTACCGGGGTGCTAAGCGATGTTCTTTCTACCTTTATTTGCTGTATAAGTTGACTTCCACTTTACTATCCGTATTCCATCCGTATCGTTCTCCTGCAGTTAGTAAATGAGTATCCGGTTATCCGAGAGACTTCATCTCTACTTGATAGACGTTAATAAGTGTTGACCACCCATTTACTGTATTTTATTGCATGTACCTTTTACACGTACCAACGGATATTTGAACTGTTATTTTAATGTTGTCCTCGCACGAATATATGTGTCCCCATAAGCTATTTTGCAGTAAGCACGACTGCAATCTCAAAGAGTTTTGCGATCCCTTTGCCTTTACCTTTGTTTGCGAACATGAAAAAGACGTGGGAAATAGTGCCAGTTAAGTGGGTAGAGAGCCAATAAATGCTGCCGATGGTCCATTTGCAGCTTACGGTTATGGCGCTCAATCCTTACTAAAAAATATACACTATTTAATGTTTGGTCATGTTCTATTCCAAGCACTGGTGGTGCTAAATGTCCATTGCACTTGGCACTTATACTAAATCCACCGTTTCTGTTTAGTAGTGTTCATGGATTCAGAATTATGGTTCGGTGACGAGTGGCGGTGATGGTAATTCTGATATCTGTCTTAGATACGATATTGTTTCTAAGGAATGTGAAGTTACATCATCTTAAATAACTAACATATATCACCATTGAGCTTCGACTCTACATGCCTCGTATTATGTAGGCGGATGAGAGATAAGGATACGTGCGGCTACGCTTAACTAAAACCACAGCGATTTGGACTCGCCAAACACGTTCATACTTTCACAACTCTAGGACAGCTACGGGAGGGTAATGCTGCAGTCCACTTTGCCTATTCTCCAGTTTGCCAAGTTTTCTCTCACCTTGGTCATCGAAATAGGTTCCAGTATACACCCCACCTCCACTTTCTCATAGTGCAGGCACCATAGTTGCGGCTAGTTGGCGTCACCTCTGCGTCGGCGCTCCCTTGTCTCTTCGACTGATTCAATTTTCCCGCTTCGTGGCTGTTTAATTACTGGTACCCAAAGTGGACGGTACGAGGCTGCAGGAACGAGGCCAGGGAAGAGGGTGTCAGAGGGCGGTTGTATAGCTCTTCGCTGAACGAGGAGAAATTACCGACTATAGGGAGGCCGAGAATGAGACAAAGGATTGTTTTGTAGTCGTCTGGTCCAGCCCGTCGTACTCGAACGGTGCCATTCCGAGTCTTCCCTGTCCCCTGCTTTACCACGTCCCTCCACCTTTCTATCTGACTCTTCAGCATCCGCGTATCTGTCGGTCGAGAGCTACTCGCCTACGTTCTATCCCAGCTGCTCTTGGTGTACATCCTCCCCCCTTGTCACCTGGTTGCTAAGACACTAACGGAATAACGGAGTATACTACTACGCTAGATTGTTGTTGATGCCAAAGTAACGCGGTGGTGGTGGCCGCGGCAAACTATACGAACCAGACCAGACGTGCGAAATGTCCGTAGGGGCTGGGAGATGGGTCAACTTCTCGTCGGACGTGTCTGGCAAGCCAAACGTCCAGCACGGAGGCCCATCGCATCCAAAACTCGTTGCTGTGCTATATATGACCCGACCACTTCGAACTCCTTAAATGCACCGCATCCTCTACTTATTACAACGGTCAATCCAATGAAGTCGCAGTCATGAGCGATTTCGCTCCGTCTTTCGAGAATAAAGTAATGTTGGAAAGAGGCAAATGATAATTTGGTGTTAATCGAAGTGATCCTGAGAAATGCCATCCGATCGACGTTAACATCAGACTAGATAAGAGAGGTAGTGGTGTTCCAAAATACAGTCTCCAATCTGACTAGTGTTCTTGCTATTTCCATTGCCGTTAATTCCGTTGGCTGCTATGGCTTTCCCGTTTTCTGTTTATCCGGTCGTCATATGTTCTGTATATAATGACAGCATAGAAATACCACAAAGGTCAAGGAATCGTCTGCTAGTGGACGCAATATTAGATAAAGCTGAATAAAACCCTAGTCGTTTAACCAAAAATATATTACTGTCGTTGAAAAAATTACTTATAAAAGGTATATTAGGTTTTAGATATAAGGAAGTACGTGGGTTTCGAAGCCCAACAAAACACGTTTTCGGTATTTAAAAAAATATAATATATCAATTATTTTACTCAAAATGTTAAGCACATAAAAGAGCACCACATTTCAACATTGTAAAAAATTTCATCAAAAAATTTGGAAAATTCAGCCTGTGGGACCGGGTTTCCGAAGACCCCTAAAAAAGTGTCCTCGTAGTGGTCAGGACAACTCATGATAGCATTATCTGCAATTTGAAAACCAATTTTTTTCTGGTAGCAGATAAGTATAGCTCGTGATTGAACGAAGGATTTGAACAAAAATTAAAATTTGAATTTTTGGTAGAATTATATGCAAAATGGTTCAATTTTTGGTACAATTTACACTACTAGTATAATTTACACGCCTTGTAAAATTAGTTGCAATCGAAAAAAGCCCTCGTTCAATCACTAGTCAATGCTATTTGAAGGAGTGTGCATAATTTCAATGAGATGGGTGGATTAGTTTTCGGGAAATCTTGTCCACTGACTTCAAAAATAGTGTTTTGAGAAAAATGCGAAATACTTGCGTCACTCCCGGCCGGTCTTTCTCAACTGGAGGAATCCCAAAGACTCTCTCTCTCCTAGACTATTACTCCGATTGACTTAAAACTTTGGGAGAATATTTTAGACATATTGTACTACTGGATAATAAAATATAAAAAATGTATTTTTTTAAATTTTCAAACGCACGTAACCCCTTAAAGTATCTGAAGTTTACTGTCCATTACTGATTGAATAAAAAAAGTAGCAGCACAATTCTGTCTACAGCAGCAACCCAAGCTGCCCAAGCTGCAAAGTGAATTCCTTTTGATGCACCCATTTCAGAAGGTACAAACACATCCCGCAAATGATCAAAGCGTTGAAGAAGTTTTCGAAGCTGGTTCGCAGAGTCCGCGGCTCGCTAGCTTTTATGGAAAGACACGCTGCGTACCGACACTGGCTGGGTGAGAGCACGCAACTCGCGACGACGATTGATTTACGGTAGGCGCGCTCGTGATATTTACAGATGACTTCGGAGGACAAGACCTCCTCGGACAGTTATTGCCACTCTGAGACTGACGCATTGAGTGTTTTGTACTATACCCTATCTTCTTTTCCCTCTCGCAATTTGCAACATTAGCTGTCTCCAGCTTCACCAATGTCCTTCTCAGTCCTCTGTTCTTTGTCTTTAACTTCTCGCGGTTCCACGTCCACGACCTGGAAGTCAACGTTTATGACGTTCCACGATAATAATTTTGTCATTGACCCGACATCATGGAATGGCTAAGCCTGACAGACTGACCGATTCGAGGCGGCTCGGAACTGCCTGGCAATCTCCGGAGCTGTTGCCCACAACTCTTGTGAGTCTAGAGAAATAGAAGACGGGGAAAGAGACATGAAAACAGCAATACAGCTGCAGCATCTATATACTGTGAACAACAATAATTCAATAAAAATCACTTTCACTTTTGACCGCCCAGTAAAAAAATTATATAAAGAATTACGATGAAGAAGAGTCAATCAGCCACGTTCGTCCACTTCAAAATATAATACATATTCTTTTGCCAGACGAGTCAATCGAACGAGTGCTCCGCATGCACTCCAATGTATCTCCACGAATGTTTCGATGTTGGATTATTGATTTCATTTAACGTGCATTCAGGGCAGAAAAGTCATTCTACGTTGACGTGCACGTCAAATCTTTGCTATAATATAACCGGCTACCTTTATGACTTACTTAAACTTCCACAATCTACCTGCTAGAATATCACATGCAGAAATATTCATTGGGACCCAATTGGATTTCCATAGTTGTCCGTATTTTCTGACAGAGTTCCAATGGATCATGGCTTTGGATCCGTCAACTAAACCGTCAGGCTCGTACATTGAATTCTAATCGGAATTCCCCATTGGAATTCAATATACCAATCCGATTTAAATCCTCAACGATTCCCACATTATCGAACGGAACGGACAGAATTCTCGATGGATTCCATAGCATTCTGTTGATTTTCTATGGATTCTCAATGGACTCCATAGCATGTCCGTTGAATTTTCTACACAAGATATATAGATTTACAAAATAAATGGATCTTCAGAAAGGGTAAATCTTATCTCAAAAAAGTATAAGTCGCTTAAAAAAGTATATTTTAAAAATCGATTTGAATTACATTACTGAACATCGACTGTAATTTTTTTTGTTATCGCGAGAAGCGGCAGCGTCTTGACGCCAAGCAAGAAAAAAGATGTCAACCCCACTAACAGACACGCCACGTACTACTCTTTATACACTAAGATGGGCTTTGACTACTCGTTTTTGAACTTTGAATTGACGTCACGCAAAAACGTGTTGACGAATCGAAAATCTAATGGCATCATTCTAGTGCGATGTGATTTTTCCCTAGTATTTGGTTTAGATGGTTTTTCGATCCGTTCACTCAATCCCGAGATCGAATAATTTTCGACCGAATTTCAGAGCGATATTATGACCTTAAACGTTATTTCACACTCGGTCAATCAAACAGAGTCATTCTTTCACGTGGTCAACATAGTAAATACATACGCCCTTTTGAGGGTTGATTAACACTTTGGTCAACAGCGCGAAGGGCAACGCCTTAAAAAGCCGGATGCCGACTTCAGGACGAACGCGAACGAGGCAGGCCGACGCCGGACTGAACGTTTCACGCTGAACAATGATGACTACTTGAGGACGTTCGAGGAAAATCGAGGAAACTGTGCGGACGTGCTCCAGTGTATTCTGTCCACGGTGACCACAGTTGTGCATGGACAATCAGTCTAAACTGAGCACGAATTTCGTTTGATCAACCGACAGCGTTTGG
Source organism: Ophion costatus (assembly GCA_951751655.1). Classification (NCBI taxonomy): domain Eukaryota; kingdom Metazoa; phylum Arthropoda; class Insecta; order Hymenoptera; family Ichneumonidae; genus Ophion; species Ophion costatus. Next base: position 14,008,028 of record OX632362.1, on the reverse strand, counting down.
GTCGATCCGAGGCCGTGCACCGAACGACTCGAGGTAATTTGCCGCGCCTCGGACCGACATCCACACTTGCATGCCCGTGCGGCTTCGACCTGCCTCGCCGAGTAAGAGCATACAACTTTTTTAAGAAACTTCATTTGAAACAGAAAAAAGGGTTAAGCCATGGACTTTCTTGCTCGGAGAGAGTATAGCTGTTATTTTTCAATGAGAAATTGGTAATCAAATAAATATATACCTTTAAAAATGAAAAGAACTTTTCATTTTAATAAAAAAAAGCCGAAATCATTTTTTTTTAACTTTTTTCTGGAAAGCGTCACTTTACGTGAGATAAAATACCGATAAATCTGGAAAAATATATTTTTTTCAATCTAAAAACGAATCAATCATGGTTGAAAACAATAGCGGCGTTCGTTTAATATTTTTTACAGAATTTTCAAACTTTTTTCGTTCGGGTCTCCGAGATGAAAAAACGGAGGAACTAAACGGTTTGCGTACTTATTATGGATACTACAAACTTAAAAAAATCCCTAAACATAATGATTGGCTTTTTTACATCTTTTCCATCGATATCTCGTATCAAAAGTTTTTAATTAACAATTGAATTTTATCCTTCAAGGCGCATAGTTTCAACTTTGCGGAACTTTCCCACAGCTTCCTGAATGATGTCATGAACGATTGCTTCACGAGTTATTGATTATCAAAACCAAAAGCGTCTTTTCGCATTGATGGATCATAATGTGCGACAAATCATCGCGTAAACGTCTTTCAGAGCTCAAATTAAAGGGGCAGAAACAAGGAAAAGAGTTCTCATTGGGTTATTGGTTTTAAAAAATCCCTCGTCTGTAGACCTCTGTGAAAAACATAGAAAAGTTCGAAAATTTGTCTCTGGCCCATTTTCTTTTGCTCCACAGACTGAGGCGTTTTGACAGCCCTAACGTATAAACATGGTTAGAGCATTTATAAGTGGAAGCGTAAAACAAACGGCCCGTTCAAGGGTGACAAATAAATTTGACAAAAGACACAAAAAAAATCGAAATTACGAATAAGAAGGCAAAAAGGACATTGAGCTCGTTTACATAAAATGTTGCGCTTGAGAGAATAAAACACCAAACGTAGGGAATTCTCTTGCATCGAACACTGATAAGGAAAAATGCATTTTATCGGGTACTGAACGGTTAGAAATGTGAACTTTTCATTCATTAGAGACAATGAAGAGTGCATATCCATAGATATGGAATGGCTGCAAGTACCAATTATATTTACATATAGCACAATAAATGTCAATATGATTTTCTTGCTCAAACATAGGTAATAGAAAATTCTTAGATTTAGAGCGGAAAGCCTAATGAAATAAACTCATTTTGAATCGAATAAACAAAAAATATGCGGATCAAATAAACAGAATGAAATAAACAAAAAATATGCAGATGCCGCCAACCACAAAATTGTTCAGAGGCAATTTAATAATATAATATTTACGCTAAACCTTCTTGGATCGAGCACAGGTAAAAGGGAAACCATAAGCTCGAGTACTGAATAGCCACAAATATGAATTTTTCATACGCTGCTCGAAGACAATCAAAACTGTATATCTGCTAATATCGAAGGGCCACAAATATGAATTTGTTCCGCGCCAACGACAAGGACTGAGAAATATCTATAAGTGTTGTGAAGTCGAATATATGGATTTGTTCGCTCTATCATCAACAACAAAATATGAATATCTTTAGGTATCATGGGGCCACAAATATGAATTTATCTTGCACCAAACCTCCGCAACACAAATTTGTAGGACTTCAGCTATCGAAAGGCCAAAAATATGTATGTCTCGTAAGTCACGGAGATACAAAATATACATCGTTAGTTACTAAAATTCATTTGAAGACAATTAAGTAGTACTCTACGCTAAACAGAACAGGAAGGCAGAAATGGGCTCTTGTATTAAACAGGCAACGAAAAATGTATATCTTCAGGTACTGCGAAGTAAAAATGTAACCTTTCCATTGTTCGAAGATAACGAAGAATGTATACCCGTAGGTATCCGAAAGATGAATATATGGATTTGTCTCGCATCAAGCGCAATGAATGAAAACTGTCTTTCGGCATCGTGAAGCCAAATCTACGGATTCGTTAGCTCGGTCGCAAACAACAAGACACCACAAGTACGATTTTTTCTTGCATCGAACCTAGGCAATAGAAAATGTTTAGAGCTTTAGGTATGAAAAAGGCAAAAGATTGAACTTCTGTTAAATCAATCAAACCATAAATATATTTCTTGGGTATTGCAAACCCGACATTCTTTCGAAGACAATTTCGTAAGTTGCGTTGTGCAACTTTATGTGAAATACGTATAGCTTTCGAATATAAACAACACAACGCAAAATACGTGGCCACAATCAGTTGGCAAAAGCTGTAATCCAAGAGTGTCAAAAGTAATGGCATTG
>OX632362.1:13719157-14002887 GCA_951751655.1 Ophion costatus | reverse complement strand
ACCCCGAAGTCAAAGCATCTCTCCAAGAGCCGGTCACGAACAGGGATGCTCGGTTATATGCCAAACAAGAAAAAGTGACAAGTTGTCTTGCCGTCCTCGGAACAACTCTGTCAGACCTATAGAGTGGAACGAACATAGAGAGACTAACACACCTAGAAAGATTAAGTGATATGGGAAGATTACTCGTAGATCTACAACGAGATGAGACTCAGACGAGAAGATCATTGATTCTCCCTAACCTCAATGCGTCTGTCAAGGAAGCCGTTAATGCCACTGTCGTGGACGAGTGGTTGTTCGGAAAACAACTGGAAGAAAACCTTAAAACGGCGAAGACCTTGGAGCGAGCATCCAAAGAGCTCAGTAAGATAACACCAAGAATATTGACAAACCGACCGACAAAAAACTTCAAGAGTCCGTACCGTCAACAAAATTACAAGCCTCGACCTATGTTGGGGGGCGGACAGAAAAAATTCTCGGGTCACGAGGGTCCAACTACCGGAAACCGGACCTATAGAACGACCAGCACATTCGGAAGAGACGCAATTAGATGACGTAAATATTTTGGCGGGCAGACTCAAGTATTTTTATGAAAAATGGGAAACAATCACCACGGACAAAGTCATTTTAAATTGGATAAACGGAATAACGATCACATTTAAAGAAAAAAAATCCTACAAAAAACACCGCCAAGAGAACCGGTTTGGACGGCGGTAGAAATGTTACAATTTTCCCAACAAATTGGTGAGTTACTAAAAAAGGGAGTAATCGAACAATGTGAGACTTCTCCTAGAGAATTCATGTCCCGCATTTTTCTTACTCCAAAATCAGATGGCCGTCATCGTCTCATTTTAAACTTAAAAGATTTAAATGAATCAATCGAGACGCAACATTTAAAATTAGAAGATATTCGAACAGCCAGAGATTTATTACGACAAGATTCGTTCATGGTCACTCTCGATTTAAAAAACGCATACTACATAGTCCCGGTTAAAGAAGCAGACCGAAAATATTTACGGTTCTTTATGAAAACATACTTTTTCAATTTTGCTGCTTACCATTTGGACTAAATATAGCTCCTTATATTTTTACAAAAAATATGCGGACCGTAGTAAGCCGCTTGAGAGAGTTAGGATATATCTCAGTAATATACCTAGATGATCTTCTTTTGATCGGCAACTCTTACCAAGAATGAATAGAGAATCGAGACAAGACCTGGTCTCTTTTAGAAGAGTTGGGTTTTATTATCAACAAAGAAAAAAGCCAATGGCAACCGTCAAGAACTCAACGATTTCTCGGATTTGAATCAAATTCAGAAAAGATGTTTATTGAGCTTCCCATCACAAAGAAACGCGAAATATTTCACAAAATTAAAAAATGCGAGAACTTCATTCGTGTACAATACGAGAGTTCGCGTCATTCGTTGTAACGTTAGGCGCGTGCTGTCGACCAGTACGTTATGGTTGGGTATATATGAAGGATCTTGAAAGAGAAAAGACATTTGCACTAATAGCGGAAAACGGAAATTTTGAAAATACGATGATTTTGTCAAGAGATATTCGACAAGATCTGTCTTGGTGAAAATCCAATATCATGTTTGCAAACAACCCGATAGTGACAGACAATTATGAGATCGAAATATTTTCAGACGCGTCTCAGTCAGGCTGGGGAGCCTCCTGTAAAGAACAAAAATCACACGGTCATTGGGATACAACAGAGCGAGAACACCAAATCAACTATCTAGAACTTCTAGCTGCATTCTTTGCTCTTAAATGTTTTGCAAGAGAGCTCAGGGATTGTAGTGTCTTCATGAGGATTGATAACACAACAGCAATTGCATATATAAATCGTATGGGTGGAACACGGTACAAAAAACTTAAGAAACTCGCGAAAGATATTTGGATCTGGTGCGAAAAAAGAAACTTCTGGATCTTTGCATCATATATCCCATCAACGGAAAACACGATAGCTGACGCGGAGTCTAGAAAACTGGAGGTAGAAACAGAATTTGGACTATCACGTTACGCGCTCAAAAGAATATGCCAATCTTTTAATACCCCGGAAATTGACCTGTTTGATCGTAGATCAAATACCAAATGCGAACGTTATGTATCCTGGCAAAAGATCCTCATTCGATGACTATCGATGCTTTTACAATAGACTGGAGTGGGTATCACTTTTATGCATTTCCTCCATTTTCACTAATTCTCAAGATATTGAAGAAGATACAATCCGAAAGAGCTCGAGGCGTGGTGGTCGTACCTCATTGGACAAGTCAAGCCTGGTTCCCACTTTTTAGGGCCGTGCTTGATTCAAAACCTATCTATTTCAAGCCGGACATTACTCTTACTTGCTTTTCAAACAGGGAACCACATCCCTTATGGAGACGTCTTACCCTGGTAGCCGCAGTCTTATCAGGCAAGCTTTCGCAAAAAAGGGTATGTCAGAAGAAACAATAGATGTCGCAATTTCATCCTTGAGCGAATCCTCTTTACGCCCATATACAACGGCTTACAAAAAATGGTGGTCATATTGTAAAGAGGGAAAAATCGAGATCGAGAGAACAATAAACAGTTACCGATCGGCTATAGCCTTTATACTAGGGCCAGAGGTCGGTCAAGATGACAGAATAAAAAAATATGTTGGAGGCATCGGAAAGTGTCGACCTCCTCTACCCAAATATAACTCAACTTGGGACCTGAAGGTTGTTCTTGACTTTTTTGCACATGGACCACCAAACGGAGATTTGCGCCTAGAAAAACTTACTCTCAAACTTGTCACTCTTCCTGCGTTAATAACCGGTCATAGACCACAGACTCTAGCGCTTATAGATATACGTAATATGGAGAAAACAAAGAAGTGGATCGAGATAACGATTCCAGAAAGAATCATAACGTCAGGACCAAAAAGAAAACAACCTACGTTAATAATCCCGTTCTATCCGGAAAACAATAAACTGTGCGTGGCGTCCATACTTGATATATACGTCATACGCACACGAGAGCTACGAAAAAACGGTTAACACTGTTCATCTCGTTTAAAAAACCACGCAAGACTGCTTCAACGCAGTCATTAAGCCGTTGGATAAAATCAACACTAACCCATACGGGCGTGGATACAAGATGTTTTTCGGCGTACAGTACGCGACATGCTTCGACATCTGCAGTAAAGAGAAATGGTGTCAACATCGAGACTATTCAACGGACTGCAGGATGGACCGAATCTTCACAAACGTTTGCCAAATATTATAATCTGAGAATAGCGGAAGAAAAAAATGTATTCGCAAGGTCTATTCTAGAACTGCAAGGTGAATGAAATGGTATTAAAAAAAAAAACATCATCTGCCGTATTATGCAATAAACATCTACCATGTGATCTCGAGGAAAAGGCGCGAAATACAATTGAACGATTGAACGAACTTACCTGTAAGTGAAGTTCTATCGTAATTGTATGCAGCGCCTCTTTCGAAGAGATCACTTCCCACCCAAAGAACCAAAACTAAGAAATCTTAGCCCTAAGAATTACGGCAGTGCTTTAAAGGAATGAAGTGAACATCGGACCATGAGGGCCTCGGGGGGGGGGGGGGGAAGATTTTGTTTCACTATAAACCTGCGACGACATCGGCATGGGGAGGGGATACTACCATGTGATCTCTTCGGAAGAGGCGCTGCATACAATTACGATAGAACTTCACTTACAGGTAAGTTCGTTTAATCGTTCAATTTTCTATCGCTTTCTTCCCTCTCTTTTCTGTGCTTCCGACCTTGTAAATTTTGCGTCTGTCGCTGACCACGCTCGAAGACTCATTGGCCGGTCACGCCGGCCGGCTTTCTGGTCTCGCCAAATTTTCCTTCGATCGGAACCCTCCTCTCGATTTTCAGTTCGAACGCCTCGGCTCGCTCTCTCGGCAGTCGTCGTCGCTCGATCCGTGAGCCGATGGAAGGCCCGGCCGGTAATGGCGCCGACCGTGCTACGCTGGCTCCCCGCAAGACTTCGTCCACGGTGACTCAGTGTGACTCCGGGAGACGAGGCGGATGAGCTTCGGAGACGCTAGATGGCGCTGACGACGAGGCTGCTGATCGCCGTGCCGACGTGGCCATAGTCTGCGTGGTCAATGTGTGCAGGTCATTTGGTCCAAAAAAAGTTTGAGCATTTAGCATTTCATTTTCGTCCAATTATAACGATGCAAACTTCAGCGTCATGGAGTTGGGATCACAAAGATTAAGGATGTATAGTCCCAAATCGCAAATGATGATAAAATTCTAAAAATTTGGTATGTTTTTGTATAAAGTATTTCAGAGGTCGTGTAAAAATTTCACGACAATTCACGAAGCTCGTTATTGAACAATTAACATTCACAAGATAAATGTTGTTTTATGGAAACTGATTTAACTTTGCAATAAGTTTTTTTTTTTGACCTCTCAATTTTATAATATCTACAATATACTGAAAGCAGCGGAAACAAAACGAAGTTTATTGATAATTTTTCTTTTATTCCTTTTAAAAATTGTTCATGACAAAATGTTAATTTTTCAATAACGAGCTTCCTAATCGACGTGAAATTTTAACACGACCTCTTAAATACTTCATACAAGAACATACCAAATTTTCAGAATTTTCTTATCATTTTTTATTTCAACCCTTCAGGAGGTTGAAGTAATGATGATAGAATTCTGAAAATTTGGTATGTTTTTACATGAAGTATTCAGGAGGTCGTGTAAAAAGTTCATAACGATTAAGAAGCTATTTGTCGAACAATTAAGATTAACATGTTTCATAGGGACTCAACATCCTTAAGAAAACAAAAAAAATTATTAACATTTTTCAGTGATTTTCAAATTGGTCTCTCCGCGAATCTCCGCGAAAAATCATCGTGGGAGAAAATTTAAAAAAGCATTTTAAAGGTTAGAATCTTTAGATTTCAAGCTTCCACTCAAAATAATTGTTTGCTCTTTTGTTATTAATAAATCAAAAGAAACGTCGCAAAGAAAAACGTCCGATTTTTGGTTCGAAAAGGTATACAGACAAGGAAAAATTTGTTTGACTAATGACGCATTCAGACGTATTTTCCTTGGATCACCCTTCCTATTTTGACCTTTGAAACAAGTTTATATCCATTACATGATCAAAGTCACATGACGCTTTTGGCCTTAATAATCAATAACTCATGGACCAATCATCGTACACGTACTTAAAGAGCAGTTCTGCAAAGCTGAAAGTATGCTCTTCAAGGTAAAAAAATCAATTTTTAATCAACTTGTTTTCTGTGAGATGCCCAGTTAAAAAATATCAGTAATTATGCTCAGGCATTTTTTTCAAGTTGATAGTGTCCACAAAAAGTATGCTAAACGTAAATTGCGTCGGGTTTACCGCGATGAGTAACTTTTGCACTATTGTCTTAGAATTGCACAGTTAGTGTTCGAACAGTAGTGATTTTCGGTCCACTATCGCATTTGTAATTTGGATACACCATTTGTTTATAACAATGACTTCAGCATGCTGTTATTCAAGAGAAAAATGAGGTTTTCTTTGCAGAGCTGTCATTTTTCGTATTTTATAAATTTTTTGAAAGAGGTTCGTGAATCCATGGCCAGTTGGATATATATTTAAAGAAAAAAAATGTTGCTGTCGTTTTAAATTACATTAGAGGCTGGTAGAGATCCCGCCATTTCGGGCCTCGCCCCTGGAGCACTGCAATGCTAACTGCAGCACCGCGAACACTTGGAAAGATTTTCTTCCGAAAAAATGACATTAGTACAGTCGTGCTGTCGCTGAAAAAGCTCGTAATCGGTAAAAATTAGAAGATGACCAGTTTTTGACAGGTAATTCTGTAGGTGCTGCAGGTGCTCAATCTAAATTTTCCTAAAAATCGGGGTGCAGGGCTTTTTTAAGGGAGCTTTCCAGTGTGAAATTTTCAAAAAATCGATTTTTTTTTTTTGCTTTATCGAATAGTATACACTCTTCCGAATATTCCCTGAAATTTTCATGCCGAAATTCAGATTATTTCGGTTACTGTACAGCATTTCTTGGAAGAAGGCAACGGAGCGCTACAGCTACAGCGAAACTTTGAACGCGTTTTTCTCGAAACAGCATTTTTCAAAACGGTGTCCAACTTGGAGGGCAGAGTTTTAAAGCTATCGAGTTGAATTTTTTACACAATATTCTTAACGTCATTGTTTATCGTGCTATGGAAGCTTTTTTTTTTTTGACATCTTCCTATTTTTTGTAAAAAAAACTGCCAAAAAAAATGCTAAAATCGATACTTTTTGTTCAAACCGGCGCCATTTTTGCAAAAAAAAAAAAGCCTCCATAGCACGAAAGCCAATTATATACCGATCAATAATCTTTTTGTGTTTTTTGTATCAGATCAAAATTGTGACCTCCAAGGTGGACACCACATCCAAGTGCATTTTCTGCAACAATTGTTTCATCATTTTTATAGATATTAATTAATAAATAAATCGATCTTTAAAAAATTGTTTTGTATTCTTCAATACCCAATTAATATACAAAAAAAAACCAGACCGATTAGATTATTTTTTCTTTAAAAAAAAAAAATCGCGAAAAACAGCGATTTTTCGGGCTGTCACACTGGAAAGCTTCCTTAAGGATGGTGGGACATGGATGGGTGGATTGCTGTCAACCTACAACCCGTACGAGGTCGGCGTCGTGAGACAAAATGTTCAGAAAAATCCAGGCTTTTGTTTTGTACACAGCGCGAAAGTCGTGAAAGTTCATTTTGGGGGTGGAAATGTGGGGTGAAATTTTTAAAAATCAGTTTTAATTCAATACTTCTTTAGGAAAAATTCATGCACTTTTTGTTCAAATGGGGACGTTGTAGCCCTTGAAAAGACGCATTTAATCATCACTCTCCAATAATATCTTCAACACCAAAAAAATTGTTGGAATACCAAAAACATTATTTGTTGAATAATTTTAAACAATCGTTTTTGGCGTATAGCTTAAATGTACGAAATGTAGAGAATAATTTTCTCTATATTTTCGTTTCCATGGACCACCCTTAAATTTTGATTTTCCAACCCCTCTCGGGGGTTGAAAATTAAAAATTAAATTCTGGGAAAACTATTGGACAATTTGTAGCTTAAATCCTCACGAGGGTTCAAGCTACAAATTGTTCTACGGCGGCGAATTCCTGCGGCCAATAGTTGCAGCCACATTTTCATCCACAGCGCCAAAATCGTATCTCTTTATTTTCGGTCAATAGTTTTCCCAGAATTTCATTTTGAATTTTCAACCCCCAGGAGGGATTGGAAAAAGTAAAATTCAAGGGTTGTCCATAGGAACGAAAATACAGAGAAAATTTTTCTCTACATTTCGTAACTTAAGCGTTCCCCAAAAGACTTTAGTTATTTAATAAACAATTTTTTTTTATACTTCAACCATTTTTTGGGGCTGAAGATATTATCGGAGAGCTTCAATCAAATACTCGTACGACGCGTCTTTTCAAGGGCTAGGTTCCTTTTAGACAAAAAATGTATGACCTTTTGGTAAAGAGTTATCGAACTAAAACGGTTTTTTCTAAATTTTATCCCATTTTTTCACCCCCAAAATGAACTTCCATGGCTTCGGCGCTGTAGACAAAAATAAAGCCCGGATATTTCTGAACATTGCGTCTCCCGGCACCGATCTCATGGGGGTTGTTGTTTGCCATTAATCGGTCTCCATCACCCTTCATCCCCTAAAAAAAAACCATACACCCCAACTTTTCGGCAAACTAGGATTTAGCACTCGCGGCACGTACAAAATCTGTCAGAAAACTAGCCTTCTAATTTTTTCCGATATCAATAAATATACAGCACGACTATACTACATTGCATCACAAATATGTTTACAACATCCCGTGCGGAAATTGAACTAGCGCTTTCGTCGGGCCCATATAGAATTTCCCTAACTTTAATAGGGCCCTAATCGGGTAGCCTCACATGGCCGCTCACACTTTGCTACTGAAGGCCATTAAAGGCAGAATAATGAAGGCCTTCAAGGATGCCTGATCGACGCCTCATGTAAACCATGGTGTACCCATAAGGTATCCCTGTCAATGGATATACTGAAGTGTGTGTAAATGTATGTGTTTCTGCGTCCATGTGTCCGTTTATATAAGGTCACGATACACTGCCAAATTTTTTATTTAATTTATATAGGATCCATTTAAATGAGATAGGTTTTTTCCTTGTCTCACGGCCTACTACGATCTTATATGTTTCAAATATATTTTTTTATTCGTTTCAGCTATTCTTTTTAAATATCACATATATTAAAATCGAATAAAGATTCGATTCAAAAAAATCTTTATTTGCTTGCAACGTACACTGTAAATCTAAGTGTACTATGTGCATAAAATATTTCATAAATCCAAGATGAAATTAAGCACTTAATTAAGAGTTTACCACAACGATTTTGTATCGTAATTCGTCATGCCCTGGCCTTTCGGAATGGTTTTTTTCGGAGAAAATATTTCACCTATATGGGTATTGAACCTAGTACCTACCCGCTCATAGCTACGCACGTTGCCCCAATGATACCGAGTGCTTGCAACATCTTAGTCGCAGATATGGCATAAGAGACCAAAGTAATTCCTATAATTATTTGCTGTATCACATAAACTACATCAATTAGTTAATATCATTGTGATAATTAGAGAGTTTTATCGAATAACATGCGCATAACCTATATATATATATATATATATATATATATATATATATATATATATATATAGAATAGAAATAGAAAAATGGTTGACTCTACGAAAATTCTATTTAATTGAAATTTAAAAAAATGAAATAGATCCTTTTAGCGAATTCATGTAAATTGTTTTTTGGACAGATGAAACCGAATCACAGATCTATTAGGATTAAATAAGATATTTAGTTATTGGACGATATTAAATAGATTTTGATTTGAATAAATAAATATATTTGAAATAAATAATTCCAATAGTGGAATGCAATAAGAAAAATTTGATTTCACGGGAAATCTAGATAATTCAAATTTGAATAAATCAAATAGACGCGGTTAGTTAATATCAATAGAATTTCTCTGTCAGTGTAGGTGTTTGCTTTGCCATGTAGTAGATGACGTTGATAATTTTTCATGCAACTTGAGCAAAATAAATTGCTTCCCCTTCGAAAATTACCTTCGAAAAATACAATGTTCTATTGGAAGTCTAAACAGGTATATGGTTCACTTTTGTCGCAGACAGAATGAGAAAGACAATTTTTTTGAGCGGCCAAGAGAAACTCGTCCGAAATTTCAGTTACGAAAAAGGTGATTATAGCCGAGAAATTAGTTGCCGAAAAATTGATTTGTAATAGTAACACTACAATGAGCACTACCACGCCAAATAACGTTGTGCTTTTAAGCAATGGATGTGTAGTAGAAATTAGACAAATATTCAGATCTAATCAATGTCTAGAATGTTTTTTGTTGGAAGGTAATATCTGGAAAACAAAAACCGATCTATCGACTTATTCTCCACAATCGGGTAAGGTTCACGAGTAGAAAATATCATCAAAATCTTCGGAAGGAATCATTTTTCATACGGAAAGTATTAGGCGAAAAATAGTCACTATAAAAATGAAAAAAAAACCGATTGGGATTGTTCAAACATAGGCGTTGGCATCACTCCATGAGTGAATAAGGCAATAAGAATAATATGTAATTTTTTGAAGGATTTGTAAATGTAATATATAATAATTTTTAATGCCCTCACGTTTTTATCCTATTTTTACCTATTATCGAATAATTGAGTGTAATAATTAAAATACCACAAACGATTTAGTCCAAGCTATGTATACTGGTCCGTTTCCTATAATGCCCAAACCTGGCCCTATTGTGGCAATCCCGACAGGGATTGCCATAATAGGACCCGCAAAGGCCCTTATTATGCCAACCCCTGTCGGGATTGCCATATAAGGGCCTTCAAGGGCTTATTTGAGGCTTCCCTGATAAGGAAAGCGACAAATAAGCCCTTAAAGGCCCTTATCTGCCCTGATCAGGCCCTGATGCCCTGACAGGGCATCAGGGATGCCCTGTCAATTTTCCGCACGGGATGCTGGGAAAAAATACATTCATTCCAACCAATGTGTTACTAGAAAAAAATGCATCATTCTGACACTTCAAATTGGGCTTCCAGGGAGGGTTACCCCGTTAAACATTTTCCTGTCGTCGTCACTAATAGTCGATATGACTAATCGGAGCTTATCACGCTATAAGGCTCCGCGTTACTAAACCTCCTTGCTAAGAATGTTGGAATGTGAGAAATTAATATTTGGATATTTCCTTATTGAAAACCTGGATATTTCTCTTAATTGTTTTATCTATGAGCAAAATTACCATCAATTTGGTACATAGATTCGTACTCGTAATGATGAATCGCTTCGGAATCGGAAAAATCCGCAGATCGCCGTTCCAACTAGTATCCTTAAGTAAATATCAGGGGGAATCCTTATCAAATTGTCAAACGTTTTTATGTGTAGCCTGTACCAACTAAACCAATTTATTGGATATAAACTCAAATCATCATATCTTGTTTTTTGAAAAGCTTTGACAGGTCTCAATGCAGTTAATGGATCTACCCAATAGTGTTTGCACTCATGGTTTTTTGTGCACTTTAAGGAGTGAGATGCAGTCAGAGGCGTGAAAAAACGAGCATTTTCAATCATTTTTTTTTTCATAGTAACTATGTTTGTTTTACAAAAGTGGTTACACAGACTTTTCATGTTATATTTCAACTTGACTTGTACAAATTTTCAAAGACAAATATTGATTATTTATAAAAATATCGCCATATTTGTCGGACCCCCTTCGGCATGTATAGCAGTGCTTTGCGGTGACCATCATAAAATTAGATGATTAAACGAACTTACTTGTAAGTGAAGTTCGATCATAATTGTATGAAGCACCTCTTCTGATAGACCACGATGTAGTTACCCCCACTATGCCCGAATCACCACACGCTTTGCAGTCAACAAAACTCTTTTGTTTTTAGCTGCCTCTCCTGTTCTTACGTTCATATATTCAAAGTGTTGTCGTAAGAGGGTTCATCTTTAGGATGAATTAGGGAGCTGACCTAGTAGACAGATTTTAGGGTGGGAAGTGGTCTATCAGAAGAGGTGCTTCATACAATTATGATCGAACTTCACTTACAAGTAAGTTCGTTTAATCATCTAATTGTATTTCGCACCTCTTCTGATAGACCACGATGTAGATATTTAAAGAAAACGACAACCAGGCCTATATTGTGCTCAGTAACTCATTTATAATCGTAGCAATGGCATCTACATACAATACAATAAAAGTGTTCCCAACGCAACCAAACTGGATCAACATTTTGTTTCAACTGAACTTGAGATTGAAGATTTTCCTCCGAAAATCCTCAGTTTTTTAAACATTTTCGTAAATCGCGTTAGCAAACGCTGTGTTCTCCGGTAGGATTGGCAGATCATAAAAACGAGCAAATGTTTTGGACTTTTCTGACCAACCTGCCGCCTTTCTAATACTTTCAATGCCCAAACCTTTCCTTTTGGCAGCCGAGGTTGCAGCATGACGCGTGCTATGCGCCGAGAATATGTGGGTATCGATGCCGCTCGCTTTTAAGACATCTTTTGTCCATCGCGCCAGCGTTCCAGCAGCAACTTTTCGAACCGGTTTCTTTAACGAAATAAACAATGAGTCAACCTGACCCCGTATGTGTTCTGTTCGCTGTAAATAAGTGCTCAAAGTTTTCCAGATACATATTTTCTCATCTGAAATATACTTTGGTAAGATGAGTAGTGGTTGGGAGTGATTGCGGCCCGACGTTTTAATCAAATCTGGAACTTTTATTTGTACCGTATCTTGGTTTCTGTCGATGTTTTGCACTTTAATCAACGACAACGTCTGCATTCGTTGTCCCGTTATAAGAGCCAAAAGAGTGGCGAGTTTTCCCGACAATATCCTTAGTGGAATTTCTTCGTTGTCGCCTAAACTATCAAAGTAGTCCAAAACAAGCTTGGGATCCCATGTACGTTCATATTTCGGTTTCGATGGGCGAAGCTCCGATATTCCTTTGAAAAGCCGCCGAATACGAAAATCTTGTCCCACGTGAGGACCGACTACCAAAGAAATCGCGGATCTGAGGGAGTTAAGCGATCCATGTGCTGCTCCGCCCTTGATTTCTTCAGAGAGAACTTCAAATATCTCCTCTATCGACGGTTCAAGAGGGTTGATATTCCTCTTTAGACAAAAAGACCACCACTTTCGTAGAGCGCAGTCATATTGCTTCAGCGAGGAAGGCCGAAGTGAAGAAATCATCAATTCCAATGCTCCTTCCGAGATATTCCTTGCTTGAAACGCTCTCACTATAACCTCCCGACCACCAGGGAAAGGTTCTTCCACAGTGGATGAGGTTCCCTGTTAGAGGAACAAAGTAAGTCTTTGCTTGGTGAAAACACGATTGGATGACCAAGAATCATTTCGCGGAATCTAGGGTACCACGGCTGTGATGGCCAGTCCGGTACTACTAAGATAACCGACGCTCTATCCTCTCGAATTTTCCTTTAAACTCTCGCTATCAAGGCAAAGGGAGGGAAAGCGTAGCCTAACGCAAACCTAGACCAAGAAATCGTAAACGCGTCGATTGCCACGCATTCCGGGTCATATGACCACGAAACGTATTCTTCGCACTTTGCATTGATACGAGACGCAAAAAGGTCAATATCCGGCTTTCCGAAAGCGTTTACAATTTCTTCGAATGCTCTATCTGCCAACGCATACTCGGGCTCCTTTTCTGTTTTCCTGAATTGATAATCGGCCTCGACATTTTCTTTAGTTCCAATAAAGGATGCAACGATATTTAGTTGCCGCTCTTCACACCAATCCCATATCGTTCTCGCTAACGTTGCTAGGGTCTGAATACGCGTTCCGCCCATCCGATTTACGTATGCGATTGCAGTCGTGTTATCCAGCTTCAGCAATATGTCACAACCATGTAACTGGTCTGCGAAGCATTTCAAGCCAAAGAACGCTGCCGAAAGTTCCAAAAAGTTTATATGCATGCCTCTCTCCGCGGTGTTCCAAAATCCATGCGTCTTTTCCGTTCCACAAACCGCTCCCCAGCCGGATTTTGATGCATCACTTCGAATTTCCATAATGAAATTTGGAGACTTTATCGAGTTCTCTGCCTTTATAATTTTTCTTAGCCACCAATCAATATCGGTCTTAATTTTTACAGTCAGATACATAGTCTCGTCAAAATTACCACTATTATCTCCCAGAGCCAACAGTTGAGCTCTCTCAAACTCCTTATTATGAGCAAACCCATACGGGACTGCTGGGCAGCATGCAACCAGAGTTCCAACAAAAGTCGCAAACTCTCTAATTTTAACTTTGCTTTTACTCAGTAATCCTCGAGTTAGACCCATTACTTTCATCTGTTTTTCCTTCGGTAGCTCTATCGTCATTTTCTTTGAGTCTAGCCAAAATCCCAAAAATTTACACCTGTTAGTTGGCGTTAATTGAGACTTTTATAATTAACCAAAAAACCTAGCCTTTCCAACAAGAATGCTGAGGTATGTGCATTTTCTTTACACTGAGAAAAACAGCTTTCGATAAATAGTAAATCATCGAGATAGATAACTGATGAAAAACCGTTTCCTCTCAAATAGGATACTACCGGTTTTAATAATTTTGTAAAAACATACGGCGCCGACGATAGACCGAAGGGTAAGCATGTAACCTGGAAAAGCTCGCCTTTCAAATAAAATCTCAGGTATTTCCTCTCAGTCTTGGCTATTGCGATAGTATAATACACGTCTTTTCGATCTAGAGCGGCTAGAAAACACCCTTCGCTCATTAAGTTTATCGCAGTTCTTCTATCCTCTAATTTAAAGTGCTCCGTTTGCACAAATGCATTTAGTTTCTCAACATTCAAAACCAATCTAAAGCCCCCATCAGATTTTGGAAGTGGAAAAATGTCGGAAAGGAATTGTCCTTTGCTCTCCTGACATCTTTCTATCGCGTCCTTATAGCGCAAGGTTTTGATCAGATCGCCAACTATTAGGCTCTCCTTATGCGACCACATTCGTTCCTTTGGACCGGCCGCCTGGTATGGGGTTGATAAAAAAGGGATTTTATATCCGCTAACCCAAGCCAAGGTGCGCTCGTCTGAAGTAATTTTATGCCATTCGCCCTCAAACAAGCGTAGTCTACCTGCCACCTTGCTTACAGGCTGAACTACCATTTCCGGTAGAGACGATGACCCTGTCGGCGTTTGGGTTCTTCCCGACGCCGATTGTCTTTCTGTCTCGACGTGTTGTTCAGGTTCCTTGATACATTCATTTTCTTCCCGCCCGCCTCCGACGTTCTCAGGAACTGTGATCCGGTCTGACGTCGAGGCGGGACTTTCGCGTTTTTTGAAACTTTGCCATTGAATGCTGACAGACCAGGTTTCAACTCTCGAGACGCACTTTCAAGCATCTTCGCAGCTTTGACCCGTCCATCCAGATTCTCGCCAAATAAAAATTTATCCGCCTTTGCCGACGCTAAAACCTCCTTGAAAGGCGTGTTCAAATTTGCGAGAATCAAATTTTTTCGAACCGCCGTTTCGTCATGTTGAAGATCTGTCAGGAGGCGGCCAACGTCGCTCAGGTGTTCCAAGAGGGAGAATTTTTCTTGCTTATCACAAAGTACTGTTTGAAACATTCTCCCCACGGCGGAGAGGCACGCAGTAATCTTGATTTGTTTAGCAAGATTCCTCTCGTCTCGTTTCTTATTAGGTTCCGAAAGGGTGGTATTCACCTCCGGATTAATCAGCGGTGGATCTATAGTAACCGCGTTTTTCGGCGGGAAGTATTTTTTGATGAGCGAGGATACCTCTTGGGTAGGAAGGCCCTCCTTTAGGACTTCTTCCCATCTTACTGCCAATTCAGTCGGAATTGCATCGCCCATTTCACGAGTTTGTAAAACTCTTTTGCCCATCAGCTCAAGAATGTGAGTATCGATTGCTAACTCGCCTTCAGGTATTTCGTTAGGCGAAATACCTTCCCGCGCGCTGTCGCCGAGTTGACCGTGGTTGGCGACTATTTCGGTATTACTCTCGCGCGGCATGCCGTCCGATGTGTTCATTATCTGGACGGGGGTCCTTTGTGTGACTGGTACTCCAGCATATGACGAACCATGAATCTCGACAGTATCGCCGTCTCGAGGTTCCTGCCTGACCGACGTTCTTCTCTTCCTTCCACGTTCTGGCTCTGACGAGCTCGAGCGACGACGATGGCCTGGCAAGGATGGTACCAACATCAGAACCCGTACATAAAATGTACACGTTGTGCAGGTTAGAGCCTGACACAACGAAAGTACGCCTCTCACAGATTAGCGTCTGTCAGAGTCAACGAGGCTTCCGAAATTACGCTTGTGTCCGAGAAAAACTCTTCCTCATGTAGGTTAGAGCCACCATGAGTGACAAGGTGTTGCCTTAGTCGAAAATCAATCAGAGACGGAACGGGAAAAAACGTTGCCATGATCACGACCATGTAGCGGCCCAATCTACAAAAGAACGCAGACGGGTTAAAATACCTACTTTTTCGTTTCTTGTTATGTTTTTTCCTCTTAACTATCTTCTCCAGTTTTCTCAATCTTTTTTCGAGGAAATTCTCCGTATTTTCACTATCACTTGAATTATCCGATGTCATTTTACGAATCGCGTGTGACTTCTTCGGCACACAGAAGAAGAATGAACGTAAGAACAGGAGAGGCAGCTAAAAGCAAAAGAGTTTTGTTGACTGCAAAGCGTGTGGTGATTCGGGCATAGTGGGGGTAACTACATCGTGGTCTATCAGAAGAGGTGCGAAATACAATTTTACTGGATCATCTGACAAAAAAACAAAAAAAAATCATTGGCTTAATAATAAATCTACTCCTAAATCGAAACTTTTTTTTCAAAAATTAACAAAATGGCGGCTTCCGATAGATAACTTTCTATTTTCGACAAAAAAATTGCTCGTTTATTGTTTAAAAAAATAGAAATCTTCAACAAAAATGAAAATCCTCCGATTACGAACTAGTTTTGAATGCTATCAATAAGCACACTCAATTTCATCAAAATCCATCGAGTGGTTTTTGAATTATAGTGGTCACTGACTTGAAAAACATAGTTGCGAGAAAAACGCGGTTAAAGTTTTTCGATGTGGATACGGTATTATATGTTCGTAAAATTTTGAGCTCGATGGATGAAGCTAGACTTTTTTATGTATTTTGATCCGCTCAATCCGAATATCACATTTTTTTGCCGAAAAGTCGAGCATCCAATTGTTCATACCCAATTGTTTAAAAAAAATTCATAAAATTAAAGTTTTTCGGGATGAGTACATTTTTTAAAAACATTTTCGGCAATTTTAAAACAAAAGTATTCCTTATAAAATTTTGCTAAAGTTCATAGTTTTTGAATAATACATTTTTTTAAATCTCTGAAAGAGTTCCAATTTAACACTTGACCTATGTACAGAAATACTAATTAAAAAATGACTTACATCGAATCATTAATTCCTGGCCCATACAATAGGACTTCTGCCGACGTGGCAACTTCCAAAATATCAGTTTATTGTTGTCTTCGAAGCATTCTGCCTTGCCGGGTATTATGGTTAATAATAGTCGAAACCGGTTGCCTGCAGCTGACGTTCGCTACGTGCCATGGGGACCCCACGCCCCTTCACTATTTGTGGAATATCCCGGAAACTATTCATCGGATTGACTCGCAATTGTCAGGGAATATTTTTTAAAAACCATACTTCAAGAAAATGTTTAAAAAATCGATTTTTTCTAAATTCTGACTCCATATCGCCCCTTAATAAACGGGAATGCGGACTCTGGTTTCGTAGTCCTAGACGTGCTTCTTAGACGAAGGGTGCGATACGAATGGCATAACTCACAGAAATTCTACCGCAGTGCGCGTACCAAATTTATTGCGGTATTTTTTCGTTGCGATTTAAAAAACGCACCGCAACTCGCCGCGTCGCAGCGGGCGCCAACCCTTAGTACTGACAGAAATTCGCTGATGACGGAGATCTGTCCCTAATCCAGGGGTCGCCGGTAGTATAAATTATATTTAAAAAATGACATATTATCCTTCGCCTGAGAAAACGTAGCCTGCACGAAAAATCGGAATTATCCATTTTAACTGCTATTATCAATTGTCATGCGTCCGGCACACGGTAGAAAGTCCGTCTTATATATATAACCTTTTGGAACACACAGTGCGTGAATCTCGAATACGAGCGCAACGTTCATGCGAAAATCAAGATAAAACGCAAGCTTGAGTCAGCCCTCACTAAAGTTTCCCATTTTATTTTTAACTTATTCATTTACAACTAAGATTCGACTCTAATTTCGACGTTGATTCTATGAGTAGGATCAATCCAGATTCCAAATATAAATTTACCCTGATGAGGCTAACCTTGAGTTGAAATTAAAGTCCGAACCCAAAGCAATGCATGAATAATTCAAAAAAGGGTACTTCGATGGATTCTTTAGGTAGAAGAGCAAGGCGAAATAAAGGTAAGGCTTCAAGTAGGCTAAAAGGTGAAAAGGAGCTAGACGACTAAAAGAGGTGAACGAAAGCGTTGCCTTTCTGTGCGCCGAAGTATGCGAGTAAGCGAATACAAGGAAAGCGATGGTGGAAAACCGTAAAATAAGTAACGTTCCAGGGAGAGAGAAAGAGAAGAGAGAGAGAGAGAGAGAGAGAGAGAGAGAGAGAGAGAGAAACAGGGAATACAGAATGGTGTAAGAAAAGACACGCTGTAGAAGTCTAGGTGTAAGTGCCGATGACTACTATCGTTGGCAGCAGCTTATGGGAGTAATAAAGTGTGCACCAACAAGAAAGCTCACGTGTTCACGTTTACCATTTATCGAAAGCCAGCTCGCGAGATCGTAACTTAAAAGTGCAAGACTTGCCTTCTGGCTGCGTGTCATGCAGATAGGTTTAAAAGCCGAACGTGCCGCATTTACAAATGCGCCTGCTGTTCTCGATCCTCGCCCGCGCGTCCTCAACAACCGAGAAGGTGCAAGTACACGTGTGGTGAGACATCGCCGGGGGGCTTGCTGCATCGTAAGATACTTTGTGGCGTTTGCTTTGGACTATGCTGATCCATTCGTTTATCCCGTTTCTCTAGCAGTCTCGAACTTAATCCTGCTCTTAATGGCCGTAGTTGAATCGCGAATTGCGGACGAACAACCATTTTTTGAGAACGGCATGGTCGAATCGAATTCGTGGGCGCAATTCGTGACAAATCATGTTTAATCTCTGCAAACATAATGCTCCGAAGCGAATCTTGAGATAAACACATTTGTAGAATTCGAAGCTGTAGCTATCCTTTTCATAGTCAACAAAAGGATTGAGTTACTGCATTTTTAATATATTTTTTTAGAGTGCATATTTTAAGACATATTCGCTTCAAGTGTAAACATTAAAAGCTCGCCTGGTAATCTCAAACAATTCATTCTCATTGATCATTCAACTGGAACGGATGGTGGAAATTCAGTTCAAGAGACTCGAATTGGAGTCTCCCAAGCCCAAACAAATGTAGGTTTTTACGAAAGCTCGAGTCTTTGCAAAGACGAGAAGTTTGGTAGCTTTCCACTGCAAACACGGGATTGCTGTCCTTAGCTGGGCAATGACTGATAGACTGTCGACGAGTAGGATACGTACAACGTCAAAAACTGGATCCAAACTTGAAAGGAAACATAAATTAAGGCAGTCCTCAGAAAATCACTTGACTTCAAGACTTTCTTTTGCATTGCTCTTGTTGATGTTGCTGGAATTTACTTTTACTTCAGAAACACGACAGAGAGGGCGCACAGAGGGGGAAAAAGTGAGAAAAAGAAGGGGGAAGGAGGAAGTTGGAGGGAAATAGCGTGAGACAGAAGTGAAAGAAAGATGGAGTGCAAAAGAGCAATAAAGAAACAGAGCGAAAGAGAAAAAACAAGGGAAATCAAATACGAGGAACGGAGACAACGTTAGATGACGAAAAGACGTAAAGGCGGGTGCGAGTCAAAGCACCGTGGCAACGCATAAATCACTGTTTTAGCAGAGAAGTCTTCAAGCAACGGTCATCCCCTCCAGGGATGTCCTGGTCGACTTACGACGATAATTTGTTGGGAAAAGCAGCTGCCAATGGGGATCCATCTCCGTCGAGAACTTCCAACAAGTTTTAAGAACTTTCTGCAATGCGCGGAAATCCGAATAAATATAAATCGATTCATGTTCTGAACTGTTTTTCTCTCATTGAAAAGAATATCTATATTATCTGCAAATTGTCTACGCAATCGAGAATGAACAAAAATTATTTTTATTATCTGAATTATCTATAATTTTTTTCAGTTACCTAAATACTCGAAAAATTAGGCCATCTGCCTTAAAACTATATGGGTTTTTGATGATTTGAGAATTGCATGAATTATTTGCGCTGTCTGAGTTATTTCAAAATGATTTGTATTATCCAGATTATCTATAACATCCAATAATACAGTTATTACATAATAATTATAATACCAAATAATTTTTTTATCTGGTACCATAACCAAGTAATGTAGATATGATGTAATTAACTAGATGTTCCTGATTATCCGAAAATCATGTAGACTACTGGGCCGATCCGGAATACTCAAACATTATTTTAATCATTCGGATTATTTGAAAATGATCTACATTATGTAGAGAATACGTTTGGTAATGTGGAATAGCTACAATTTATCTAAATTGTTTATACAATAATAGCTAACAATCAACTATAATACAATAGTAGCTAACATCTCAATTATCTGTATTACCAAGAATTTTTTTAAAGTCGCTCGATCGAAGATTTTTTATCAGCCGTGTATTTTTTACGTGAATGTTTCCCTTTTTCAATATAATTTGAATGTTTTTCTTTATACCTGTTTTCTGCACTTGTACGTCGAACAAAAAAAAATGTTGAGCATGAGCGATCATAAAAATTATGAATCGAATTACCAAGTGAAATCAGAAAACATATTAAATATCGCGAAATTACAAACCCCATATTGATTTCGTAACAATTTTAGCAGTTTCAGCAGTTAGAAACTACGATGGTTGATAACCCCATAAAGGATTCGGAAACAGACGACAGATTAGTTGATAGCCGATAGCCTGATAGCGGTGCGGCAAGGGAATGAAAAGATACTTGCTCAACCTAAAAGCAGATAATTCATTAATGAAATTTACATTTGAAAGAATTGGTATCTCTTGTTTTTATTGGAGCTTCAAGAATTCTGTCATCTAAAGATCCCCATCGTAAGTTACATCAAGAGATGGCTTTATTACAGCTTATATACTGTCTGTCACGTAGGTATTAAAATAGACCACTTACCGTAGATCGAAATATCGTCTTGCAGTCATGGAACGGCTTTGTGTTATACAGTGACAGAAAATCTCGTATAGGAATGGAGTTTCCCAACAAAGCCTGTACGATTAATAATTTGTGCGTGAATTCAGATTGGAACCAAATTAGGCTGAAAGTAACTGTTCTATCAAGACACGCGGTGGCATCTCAAGACACGTCATACACTGATGTATCCAACCGGTGCGAAACTGTTGGAGCCATGACAAGAGTAACACGAATTCTTCCCTCCCAAATTAACTTTTGCATATTTGATGGAGTATATAGCTCTTCTACATAAGACAATGTAAAGGAAACCATCTTTTTTCCCTCGGCTGCCATACGTGTGGCCACGTCTCTTACTGAATTAAGCAACGACATAGCTTTATCAAATAGTGATATTTTCATCGGTTTGAAGCAATAAACGAAATTAACAATAAATAAAGAGTAATTCAAGTAATTATAAATAAATAAAAATTACGAATCAACAGTCATATTGTTAGCCTACATGTCATGTGAAAATTGTACACTTTTATTTATTATATCACATATGCTGTCGAGGCTGTCTGTGCATGGGAACGAATTCATCGGGACAAGAGTGGGTGAAAAATTAAAAATGCTTTGCAGAAGGTAGGCAAATTCTTCTTGGAAAATAACGCGATGCTGTACAAAATTTGAGATAATCACTTCTGTATAGTTTGTATTTAATTCCCAAAAAATTTTAAAAACATTTCGGCTCAGATCGAGTTTTGTTATTCGCTAAATGTGTACCCTTTATAAAACAAAACACAAACAAGTTGAGTAAAAAATATACATTGAAAAAAATGCTAATGAGAAAATAAAAGTGAATAAGAGACTGCAAACGTGGTATATAGCGAGTTCGCAATCACATGCAGCAAAAACATTAATGAAGTACTTAGTTCAACCCTTCACGATGGTGTTTCTTGCTGAATTAAACAAAATTTCATTTAAAATATTGTTTTCCTTTAGCAAACAAAACTCTGTATACCTTATTTGAGGTCGACTTGAAATATTTTCATAAACCAAATACAGTCCAAGCAAGTGTTTGTTTGAATTCCTTATACAACATTGATGTTGTGCTTTTGGACATATATAAAGCGAAGCTACGGAGATGTATAAATTCTTCTAAAACGTACTTTTGAATAGTGAATTAGCGAAGAAACTCAATCTTGCTACGACGATTCAATCTACTTCTATAATGGCCCGAAGATATTGAGTACAAAACTTTGTTTCATGGTCAAGGAGATTGTGATCTTGAAAAACACTAGGAAATTGATCAAATGCTATTACGCTAGCATTCATGCGATCGGGAATAAAAAAAAGGGAGAGAAAAGTTCGAATGTAGCCAAAATTGAAGAACGGAGTTCTTTCTTAGAGTTTTCTTAGAAAACTCTAAGAAAAACTGTATCATTTTGCTTGAAATTAGATGATTATTTGAGTCACAGATTGAATGGATATGATAAAAAGCAGCTTCGGAATAATTGGTACCTTATATGCTGTGTTTTTGTTTGCCCCTCGTTGTTTCACCTGTAGAATATCGTCGTGCAATAGCACCCTAAAGATGCTAAACCATCTGAATGAGTCAACCATGCCTAGACTGATTGTGAGACTCTCGTTGTGAGACACACGTGAAGAAAGATTGATCAAGTACCTAGCGATGAAATGCTATGCCAGGATTCGCCACCCCATGTCTTATATCGTTTGTTTAAGCTTGTAAACCCTTTTCTTATCTATAAATGACCAGTATTCACGTTAATAAGGCGATCTCAAAGCCCCGTACAAGACACTTTTGTAAATTGTAAGATCGAGACGGGTTATAAGTGACGTGACAAGAAGATAAGATAAAAAAAGACAACAATTCGGGGCTGGCAGTTGGAACGCTAGGATTGTGTGACAACTGAGGTGTGCCCTATGTAACGAGACGGAGGATACACGTCACCGTAGGCTGGGTGAAAAAGAAAGAAAAATAGGAATAGAGTGAGCACTGTAACACGAGACCACACATATCCAACACGAAAAAAAGGGGATCAATCCGTTTGTAAGAGGAAACATAAATCGTGTCGGTCCGCGACTGTTTTGGAGGGCGAAGCCGGGCGATCGAGTGAGTGAGCCACGAACGGTCGTAGAGGACGTGACGGACGGTGTGATACAAACAAGATGCACTCGGCAACATGAGGCAGTAAATATACCGCGAAAGCCGAGTCAAGTAGGAAAAGACGTAGCAAAGGAGGAGAAGACAAGAAAGACAAAACCGCGTGAACGATAAGATGAAGGAACCAAAAGGGACGCGGAAATAAATAAAAAACGGAACGGAGGAAATAAGGGCAGATGAAGAAGAAGGAGGAAACTGGAAACGAGTTGCCCAAATGGGTGGAGATGGAGAATAAAAAGAAACAAAAACATGATCGGATTCTTCTCTCTTCACAGTTCGCGATGCTTTGACGCTGAGAACCTGAAAGAATTAGGACTACTGGTTCCGGAACCCCCGCGCCGTTCCCTATGAATGCGGAAGTGAGTGAACAAAGGCATCTTAGTAAATCCACTCACAAATATATCCATTTGCAGCCACAAATATTACGTATCCGCCGATCCCTAGTAGACTTTATTCACGTAACTTCGATATCACTCTGTGCGGAATGTCAAATAACCGCATCAAACAATCGGATTGGGGGCTACGATCGTTGGAGATAAGCAATATGTATTCTGTCCTGTCATAATTTCCGAATGAACCAAGAAGGCGCAGGTCAAAAAGACGAAGATCGTGCAGGGGAAACCTTATGATTGTTGTCCTCGTCTGACGATAGACATCAACTCCCACCGCGATGGTCCAAGTAGGTTCAACAATGGACAACCATGACAATGAGCTATGCAAGTGCGCGATGAGTGGCGAACAAACGCACAGACAAACACAGTCAACAATTAAAATGAAATCCCGCTACTAGCACACCAGGAAATATCATTGAGGTAAAAAATAATGAAGTGACACGAGAACGCGAAAACACTAAATCGCTCAAAGCACCCTCAGCGCACGACGACGACGTGAGCCGAGGTTGAAAAAGAAAAAAAAGAGACAACTCGTCAACTTCGTTCTCTCATTTCACGGTTCACATGGTTACGAGACCTGAGCCACTAAGTATGTCATGAGTCGCTTGATGATGATTAGGTTTATGTGCTGCTACACATCGTCCGGCTCCCGACGATAGCTTTAGACTACGCATAATTGCAACGGCTCGCCTATCTACTCAACGTATTACTTCTGCTTCTAGCAGTGGAACGAATCCCATTCGCCCTAACCCGCCAAAAAATAGTGATTTCAATCTTCTGGGGCTAATTACGAATGCCCGCAAGTTAAAGAATGACAGATATGCGGTATGCTGCGGGGAATGGGGTTTCCTCCTATTATTTTCACAAACTTTTGCAAAAATTGCATATACCCTATACATAAATAAACACACAGGATGCACCGTTTTGAATAGAATGGTCAAATATCACAAGGAGGATGCCCAGCCCATTTTTTTGTTGTGTATGGTTGTAGGATTAGAAGGGGACAACATGGGCTATGTTGTCAATTTTCTTGGTGGCGGTGTTCCAATCACACGAAGGTCACCATCAGCTTTTACAAGCAACTCCACAAATTTCGTAACATAAACGCAGCCGTATTAAAGACAACCCTAATAGAAAAATATCCATAATTTAAACATGGCCGCTCCAGCAAAAATGTTCCTGTGCACGTGTCATAACTATTGTTAATTCACTATCTATATCCCGCATTACCCTAGTTGCATTACGTGAAGGCTACACTGTTGAGTTGGGGTCTCGATACAGCGGCCTTTCCAAATTTCTGCCGTTGCTGAAAAGAGTTACATTGACAATGTTTCTGCACCCACATCGCATCGGCCGTGTTGAATGAAAAAATAACGGAGCAATTTATTGACTAAAAAAAGTAACAAACGCTTTTCAGGTTAACACAGAAGGAGCGTCCTAATGTAGTCCTCAATTTTTCATTACAGGCTTCGATCGCTTGGAAATTGAGGATCCGGACAGACCTGACAGTCAGACCCGCATGTAACGATATTATACTACAAGACAACAGGCTCCCCAAATATCAAAGTTCTTCCCACCAGAGAACAGAACGTGATTACAGTACGCTACGAGATCGCACGAACAGACGAGTGAAACTTGCCTGTTCCGACCGAATAAAATCGTGCATCACCCAAGATACTACACGCCTACGACACCGGTCGAATTTGGCCAGGACGTTCCTTCGGATACGACAGTTGATACAAAGTATTAATATGAGTGTTGAAGCTCTCGCGAGCTCACGGTCTTCTGGTTATCTTGTTCTTCCTCACTCGCTCCACGTCCACGCTCGGAGAGTGTCACGAGGATTCGGAATATCCGGAGATAGATGAGAGGGAAGAAGCGAGGCGAAATGTGAAGAGGCAGAGAAGGACGTGCAAGGGAGTATGAAGGAAAGACAGTGGATACATAAGCGCCTCAAGGAAAAGGAGGACGGATGAGAGAGCGAGAGCGAAGAGTAGACGGACGTAGAACCGGAGAAGCGTGGAATCGGAGAGCTTCGCCGCCAGAAGGCAATGAAGCCCGTCACTGGGATGATGGAAGTCTCTGCATAAACCTGACGAGTGATTCGTGGCGCCTTCAGGAACGACTCTGAGGAGCCCTCTACATCACTTTTATTATGGCCGTCCTCATTTTCATATCTCATAAAACCTTCGAGACTCTCCGAACCGTACATCCGCTAGCTCGCGTATAATCCGCCTGCCTTCCCCTTCGTCACGAAGCAATAAAAGACTCCAAGAATTCTCATTCTCGCTTTCTCCACGCTTCGACCAGGCAAATTATCAATCCCTTTACAATTTTTATTTCTCGTACTATCTGTTACAAACTTTGGTATCCACAGAGTAAATGGATCGGTTGCTGGTCATTGTATCGTTCGCAACGACTATGATGTTTTCATTGAATTTGATCAACAAAACCCGCCGCTTCTAACAGTGCGTCATATAACAAACAAGTTTGAATGACAATTATGTTAGCCGTCCAATTGACATCGACTATGAAGAATGGGTCATTCCATTTTTAGTGCTTCAAATCCGTGTTGAAATTTTATTCTTTCTGATTTATGGTTAGATTAAATTCTATTTTCAAAAAACGACGATTGATATTTCTTGTTAGCGGAAATAAAGAAGGAAGGCAAAGTTAGAAAGAGAGAGAGAGAGAGAGAGAGAGAGAGAGAGAGAGAGAGAGAGAGAGAGAGAGAGAGAGAGAGAGAGAAGACGAAGAAGTATAATTAATAGAATAATTTTCACAATCAAACTTAAGTTCGCAACACTTGTACGACTGTGACCCTACACCACCATAAAAGTAGTGCCGATATTCATTTTATTCAAAGTTACTTACTTATTTTTTCCAGCCCATACAGACTTATATCGATTGAGTTCATAAAACGGCTAAAAATCTTATTTGATCCAATGGATAAAGAGTTCTTTTTAAGTTGCAGTAGTAAACTCCACACAAAAATTCCTGAACACCGCAGTCCATACCGAGAAAGCAGATACACAGCCTTGAAACACCCGAAACCCATCGACAGTTCATTCTATTCCGTCATAATTACGCAGGAAGTTCTACCTTCCAAGAAATACATCGTTGCAGTCCGTTCTCAGTATTCGTGAACACCAGCAGCTGGATAACGGATCGACGTACAGCATCATGATATAATGTTCACGAGTGTCGTGTCTCTTAGCAAGAAGAATTAAGATTCCGATGCTGTTTTTTTTTCTCGCAGCCTTAACTTTAGCGGCTAGGTTGATTCATCGTCTCGATCAGCCACCCACAACGGCCAAGAGTCTTACTTCGTGCGGATCGACGTCGACTTCGGATTTGGCGTATGGTAGAACGGTACTGTGGCACCGTGCTCCGGCTCCACTCTCCGGCTCGACATTGACTGCAACTGGTGTGCTGCCGGCGACAGTGAATGACTGCGCTGCACGTGACACGAGACTGACAGGTTTATGGGTACGCGCGTGTGGGAACATAAAAGGGAACACGTAGCTAGGTTGCCATTGCTGCTACTGCCTGCTCGTGAAGTACGTCTGTTTGTGTAAGTGACACGAGGCAAGTGAGTGACGCATCTCCCTGCCTCTTGCTGCTGGTACTGGGAAGAGCGTTCTTGCAAGTTTACCCCTTTCTCGTCGCCTCATCCCTACAGTCCTCTACATCTGTCTTTCTCATTCTCGTCGTAATTCTAATAGCTCGATCTCGCGCACTTTCCGCAATCAATGCTCGCCACTGTATCGAATCGGCATCGCTCACAATCCATCCTCTTACCATACCGATCGACGTCTGTCTTTCGCCCTCAACTTCCGCAATCTCGACTCCGACCCTCAGTTTTTCCGAATCACGCCGTTATGGCAACACGACGGGCCGCGTTTTCACATCCCTTCTCATAATTATCGTGGCTGTTCGCGAGAAGGTACACGCTCTTTGTTGGCTGTTGCTGACATCGTCGCCTGTACGTGACGCCTCGGGTATGACACGCTCACTCGGCGAATATTCTACGACCATGCTCCACGTCCCGACTCCACCATTACGCGCCAAGAGCAATGCGATACAGTGAAACAAATCCGTCCAATTCGAAACGCATTGCCGTAGAGCCGAAGCAAAATTTGCGCCTATCAAAGCACTGATTTGTTTCGCTTCGGATCAGTTACTTCGCAAATTGAAGCGTATCAGGACAGGACGAACGATTGTCGCACTTTTGCGATGTGACAAATCTATTTACTTTATTTCGCATATGGTTATAGGAACCTCGTCCATCGCAATGCGTTGAGTCTTTCCAAAATCTGAGCGCCAGGACGCTGTGTCAATACTCCGTGAAGGTGACGGTGTTATATGTAGATGTTCTCAAATGTTTCCCGAAAATAGAAAAACTAGGCTGAAAGTTTGATCTGACGTGCTAACCTTCCTGGATTGAGCGATAATCTAAGCCAGAAAACTAAAGGAAAGAAAAACGCTGAAACGGATATTTCGATTCAATATCTTATTAAATTCAAACTATTGTGCCCATTTCACCAAAGTCGATATTTAATTTCGACTTTTGATACGTCACTTCGATGGAAGAATTCACATAGATACCTTTAAATATGATGACCTAAGTGGGAGATATTATTTTTCCGAAAGTTCAGTTTTGGCTGAACCTTCAAATTGTTCTTGATTTTTACTACCGTCAATACCAAATGCAAGACCATGTTTTTCCGCGTCGTGAAAAAATTCTCAGCTCTAATCCCTTAAGGGGGCGTACACAAATTACGTAACTATTTTTGAAGGGGGGGTGGAGGGTCAAGGTCTACGTTACGTCACGATTTTATAAATGCCAGAAATAGCAACATTTCTGCATGATCAAGTTTTGAAATAAAAACTCGCGTGCAATTTTACTGCGGGAAGTTGAATGTCAGTTAAGGGGGAGAAGTTGCTGTAGAAGAACATGCACAGTAGCTTTCCCAATTATCCCAAGCAAAATTTGAACAAAAGAAAAAAAATTGGTTGTATATAATTCTTGAAAGTACATATATTGAAAAATATGTTGGCAACATTTTTATTCACGAGTCCGAAATCGTTGATAATGGTCGAGGCTTCGTTCATAATGGCCGAAGTGCAGGCTCTTATTATTTTATGTCATATCACCCGCGAATAGATACTTCAATGTAAGTATCAATATTCAACAAAAAAAAACATAACTTTATATCAAGAAAAACGGAACGAAAATTTTGAACTCGTTTCTCTTAAAGCTACTATTTTCGACCTTGTCCCAGCCAATACTCAAAGACTTATCATCCGATTTTCAATTTTTTTGACATTTTTGTAATCGCCGTGACTAAGGTTGTACATAGCCGATTTTTTCAACGTCGATAATTACTATTTTACAGACTGCTTGAATACAAAAAGGGCCTTGAAAATAGAAAAAAAATGTCCAAACTGTCGGCATTTTGAAAATAAAAAACAAAATAAAAAAACGGCTACGCATAACGATAGCTACGATAGTATAGATATCGATAAATTGTTGACTTTTTATTTACAGATAACCTTTCATAAAGATGTCGATGGGACTATGAAAAGAATTTTCTTTTTCGTCGTCAAATCAAGGCATATATCTCGGTTCATTTTGAAGATCTTTCCATAAAAATTGATATAAAACTAGATGAATATATACTTCATAAAGTGGGTATGAACCCGATTCGTTCATAATTAGTTATGCCTATGAAAAAATAGCAATTATTGACGACAAAGAACCCGTTACGTAACGGAATAGGGGGGGGGGGGGGTTGGCCAGGCGTTACGGTCCTAGTACATGGAGGACGGGGGGGGGGGGGTCAAGAATTGGGAATGTGGCGTTACGTAATTTATGTACGCCCCTACCGACGAAGCAAACTGGACATTTCTGTAAGGCACATACTTAAGGAGTTTCAATACCGTTCCTTGGGTGCAAGAGTGGGGATAAAAATGCAATGAGTTTTCAGTAGGCTGCCAACCACTTGCGAATAAAATTTCATGTAAAAATAATTTGTTATTGGGCAATATCCAACGTTATCATTTTCGCACTTAAACATGAATAGCTCCAGGTTATTTACACGGTGGAAAACGTTCAATGTTCTACGTTTTATACATAGGTTTTGACCCGGCAAAGTGAGAAAACGTTAAGAAAGTTGAGTAGACGTGTAAATACATGTTATTATCAAATTCTGTAATACTATGTACGCTTTAAGCACCTGCCGATTTCAAAATACCATCAAGTTGATGCTTCAGTGTAAGTGGCTCATTTGACAGAGTTTTGTTAACGTCCGAAAACAAATCGTTCGAGCTCAAAACTTACATGCTTACTCGAGTATTATTAATGAGCAGAAGTAGAGAAACCATTTATTTTTTAAACGCGAAATTCCTAACATTATAATCATGGTTTATTCAGTTAAAAAAAATTTAAGTCGAAACATTACTTTAGCCCCTACATCCCTATACCTAATGTTTGTGAGGTGACACGGATGAAGGTTGAAGTTGAACATTAAAAATCTCCGAAAATATGATGTAGAACGGATTAATTTTTGAACAGTTAATGCACCCGGAATTAATATGTCGGTAATATCAATTTCGACTGTCTACAAGCATTTCCATTGTAATCTCAAAATTCCTTAAGGGGTCTTCTCAATTAAGACGCTAAAAAGGCTATTTTCATGAATTTTTTATAGGTTTATGTTATAGATATTGATATAAAAGTTGTTACACTTAATAAATACACTTTTGAAATACATCCATTTTTTTTTAATTTATTTAAGTCACTATTCATAGACGAAAATGGTAGTTAAAAAAATGTCCTTAAAAAATGGTAGGTCTGCGCTGTTGATGAAATCCCGGAGATGGATCATCCGAAACAAAAAAATCAAACGGTTTTAGATTCAGGTTCAGTTCTTGATGGCTATAGCGCATTTTATAGGATTTTTGATATATGCAAAAATAACAAAATGGCGCAAGTTTTTCGAAAAAAACAAACAAAAGAAGTGTTTTTTCACCGTTTTTGCCGAAATTAGTCGAAATCAATTTTTTTACATCCTTCAAATGCGTTATAACTATAATTGAAAAGAATATGTGGTTAAAATTTCATAAGGATCGGTTCAGTATCTTCGAAGATTTTATCAACAAGCCGTCGAAAAACGTTGTTTCGAGGAATACGCGTTTACAGTTTGTTTGGGTTATATAAGTACATAACATTTTTTAAATGTATTTCGGAAGTGTATTTATTAAGTGTAATCACTTTTATATCCATATCTATGATATCATTCTTGAAAAAAAAATCATGAGAATAACCTTTTTTAGCGTCTAAAGAC
Source organism: Ophion costatus (assembly GCA_951751655.1). NCBI lineage: Eukaryota > Metazoa > Arthropoda > Insecta > Hymenoptera > Ichneumonidae > Ophion > Ophion costatus. Next base: position 13,972,586 of record OX632362.1, on the reverse strand, counting down.
CCCTTAATACGAAATGTGGCATATTTGGAAAATCTTCACGGATTCCTGCGGAATCTATAAACGGTTGTCTCTATTTTTCCCGTAAGCTATCTATCGAATTGTGTTCAATATAATTAGCTGACTATGAGGATTCATACATATTTAAATAATCTGAATTCTCTAGAAATATGAGTAGCTTCGTTTGTTGCATTGTAAATCATATATGGAGGAAATATCACTTTGTCATTCGCACATATGTAACCCCTGAGAAACAATAAAATTAATTATTTACGTAATCTAAATCACGATTATGGTACTAATTTTCTTCATATAAACTCCACGATAATAAAATGCCGACGTTGTTATTTTTATATTATTTTTCGAACTATCCTTTATTTTTATGCGTTCAAATGCGAAAACGCTCTCGAATTGTGTTCTCCCAATCGTTCTAGTAGCAAAGTATTGTTCGTTGATTGCGAATCGGATTTTCTATTAGTCTTATTATTGCGTTACATTAGTTATCCTACTTAAGTGCGACAGTACTTAATTGCGGATCTTCAAGATATTGATTATTAAAGAAAAATTAAATCGAGCTGGTAACAAGCCAATGGCTGATTGCTGTAATCGCGAGGGTTTAAACGTGGCTCGAAATTGGTACCTGGATTAAGGCCGTATTCTAGTGTGTCTGGTCATTTTTTTCTTTATATTCTAATATAGGTCGGGGTCTTATGGATTATATCTTGTACGGCCCTGGTACAGCCGACTAAAGGTAAATTTGTATATGAAATCTAATGAAAACTAAATGAAATCAATAAATTTCCACCCTATCACTGCATGAAAAAGTTTGAACCCGTTTTTCTCAAAACTACACTTTTCAAATCGGGCGTGTATTTTTCTCAGAAACTACTAGGCCGATCGACTTGCAATTCTGCACACATGTAGAGCACATATCGACCTATCGTTCGGCCTTCCATCTTTTTGATTGTTTTACAGCTACCATTTTTCCGAGTCACGAGAAGCAAGAAGTTTATTATTAAAATCAGCGTACTTTTTTTTCAAACACCGACATTTCGTAAATTGTTCCTAAAATTATCTACCAGCGGGCCGCATGATAACCACATTAGAAAGAAAAAGAATTTTAAAAAATCGTTCTTTTCAGATCAGAAGGACAGCAGCAATCACGACGCCCTGCGATAAAAAATGTTCCTGACATGACCTAGGGAACATCAAATATCATGTACAATTGCGAATAAAATGCTTTAAAAACATTTAAGACGTTACTTCAAACGTGTATGAAAATAGCTGTGAAATAATAACACTGGAGATCTAACCGTTTCTTTACATCGAATCCCCAAAAAATCACCTTGGAAGAGGTTCACACTAAAATACTGCCTTAATCTGTGCCCAACGAAATACGAGACATGTGTCACATAGGTCACTTTCTTCCCACACCTATTTTCACTTATTCTCCTATACTCATTCGGTTCAATTATAAGCTGCTCTTTTTCCGGAAAGACAGTACATTTAGTTCCACTCACGGATTGGATGAAAAAGTCTAGAGTGACAAGCTGAGGAGTTAGAATACAAGTTAATGGTCAATATAAAAAATAGCGAGGATTATAACGATGCAACAATACGGATTTCCTGTTGCAACGCTTGTATTAAGTTCCAGCGTGTTCAGAATAGTGTTCTATCCCGAATCTCCGTTTTATTGGATGAAGGAAACATCAGTTTTGGAAGTTACATTTTTTGCGGGAATAAAAAGATTCTGCGAAAAAAGCTGATACAGGGCTTTCGAGCAGAATATAGTTATTTCTCACTAGAAATGTGTTATCCACAATATCTTTCCTCGTCTTTTTACTTGTGCCTTGGTAAATTTAGGTCATTTTAGGGTAAATGTATAATCTGTAAAAATAACTGCACTCTTGCATTTGAAATAATCCATGTAAGCGATGAAAACAAGTTGGGTTCAGTGTTTAAAGGAAAAAATCCACATCTTAATTCATAAGTCATGGAAAAAATTTTCTTTTGATATCGCACCTACTCTGTTTTACCCCGGAATAGCTCAATTGAATAATAAAAATGCTCTTAAATGCAGGAGGCTTTCCAACGAACATGATATATGAGGTGGTTGCGTATGGCTGGTAATAGATGGCGTAAGATATATAATTCTCTCAGATTAAAAGTTGGCAATATCCATGATGATAGGTTCATAGAGTCCGGTTAAACGCCATAGGTGAGATTTATCTGTTAGGTGAGATTATCTGTTTCAATTGTGTTTATCATGGCAAATTTTGGTCAAAATAAGGCACACTTGCGGGAACTTATACTCCATTATTTTCTGGCGAAGAAATTGGGGACAGAATCGTTTTCTGGACGGAGTCTATGCTGAATAAGCTCCACCTAGTACAACGTGCAAAGAGTGGTTTCGCCGCGTCCAAATTGGTGATTTCTTTATGGACAAACACGACCGCGGATAACCAACCGTGGGGGGGATGTCATGTATTACGGCGTGTTGAAACCAGCGGAAACTGTCACTGAGGATCGTTATCGACTGCAACTGATGCGTTTGAAGCGAGTTCTGCACGCGAAGAGGCCGGAACGAGAGAATCGCCATGACAAGTTGATTTCGCTGCACGACAACGCCAGGCCGCATGCTCTCCAGCCGGTTAAGAAGTACCTAAAAGGGGTGAACTGGGAAGTCCTACTCTATCCGCCAAATATGGGGGTGGGGAATCCCTCAGACATCGCTGCTCCGATTACCATTCGCTCCGGTTGATGCAGTCAGCGATTACAGCTCGTACAAAGGAGTCCAAAAATAACAAGATGACTGGACTGCCTCTAAAGAACCCGAATGCTTCCTTCATGAAATCCGATTGTTTGCCGAAAGATAGATTCGGGTTGTCTGTTCCGATGGGCAATACTTCGAAGAAGCCACTTCATCAGTTCGATACCGAACGACCATCGTTCCTTTCTCTTAAAAACGGGCGGGTTCATATGCAACCACCTAGAAACCACGAGATCATTGATGCCAGGTCGTCCGGGCATGAGATACAGTCTTTATTTCATACAAGAGCACACAACTGTACCCATGGATGCCATGCGTGTCCTGATTACGGTCGATTGTTCGTTAAGTCAGCATTCTAATTCCCAAATAAGAGAATAACAGTGAACGAAGGAAAGTACGATGGCTGTAAATTCTGAAGAAAAAAACAATGTAAATGGCGAAGAAGGGCTGAAGAGTTACGATTGCGGAAGAAAAATGAATTAACGATAGAATCGCGTTAAAATATACGAGTAGCATGAAGAATCGTGAGCACATCGAGACGTAAAATTTACACGGTGGATCTCGAGCATCGAGAGGCCGACTTCTTTTGCTCTTTCTGTCTAATTCAAAACTATAAATCGCAAGCGTCTGTTGTATGTATGACGGCGTGTTGGCAGTGGTGGTGGGCTGGCATGAACCTGCACGAGCTCGGGCTGAAAACGAAACGGAGGAGGACAAGGGAGAGAGAAAAGATGGAAGCGCGAGGGAGTAAAGATGAGGGAGAAAGGTCGGATGAAAAAAAGCGAGGAAGTGAGATAAGCAAGAGAGCTGGAGTAACGTAACAGATGCTGCACAATAAACACCTCCCGTCACTTCGCTCCATAAATCGCGCGGCGGGCTCCTAGAAGAAACATTCAACCTCTATCTACTTCTCGCCCACTCCACTCTCAACCTAGTCATCTTCTTCTCTCCCAACCTCCGCCGTTCCCCGCTCATTCTCGTTCTCTTTCGATCTGCCGGTTTCTTCATATCCCAATGCCACAGCGATGGAAGGCATAGTAATTCATCGATTGCGCCCGCGATGTGTCATTTTTACGCGATGAAGGCGAAAGATTCTCTGACACTTGTGTAAAAATTACACGAGAAAAAAATAACCGTCATTTCCTCCGCCTCGAACTTACTTTTAAACAGAATATTTTCCTGCAAGAATGTGTCGACAAACAATCTAAAAGTGAAACGATACAAGTTTCTCGTAACAAGAAATAGTCCGAAAGTTTTTTCTTCTTTTCTCATTGACATCGGTAATATAACCGCAGTTTTTTAACGTAAGATTATTTGTTTGTATGTCAAGTGTAGAACCCTTGTTTGTTTTGCAATATCTGTCTACGTTTGCCTTGAATCCTCCACATTCCGATTTTTGCACTTGCGGTACTAAATAAGAATACCTTTTTTAACATGGAGCAAGAAATTACATCCCAAACTATACCCTTGTCAATTCTCTTTTCTGTAAACATTTATCAGCTGCCAAAGATAACATGGATGCGTAAAAATCGGCAGCATTTCGGCACAAAATCAGACGTTGACACCCCGTTGGCTGTCTACCCGTGGGATGTCAACGGTCCGATAAACCGAGACCATTGCAAGTACTTTTCGTACATAGGTTTATCTTTTTTTTATACATTAATCATTTCGGCCGCAGTGGCCATGTAATTGAGTATCGGAACTTCATTGAGATCCTTTCGATGGAATCAGCATTACTCATAAGCAAAAATGGGGTTAAAAATAAATTTGTAAAATATGTTTTGAAGGATAGACTTTTATTATATTTGATAATACACCTCTTACAAAATCGTTGGGTTTATTATAAACGAATAAGGTTATTGACAGCAATATTTATTTCAAGGAAACTTTATTTAATACGCGTTAATACGCAACCACTTGGAACCGTGTTAGCCACTCCGCGATTTTCTATTCGATTTTTTTCTTCTTATCAGCACATTAGAATCGTTCTTTGGCCCGGTATCCACAAAATATATCTTGAATATCCTTCAAGTGAGGTATTTGTTAAAGAAACGCTTGATTTATACAATGAAGATGATTAAGGGGCTACATCTACCTAGAAACCGGAAAAAGATGGCCAAAGTCCGAGTTTATTTTTCTGAGAAACGGTTGGTAAAAAAGTAACGCATGCTTTTTTTAACACAAAGATACGTATAGAGAGGGCCTTTAAAAAATCACGAAAAAAAACTCTCCAGTGGACTCCAGTATAAACGCTCCATCTGAAATCTAAAAACCAAATGGATTAATCAAGTAAACAATAAATACGAGTCGTTGACAATCTTCGATTTTTTAATAATTTTATAACAACGTGGCGACGAATTGAACCTCCAGCATACAAAATCGATGAAAAAAGTCGTCATTTTTATATGGCTCTCAAAAAGCGAAGATTGATTTTTCTTAAAGTGAGATCGTCAACGACTTTCAAATATTTCTCCTCGTATTTCCTGTAAATTTAGAAACAATTCATCAAGGGGTTCCCGAGATACCATGTCCACCGACTTTGAAAGCAGTGAGAAAAAAGCGTTTGAAGTATCTATGGTGCTGTTACCACGTGGTCGGGCGACTGTTAAAAGTTTCAGCTCAGTTATAAGCTCCCCGTTATTTTAGCTCAAGTTGTAGAATATACGAAATTTCATGAACAAGATCGTTTCAGTTTCTAGACATTCGATCAAGCTACATTAGCTGCAATCACTGTAACTGTGTGGATCTGTGGATTGAACTGTGGATCAAACTATGATTTATATTGGCCAATCTTTTTATTGTGCTTGCGTGAATTTACCAAAATCACATTGACTAGACTCATAGATTTCTTTAGACCGCGGTAGAGCGAAGAACTTATATTGGCATGACGGGAGAAATAAAATGGCAGTATAAAAAAAGCTTATAATAAGAGAAAGGTCAGAAAGTATGGACCATCAAGGATCCCAACTCGGTGGGTCGGTTGTCGGCCACAAAGATTTACAAGACCGGAGAGCCTCGGGGTTTACGACTCGTTATTATATGCTTTAATTACAGCCGAGCTGGTAATGAACTATGTTTAACCGTAACGTGGTAGGCTTGGCAATAAATTAACCGAGTGGAAAATACTAAATCACAACTTTGCCGATGCTGCCGAGTAGATAATCGCGCCTCCCCCCCCCCCCCCCCCCCCGCGAAACAACTGTATACGTTGCGCCATATCCTATACCAGCCCCCTATCCCTCTGACTCTTTCATCCCCTCGCGGAATACTCTCACCCTCTCTCTCCCTCACTCTTCTGGGCTCACCCGCTCCCTGCATATCACCAGTGCCCCTGCTATCAACGTACTATGCAACCTGTACAAAAATGGGTACGTACGTAAACAACAGAAGTCCACCAAGAGAGCCAGCAAAAAAAATCGTCCTGAATGGAAAAATCGATGTTAGCAGGCTAGTATCAACGAGCCGTGATCAAGCTGCGAATGACGAAGTAAATCTTGTACTTGTTTTTTCGATGCTTGGGAAACACTATTACATACGAGTAACTCGGATTATTGCACATATTTTCTTTTAACATCACATGTGATTAGTGTTTCTGGATTATTATTTTTTTTTTTTATTGAGGATGCTGCATATGATAGGTTGGACCTATTCGTTAACCTTTAATGCCTGATACTTCGGGTTAATTCGAACTTCGTTGACAGTGAAGTCCTCGCGATACCTGCGATTCGATGACAAATTGTATTGACTGTCGTCTATGGATTTTTGCTCCACCAAGGCAATCGGAGTAATATGCAAATTGCTTTCTGCTCATAATTTGTTTTTCAAGAGCCTCTATATATTCTAAATATTTGCTTTCAGAGATGAATTTTCAATCTACGTCCGCAAGAATCTTGCGACGTGAGAATATGTAATATTTTGCTCCGATATGCCTCATACAAGTCACACTTTTCTGGAAAATGCACTGGCTAAATACTCGAGCAATCCCCAGACATGTAAACAAATAATCCCACGTTGAGTGGGCGACTCTCGCTTCGATCAAAATATTTAATCCCAATAACCTCGCTTTTGGAACGTAATATACGATCAATATTTTTGCGCATTAATGTAAATAGCTAAGTAATAATAAATAACATTGAAGTAAGGTTATATATATAGCTTCCGGCCGATAAATGTACGTATGCTGATAGCATCGTATTCTCAAGGGTTAATGACGTTAATTTCTAGAGTAATGAACGTAGCTACAACTCATATTCAAGAATAAAGACGAGAAGTCTTTATTTCTTATAGTCGTTTGCTACACCCTTCATTCTCAGCTTGAAATTGGATCGGATGAAATAATGAGAACATTAAGTTACCATCCGGATTCGAGGCTATTGGCACAGAAATCAACTATGCGTACATTACAAGTACAGCTTGTTATGAGGAACGTAGGCTAAACGCTAAACGACTGAATATCCGCTGGTCTGCAACAGCCGAAGATAATGCCTCGCATGGAGAGGAAATCGGTGGCCAAACGCACGAGGCAAGCGAGACCGCTTAAATTTATTGGTCACTAATTAAAGGCTATGTTACGTATGGTAGAAAAGGGATGGAAGATCCTACAGATATATGGTATATCGTAGTATATCGAGTACTACTATATTGACGTATTATAAGTCCATATGTATGAATAGCTATATATATTTGTATATGTGTCTGCACACATGCATATTTAGTTTCGCGCAGCCAGATACGAATTGAACTTTGTACGTATTTCACAGGGTGATAAAAGTTCCGCAGTCACTGCGCCATCTCTTATTGGGTTAGGTAATAGAGTAAGAGTTATCGATTGGGTGATAAGACGAAATGGAAAACGGGACAGAGTGACAGCGGGACAGTGGGGGAGGGGGAGAAAGAGAGGGATACCAAAAAAACCAGCTAAATAGTGTTTGAGTGTAAACATATCTACCATTTGGTAAACTAAACGATTACAGTTTCATAGTCAGCGAATCATATTTGATAGGCAGGCTACACCGAAAGAGCCCCCATTGGAATCAAAGTCAATTACGAGCTATTTCCCGACGCCTATTGTTTGAGAATTTTTCATTTGAAATTCTCAACCAGAATTTGTTGGATTTCCTAAAAAAACATCCTTCCCAACCGCGTGCACGAGTATGTTGAGGAGTCCCAGTATGCACTCATATCTCCATAGAGATTTATTAGGCATACTGCACATTCGGACGTACCCTTATTCGTATTAAATTGCATTCTGCACTGTTCCCCGATGAACGCTGTTTGAGAACTCTTACCACGTTCAAATTGAAAATACGTGAAAAGTCACGAGAAAAAACACGACTTTACGAGCGTTTGAGTGTGTGGTGATGTTATAGTAAATATAAATAACAAACTATAACCACAATGCAATTTCAGTGATGCGGTGCCGTCCATATATCATCGATTTTTACTGATCTTTACCCCCCCCCCCCCGCCCAATCATCCTATCCTCGCCATCAGCATAATCCAGTTATCGTTACCGTCATCCAACGACCAGACCCACTCCCCCTTATTTTAAAATGACGTAACTTATGGACAGCTCTTAAGATATACCCATGTTCACGATATACTTTTTCAAGATGAGATTTGGACTTTTTTAAGATCCACTCATTTTGTGCATCTATATATTTTCTTTAGAAAATTCAACATACAGTATGCGATGGGATTGCGATACGAAAATCCTTTAGGATGCAAATTGGATTCGCAGGATCCAATAGGGAATTCCGAACAGAATCCAATGTACGATGCAATGTACGAGATATTTAATGGTGCACTAGGACTAGAGTCATCCTCTGGCACTTATCACATAGGGATTCAATACACGTATAGATAAGTGTGGGAATTCAATTAGGTCCCTGCGCCAATTTCTGCAGCGATGGTGCTGCCATTTCGGGTGGATCTCGAACCAACAAATTATCCGGACTGAATTATAAATATGGTTTGTATATTTCGTGCTCGGGTACGCTCTTATGGTTTTTATGGTACCTTATGGTTAATGTTGAAAGACGTAACATCGGATTCTACGTTTTCTGTCCAATCCAGCCGCATGTACAATGTATGTGTTATTGGAATTCGGAAAATATACGGAATGCTGGAACCTCGTAAGGCAAAGACATTTGGTGCCCACCTTTGATGACTACATACATGTTTTCTATTACTTTGCAATTGATGGATCTCATTGAGACTTTTCAACTTAAATCGATTTATGCGTTTTGTTGTTGAAGGTTCAAATATAAACAACAGAGTGAGGTACGTGGAAAACTGTCATACGCCTTAAAAGTGGATTGGTAAGCTTGCTATTCACATTTGATATATTGCTCACAACGATTTTTATCCTATAATCGAGTTAAGAACGTCGAGTACGCACGACAACTCTTCATTTTCACCTCGCGAGGAAATTGTAATAGCCGTGGAATAAAACTCGTCAAGCGGGTCCGGAAGTGGGTCAGGGTCGGGAGCAAGGTCGTATACATAGCAGCGGGGGGTGTGAAAGCTTGCCAATTACTTACATAATCTTAAGGCGACATTCTATCGCCTGGTAATTTGTAAAATAGCACAAAAATATCCTTAACTATGAGATTAAACTGACACAGTTAACGTAAGTAATGCCGAATCGTGGCTATAGATGCCTCACCAGCAATCGCTCCCATGATATCATGCAAACAAGACGTATACCACGATTTATCTGACAGAAAGATTGATCGATTGATTGATTGGTTTTATTGTGTCTTGGTGGCCTTGAGGTGACAGGATTACCAAAACTATAAAAACAGGGAACGAAAAGTAATAACACTTATAACAAAAATGGTAATTCCAATGACAGTAATAATAATAACAATGATCATGATAATAGTAATTAAGATAACAATGATTATAATAAGACTTACTGTAGCAGATACAGAAGTTAGTGAGAAAACCAATAAACTACAGTATAAAATACAGTATGAAAAAGATCGATAGAAAAATCGAGTTCCGGCCGGTAGGAACTACTCACAACCGGCGTTGCTCCATATGGAGATGAGCTTACTCTCGGACGGTGCGTAAACGCGCATGAGAATTTCCATTTCGACTTGAAGTTTAGCAGAACGAAAAAAAAGAAAAGCAAGAAGGACAAATCAGAATGTTAATAAAAAAGCGTTCATGAATATGGCTGTCACGTCCATCCATGGCGGATAAATGAGTACGCGGACGCTTCTTGAATATCGCCAACGACGGTGAGGAACTAATCGCAATTCGTAACGGGTGCCAAAAGTAGACTGCAGACAACGCAAATGTATTTTAGAAGGTTGATGTCCGCTGCATCGGAATGTGGAAAGTGATAGGCATTGTATACTTCGTGGGGTACTCCAGGGGACTTGCTCATTGAAATAGGTCTAGGATGTATGATGGTGCCTTATTATGAAAAATATTATACATTGTTGCACCCAAGAAATGAAGTGGCCTGGATTTGACTGTCAGCCAGCCAAGTCTACGTCGGTATGGCGTAATGTGAATATCACGACTCAAGTCTGAAACTTGGTATTCTGTTCGTTACTGAGGTCGATGTACGCAAGAGAGCAATAATCTAACGCTGGAAAGATACGTACTACAACTAGTGCTGTTTTCAGTTCCTGAGACGGTGCACTCCTAAGGTATCTGAATTTATACAATGCGAAATTGACCTTCCTGGAGATGGTTACTATCTGTTCCAAGATGAAGTCAAGAACATAATAACTCCTAAATTACGCACCTCATTGACAAACGGAACTCTTATACCCTGACTTTTTCTGGGTGGCAGATAATTTACATTGATTTGGTCGATGCAGATGCCACTACCTAATAGGACTACTTTCGATTTGCCAATGTTAAGCTCGAGGACATTGTTGTCAGCATACGTTGCTATCACGTAAACGTCATGAGTGATTCTAGCAATAGCATCATCGATTTCAGGTGGATTGAAACTTAAATGAATCTGCAAGTCATCAGCAAAAGTCACGTGTTCCGTAAACAACAAGTCAGAGTTAATGACGTTGATATATAATTAGAAGAATAGAGGCCTGAGAACCGAAACTTTTCGAACACCTGTCGATGTAGTCAACCATTGAGAGGATTTGAGAGGACGGGGGGGGGGGGGGGGTGGAGAAATAGAGGGAGAGAGAGGCAGAGAAAGTAAACGGGGAAAATTGCGAAAGTGCAGGATTCGCTAGAAAAAAAAAACACATTTACTAACTTCACATCAGTCTTCAGATTTTTCCCGGAAACGATGGTATTAATCAGTGCGTATTGTGCATTCTTCTTGTGCAAGGTACATACCTCGCTGATGCATGACAAATAGCCAGAGAGGTACCTGCGGTGATCCTCAAGGTGGGTTACCCATTCCTTCCATCAGATGGCGATTGCGGCGGGCAAAAGCATCGGTATCAACGCTTTCGCGGCGTCCCAAGGTGACCCCTCTCGCGTCGCAAACGAGTGGAAGTCGAAGTGGAATGCTTGGAGAGGGAAACCTCACGTGATATAAACCGATTATTTTATGTTATTTACCTCAAGATTTCCGTTCAAGGCTCCGGAGGAGAGCAGGGATTGAGAGTGGATGGGCAATGGAAAACAGGAGGCGAAGGAAGAAGGCGGGGTTAGGGCCAAGTGTGGCCAGGCTCGCGGCCGTATTGATCTTATCCCCGACATGAGAAATGCCCGCCGGTTTAATAAACTCCCGGGACTTATGAAGCACGTCACGGTGATTCACGGTCGCCTCATTGAGTCGTATTTATACAACCGCGGCTGATAGATTTATGGAGGACAGCACAGCGTGCTGTCCCCCGTTCTGATACCGTACCTTCAGCGCGAGTGGTCCGACGTTCTCCACCTTCGCCCTCCCTCCGCACATCCCTCGGGCGACTCTTTCAGCCCTCCTTTTTCCCATTCTTCTCGTCTCCACGTGTCCATGTAGTCTCTGCACGGTTGTGCCGTGACGTTTTCATCCGTTCTCCCTTCTTCTGCACTTTCGATCCGTTATTTGCGAAACGCACTCATCCTCTACTTCTTTGATTTTTTGCTTCACGATTACGCGCTCTTTCTCGCAGTCTTTTTGTCTATGTGGAATATACATGCGTGTACTCGTACGTACGTATACGTATATTTGCGACAATGACCACCAGCGACTCGTGCCACGTACCATCGAAGATGGATACCCTCGATGGCCCACTCTCCATCCACCTTAGGGACACATGATCTTCCTTCACTCCCTGCATCTCGTATGGCCTTCTCAGTAGTTTCTACCAATATCTCCGTCGGTAAGGTGAGTTAAGAAATAACCTACAACCCACTGAGCACTCTATTAGTTAATTAAAGCTATGCGAAATACACTAAACGTGCCGATTGAATTAGGGGCTATGGAGGAAAGGATTTATTCAGCTTTCGATGGAGCATAAACTCATTCTACTGTTCGCCACGAAATTCTGGTCCATCGGGAGGAAAGTATGAACCGAATTTTTGGCTGCCGAACCAGAGAGTTTTTGCCATAAAGTGTTGTCAGTCGTAATGTAGAAAACGAACGCTATCGTTGCACTTTTCTCTACCACGAAAACTCTTATTAACCTTACCAATTTATTGGTGACCCTGAGACAGCAACCCTGGTTCGTTACGTGATATCGATTGATGTTGAAATGATTCAGGATCGTCAACTAGCGCGTAAGGGTCTGCATCTCTAGAAGGCTTCCAAGTTTTACCCTAGTAATTTTGCATTATTATGGATAGAGTTGAAATTTGTGACCAAAGACTGCTTTAAAATGGGTGGCATAAATGCTCGATAAATAGCGGAATGGAGCATTTATCTCCAGCTGGATATTCGTACATTGCTTTAAAAACGATGACGATATTTTAGGTAGTATATAAACCATCATTACACATGCAGAGTTAAAATTCTCTGATGTTCTAAATTATGTTTTTATTATCGATATACGACTTTATTTATGTTTCACCAGGATATGCTGATTGACGAGGGAAGCACACTATCTGAGCGATAAGATAGCGCAGATCCGAGAGAATGCCAACACATCCGCTGACTAATAGGTGATTGTATTTTATTGTGCTTTTTCCTCAAGATTATATGGTAGTACTCCCATCTACATAACTATCTTACTCCAAGAGCAAAGCGAAATTAAAAACTTCATCTAGCAGGCACAAGATTATCGTGATCTGTATATGATTTGATTTCTTTATCTGTAAATAAATTCTCTCCTCCCGGCCGATAACGCAAAGGATCTTTCACATACAGAATACGTCGTATTCGGACCGTAGCATCTCGACACGTATGCAAATTAGATGCACAGAAAATTAAGAAATCTCACGAAACGATGAGGTCGAGTATTTCGCCATTATGCGACACCTCACATAATTCTTCAAAATAAAATCTTCGGATCAGGACCATCTCAACTATTGAATGAAATTCAGCCAATAAAAAGTATGTTGAAATAAATATCAAATATGTCATTTCTATCGTGAGTCAGACTCATTACAATTTATAATAGCAGTTGAAACCGTCAACCCCGATTTTTCGTGCAGGATCCGGTTTCTCAGATAAAAGATCATATGGCGTCACTTTTTAAATATATAAGTTATACTACCGGTGAGGCCGTGATTAGGGACAGATCTCCGTCATCGGCGGAATGCAGCGAGGACTGGAAAGAAGACGTGTCGTCGCAAGAAAGAAACTCCAACAAAAGAGACGGTGAGAGATTTTGCGGACTGTGGCCACTGCCGGCAAATGAATAAAAATCGGAAAATCGTAAAATCTTCAGGAAGCCCCTCATGGAAAGATGTATCGAAACCATAACCAAAATAATCGAGTAAGCGGCGAAAAAAGGAACGATACGAAATCTCGTCAATTAATTGTTCAGTTATTTCGATTGTTTTCTTGTCCAAAAGAAATCAAGCATGCAATGTTAATATGGACAAGGGGTCTAGAGATACCGTTTAATCAATCGGTATTTCAAGTTTTTAACAGGCGGTCGATTCAGTTGTTAGTAGAAATATCGCGAACTGCTGAAGAGACCGATTACTGCGAAATTTACGTGTGATGAGGCCGGCAAAATGTTTATCTTGAACTGTTTCCATCCTTAAACCAGATAATTCTCATGGCCTGGGTGTAAATTTGAATGAGCTGTTTAAAAAATTCGATAGACAAGAGTTAATTAAAAGAAGAGTCCGCATCGTTCGTTGGAATTTTTAGTTCGTGTTGCGGCGATTCATCCTCACGAGTACGAAATTACGTCCAAAATGGTGGTCATTTTGTTAATAGAAAAAGAAATTACGAGAAAACATCCAGGTTTTGTAATATATTAATTCCTGTCATTTGAACATTCTTAGCAAAGGCGTTTAGTGACGGGGAGCCTTATAGCGTGATAAGCTCCGATCGATCATATCCAGCCTTCATAATGGGACCTAATACAACTCCGCATGACCCCGAGTAGGAATCTTGCTCCGGCTACAAGAAAGACCTGATCAGGCATCCTGATTTTTTTCGGCCTTGATCAGGATTGTTTATCAAGCCCTGGTCATTTTTGAAATGGAATACGTGACTTCGGTCTGATCAGGGTAAGAAATCAAGGTCTGATCAGAGTGAAAGTTCAAGCTTGATGTGGATTTTTGATCAAGCCCTGATCATTTTTGAAACGCAATCCGTGACGTCGGTCTGATCAGGGTAAAAACTTTAGGTCTGGTCAGTGAAAGATCAAGGCTTGATCAGGGTACAAAATCAAGCCCTTACTGCTGTTCGCTGTTGCTTCGCAAACCACCATTTCTCCATATTCTTCATTGCCCGGCCAAACATTTTTTTCAAACTTAAATAGAATGTATTTGAATCAAATAAGTGTTCTCCTTGTCTTACGGCCTACTACGATCCTATCCATTTCAGATATATTTTTTAGAATATAGAATATGGAAAAGAATATTTCACAAATTCAATATAAAATGAAATACCCCATTCAGAGTTTTACCACAATATTCGAAGAAAATATTTCACCGCATCCACATGGATCGAACCTGCAACCTACCTACCTCTAGCTATGTGCGCTGACCCTACGCTACCGACACTAGACTGTTTGTACAGGGTGCGCCAGAGAAACTTACTTATTTGAAAGGTCAATAAAAACAAAAGTACTTCAATTATTGTTTTAAATTTTTTTTTATTTGAGACTACAATATCCCAATTTTTTTTTCATGTAGTCTTGAAAATGACATCGGATAAATGGCGACCCCCATTGCGCATACACTGATGAAGTCGATTTTTGAAATTCGTATCCACTCTTTGCAGCATATCAATCGGTATGTTGGCAATGGCGTCGCGAATGTTGTTCTTGAGGTGTGCTATGGTCCGTGGTCGATCGACATAAACCAGAGATTTCAAATAACCCCATAAAAAGAAATCGCATGGAGTCAAATCTGGAGAGCGTGCCGGCCATTGGAGATCGCCTCTGAGAGAGATGAGGCGGTCGGGGAAATGTTGTCGCAACAAATTGACGAAGACCCACCAACAAATTGACTCCATGCGATTTCTTTTTATAGGGTTATTTGAAATCTCTGGTTTATGTCGATCGACCACGGACCATAGCACACCTCAAGAACAACATTCGCGACGCCATTGCCAACATACCGATTGATATGCTGCAAAGAGTGGATACGAATTTCAAAAATCGACTTCATCAGTGTATGCGCAATGGGGGTCGCCATTTATCCGATGTCATTTTCAAGACTACATGAAAAAAAAAATTGGGTTATTGTATTCTCAAATAAAAAAAAATTTAAAACAATAATTGAAGTACTTTTGTTTTTATTGACCTTTCAAATAAGTAAGTTTCTCTGGCGCACCCTGTAGTATCTTACTTAGTCGCAGATATGTCATCAGAGACCACACGAATTCCTATAATTATTTGTTGTTTCACATAAACTATATCAGTTAGATAGTTATCACTGTGATAATTAGAGAGTTTTATCGAATATCATACTATAGATTTTTTTAACATAACCCTATATCTATATATAATTCTTGTCTCTCCCCCCTCTGTACTCCCTCCCCGTCGATGTGTGTATTGCAATGAAGGCAGACCACTAGTACAAGCGAATAGAAAAGTGTTCGTCCCTACAAAAATTCTATTTAGTTTGAATTAAAAAAAAATGAAATGGATATATTCGGCAGACTCAACTAAATTGTTTTCTGTACCGACAAAATCGAATCACCGATTTATTAGGAATATACAAAATATTAGGAATAATAAAAAATGTATGCATAGAGTGGACAATATGTGTCAACATTTTAACGACGATATACAGTTCGTCCGGTGTTTGACAAGAAGTTAGGCGTTTGAAAGGCGCCAACCTGTATATAGGTCCAGTTAAGGCGTTATCCCCACTTGTAGCGCAAAAAAAGGCGTTTTTCATGAATTTTTTTAAAGAAAACTACAAAACTTTTTTAATCGATCAATATACCATCTTAAAGAACACATCTTGAAGAACTTTCAGTAATTTTTTTATTGAAAAATATTACATTGTTTAGTGGCAAATGGCCGTCAATGAAATAATGTTTTTATATACACGGTTTGCGGTGACCAACATTGCGGCGAAGTGGATCATCTGAAAAAAAAATGCGGATGGATTTAGTCAAATATAAGTATAAACTAGTCTTTAATCGAAGGATTTTAAAAAATATTCATTTTTCACAAAATGGCGGACAGTCAAAGTTAATGGTTCGATTTTAACGAAAAAAAACGGCCGTTTTTTGGCTATAAAACGGCCATTTTTTTCGAAAAAAAAAATCGAACGATTAAAGACTACATTTTTATGTATTAAATAAGCCTGCAAAATTTCAAGAAGATCGGTTCATTAGTGTTCGAGTAATCTTGGTCACCGACTTCAGAAATGCCATTTTGAGAAAAACGCGTTTAAAGTTTCAATTAGCCGGTCGTTTACACAACGGATTTTTCTCTTTCAACGCTCATATCTCAGTCAATTTTGTTCGGATCGACTTGAAATTTGCAGGACATATTCTCAGATACTTATACTTCAAAAAAAAGCAATAAAAAAATTGATTTTTTCAAAATTGCAAGTGGGGGTAACCCCTTAATTGATGATTGCGTGAAGCTAGCGGGATCAGGCGACGTGACGTAAGTCCAGTTACCTGACCATCGCCGTAAGGTAGCCAGATTAGGAGAATTTTTGCAAGCTGTAAATCCGTGTTTCTGACTACAGCTTAAAATTAGGCGGCTAAGGCAACTTGGGGTATCCGGAAATCCGGTTCGCACACCGGTCAAGGCACACGGTAAGTAAGGCCTCCGTACAACAGTTTGATCAGGCCCAGATCAAATGTTTGGCTAGCCTGAAAATATGTGCCTGACAATACTCGAGACAGAGAATGAAAATATTAGAAACGTACAGACGCCTAAAACGCCCTCATTACTAAAATGTATCTCAACGTGGGATTTAAACATTTACCTACTTTCCCGGATACAACAACCTGAAAACGATGAATTATCACTTGCACATGGGACTTGTTATTTTATTTGCAATGATAACAGCCTTATATTGACTGCAAAAGTGAAATTTCATTCCCTCGTGCAATTGATAATGCTTATAAAATATTAAACTCGTGAAGGAAATGTGTTCCTGTGTATGTTTCATAGAGAATAGTTCAGTATAATTCGTGGTAGCGTTCCCCGAAATATTCCTTCTACGCAAGAACCTTCCATTGACTTGAAAGAAAAAAATTGACTTCACAGTACAAACTGATTTTCTGTATTTATAATTTAAAATTGTAGAATACAGACTATTATCATTATTATATTACGGACGGTTGAATCGTGAGTCTGCCATCACATTTCTCCTGTGCAGAGAATGGTGGACAATCTATCTCGGGAATTCGAACGAAGAATAACTGGATAAGAATTATATGATAACAGTATAATGGGATGCCCCGTATGCGTGAGTCAATCCTTATATGGGAATCGGTATTTCCTGAATAACGTCAGGTTCATATAAAAACAGAACTGACATCACGGGCTTTGTCAGAACAGTGTCAACATTCGTCACGTATCGTAGCTTGTTGTGAAAACACAAACACTCAATTCAATAAATTGTAATAATAAAAGCGAAAATATGCAAAAGTTTTTGTTTCTCGGTTTTATACTGTGGCAGGGAATATACAAAATTGCGGGTGACAATGGCTCCAGTTCAACTGATACGAACCCCGCGAGTATTTCTTTAGTCTCCGACCAGAAAACAGTGGACAGCAAAAACATATATTCAAGTGAGTATGAAAAAACTGTATTATGGCAGTCAACACTGACAAAAAAATATTTATTTGAAAAAGGATCTATTCAAATCAAATAGGTTTTATCCTTGTATCACGGCCTACAACGGTCCAATTTGATTAAAATATATTTTTTTATTTGTTTCCGCTATCCTTTCGAAAAATCAAATATATTCAAAATAAGTAAATAAAGATTCGATCCGAATAAATATTTATTTGCATCTCAGATACACTGCAAATCCAATCCAAATCCATGTTCATAGAATATTTCATAAATCTAAAATAAAATGAAAAACTCAAGTCAATGTTCTACTATAATGATTTTGTATCATAGTCTTTGACGGGCCTTCTGAGACGTCTTTCATTGAAGAAAATATTTCGCCCACCTACGGGATCGAACCTACAACCTACCTAACTATAGCTACGAATGCTGCCCCCACGCTACCGAGCGTTTGCGGCATCGAGGTCGAAGATATTACATAAAAAACCAAATGAATTCTCATAATTATTTGTTGTATCACATAAACTATAAACATTGGCTACTGTCATTGCGATAATTAGAGAGTATTATCAAATATCGTGCTATAGATTTTCGAAATATATCCTACATACATACTACATATATATATATAATTCCTCTACCTCCCTGTCTACGCCCTCCCCCCTGCCCCTTAGTGTGTGTTGCAATATAGGCAAACAATTAATTCAAACAAATAGAAAAAAGTTCGAGTCTACAAAAATTCTATTCACTTTAAATTTAAAAAAAATGAAAATACATACACTTAGTGGATTCAACGAAATTGTTTTTTGAACAGATGAAACCGAATCACAGATTTATTAGGAATAAATAAAATATATAGTTATCAGATCATATTAAATAGATCTTGATTTGAATGAATAAATATATTTAAACGGAATAATTTTAATAATGGAATGCAATGGGAAAATTTTGACTTCACGAAAAATCTAATCAATTCAAATGAAAAAAAATCAAATAGACGCCTCTAGTCAATATCAATAGAATTTTTCTGTTAGTGTGTGTATATATATATGGAGAAAATATGTTTGGTACCCGTTACATTGCTTCTTTAATAAGTTCTCGTCGTTAATTTACATTTTTCTCTACTCTTAAGACTAGTTGCCCCCATGCGTGCCAACCTGCAATGAGATGGCAGGTGGAAGTATGCCACTTACTCCACACGTTTGTTAATGAATACAATGACAATCTTACATCCATAACCTTATAGACACGTAACACAGTGCTAGATTGTACATATTCTTCTTCCCTCCCTACCTGCGTAATAGCGAAAAAAGTATATTTTTTTCGTTCAACCGCCTTCTCTGAATTTGGGGCACCACCATAACGCGGCACTTGAGGCTTGCATCCGAAAAAGAATAAAAGGTGCATTGTACAACTATGCAATGCTGGCTTATTAGCACATCTGGTTGGTATAAAGACGGTACTCAAGATTTTTCAAACGGAACATTGATTTTGGGGACCGAGCAGTCTTTATCAATTCTTTCCGGGCTTAATATCAATTCTAACGGGTTTTCCCCGGTTTCGTCGCACAAATTACTTTCCCTCGTCTTGAGCAATTTGGGCGCCGGATACAAATTTATTTTTGCCAATAAAGAGGAGAGCAAATTTTTATAGCGTCGCCCAGCTCGGCTTTCCTTAAGGTGGTAGAGGGGCGTGGGGATGCGTGACACGGAAACGAAATAAAAATTATATAGTCCACGCGAGTCCTTCGGGATTACAAAACCTGATTGACATTCAACTAACGTCGATCTCGCAGAAGGCGGGAACGAGCAACATTGTACGTGTAATTAAAATTTCTCTTTTTCTTTAGATTCGTAGAATGGAATAACTAAAAGATAATTAAAACATTACTACACATGTCTATTGATGCTTCAAGAATATGTATAAATTAAAAAAAATATATTATGTACTTTTCTACGTTTGCTTACCGTTTGCTACACCGGTCGGCGGAAATTGCCCCCAATTGGCAACCAGTATTGCGAACGTTGTACGGATCTGAAAAAATAACCGAACATAGTCTCAATAAGTATGAATGTGTGATATTTGGTATTGGATACAGCAAAGATTTTATTTGACAACATGGCGGCATACCCAACTTTGATTATGATTTTTTCCGATTCCGTTTGAAAACAATGTACTGAAAGTAGACAGTGCATCATGCTGAAGAGCGGGCAGATTTAGTTACGGGCGCAGGCTGCAGCCTCCCGTGCCACGTTGCGGTTTCGAAGCTGCTTCCGCTTTCGCAAGATGGGCTAAGGGATGCGATCCCAAAGGTTTTCAATGCTACCATTGGAGAAAATAACACGTTTTAGTTACCGTTTCGATTGCAACGCAACTCAACCGAAGATCACGGTTTCTGCAAAAGAATTTTATTTTTATGAATTTTAGGTACCGAAATTTTGGAAGATAAAGTCCCCGCGTGAATCAGCGTTAACCGCGATTCGACGATACGGCCTACGGTTCAAGTTCTCGAGGTTTGAAAATCTCCGTGAAAACACATACGCACTTTTACTGAAGATTCAAAACCGACATCCCTACATTCCATTGTGTTCTTCTCAATCTTAACAGTGCGAGTTTTAATTATCGGTAGTTCTATAGAAGATTTAGAATTTTTACCGAATGAGCAGCGTTAGTGTTTACCACAAGAGTAATATTGCACAATTATGGTCTTTTTCGGAACGAAAAATGATAGTTCGCTTTCCGTAGCAGCTGGGATATGTTTGGTGTACGAATGGGTGTGATACTGATGGGCCATTATTTTTGAGATACCACACAGTCCCATTAGGACGGATGAAGTCACATAACTTCGTCTGTCTGTTCGTTCTTTATAGAGTATCCTTCCTTTGCCCTTGTAAGGGTTAGGTTTACGTATGGAAAATAATTTATGAAAGTAGCACGTAGTGAGCACTTTCGAGTTCAATTATTGCAGCTTGTGTTCAGAATTGATGTTATAAAAAAATGTGTATAACCGTTTTTTATTTTGCAATATTCGATATACCATTTTTACAACACAATCAAAAACGGTTTCATGTCAAATTTGTATAGTTGCCGGTGCTTGTAGATTACTGTTGTATCATATGCAATATATTAATTGGAAAACCTTCTAAAATCAATTTAATTACAATTCAATGTTACAATTATGGGCGTACCTAACAACTTATTGATCCTGACTTCGAATTGAATTTTGATTGAATTTGAATCCTGATTGAAATTTTCTTTGCAGAGACGGATGGTCTCGGCCATTACGACTTCCACGCGGCAAGCATAATATTTAACTTAAATGGTCTTTCGCCCCGAAAGAACACAGTATCTGGTTCGATCAACGGCTTGGTCGACGTTCGGAACACACCTGGTGCTAGTTATCTTGTAACTGGTGAGATTGGTGCACACAAGCTGCATCTTCGTAAGCTTCCGTGGAACAAAGCGAGAAAAATTTGCACCGAGGAAGGAGGTAATACCACATGACACTTCATTCAATTCTCACGGACAATCATAGTTTCCTAATATGACATTAAATACCTGACACTATAAACTTTATACCGTTGCTCTTTCAAACGACCCGTAATTGACTTTTCGTTCCATAAATAAGATGTCAGTCAATCTCCAAACCCAATACAAAGTTTTTTCATAAACTGATGACTGACTTTCTAATTAATCGTTAAACCTTAACGACATATTCAAAATTTTGTCATCAATGAAACAGGTCACTTGGCGGTAATTCGTTCGGCTTCGGAAGAAAAGATCGTACTGCAAATGATGAGAGAGGGGGCGACGGAGGAGGCCTGGCTCGGCGTACACGACAAATTTGAAGAGGGTGACTGGATTACGGTGATGGATGAACCCCTTGCCCAAACAGGATGGGCAAAATGGTCGAAAGCGATTGCAATAAATCCGGATAATTTTCAGGGCAAACAGCATTGCGCGCGTATGATCACTAACGGAGGTGGCATGGATGACGAAAACTGTGAGGTGTCCAAACCGTTTATTTGTAAAATATCGGATACGTAGAGTAAAATATTAACTTCTAACGTTATTCGGTTGTGTGAATTACAAATGGGTCAATACTACTACTTTTGACGGTCATGAATCACAGCTTTTGCCAACTGATTATGGCCACATATTTTGCTTTATGTTGCTTAAATTCAAAAGGTTTATATATTTCACACAAAATTATAAATAAAAATTCATTATCCAAAAATATACCAGAAGCTCACGCTGCATGTGAGAAAATTATTTTTCTCACATGCAGCATAAGAGTATCGAAATCTATGTGACTAGCATTTCATCTTTATTGCTTCCCAATAATACTCAATTTGAAAAAAATAGATTGCCGAGCAGAGTACAAAAACGTTGTAAAAAAATATATTGCTCACTGTCCGAACGTATGCGTTGCCGAAATTCTCTCTGCAAGAGCATGTATTTCAGAATTTGACTAAAGATGATACACGGATGCGTATCATCAAAAAACTACCAAGTTGCTCAATGGTGCCTCCCAATCCAAGAATGCTATGGATATCTATTAGTGTATTACTTATAAAACTTTCCCTGTATCGCCGAAGAAGCTTTTGAAATATAGGCGGGTAGAATTATATACAGAAATCATTGTTTCGTAGCCAATAAAAATATCAATGCTTACTATTCGGGTTGAGCCACAAATGGACTTATTTAATGAATTTTATTTAAACTTAACACACAATCCGTAGAATTGTTGATATATCTATAGCCATTTTCTCAGAAAAGGATTTCACAATCCTTTCATTTTTTAAAGGCACAGAGTATTAGCAATGCTTCTAGTCAACATAATTGTCTCAAAAGGTAGTATACGTCAAAATTCATGTGGTTAATTATCGGAAGTTATTACGATTGAAGATTTTGATGGCATATTTTTCAGGGGATGCACTTCCGCTGTATAATCACCAGATTTTTTTCCACTGAGAATGCAGCATTCAAAGAGTGTAAAATATTAATCAGGATAGGTGATCCTGTCACATGACATTTATATATATATATAGCGATGCTGCATCCGCATTGTAGTATTAGACCTTTGTGCCAACTTCGAAAAACACAGCTATTTAACATCGAAATAGTATATTATTCGCTTGTGTTTAAATTTTTATGCATTAAAGAATGTATTGCATTTTTTATATTCTGTGTGTTTCACGGCCAAAAAAGTACGTACTTTAGAGAAATTCGCTGGGGATAATTTGATTGATGAATCCGTTTCGCGGTTGCTCGTAGCTCCAGCATTGGGCAATAAAACCGCAAAGTACATATACAATTCCTCCTCTCTATTAAGGGGAGGTACCTGAGTAAACGGCGAGAAAAACAGGTAAACTTCGGGAATTTTCATCTCAAAAACTAATATTTGATTGGATCCGGGTTTTTCTTATTGGGAAATATATGTACATTGAGGTATGTTTAGGAATGTTATAAAATAAATTCTTTGATTGGAAGCGCCGTTGTTGTGGTCAGCGTCAGACATGTTGTTCGTTGACATGGCTTGTGGTGCCAAGGAATCCGGGCAGTAGGTTGGTCTGAAACATGAAAACGCAACGGATTCTTGAAATATAATATACAAAGGAGTTCGCCTCGCAGGATGTTTGCCAAATTCTCATTTTTGACGGAATTGCGACCGTTTTAAATAAACATTCGTTTTTCGCTCACAATTTCCGACGATTTTGGTTGCATAAAAAGCAATGGTTCAATCAAATGAAAAACCTCTACGTGGCGAACGATAAAAACTATCGAAGAATAGTGTATCCAAATTTGAACAAATCGGACAAGCCGTTTTCGAGATACATCTGGCACCGACTTTGAAAACTATGTTTCGAGATAATCGCGTTTGAAAAGTGGGTAAAGAAATGACGCGCTTGGCCGTTGGGCCGCTGCACGATTTTTCGGTAAATTCTCCGTATAATGTTGGCGATTGCGGAATTTCAACATGAAATGTTCACACAATATTCTTCGTACTTCAAACATGAAAAAAAAGTTAAAATCGATTTTTCAAAAAGTGTACCTCAATACTGTTTCGAAGTTTGTCAGAAAAGTTACTCGCAGGATAGACATATTTTTTACCCTACCGTTAATTAGCAATCCCAGGGCCATACATTGGTCCACCCGAAGTACTTGCTGCTTCGTCATCTGCAATTCTCGATTGTCTGCGCTGAAGTCTCTCTTCTGGGGTCGCGTTTCGAGTTTGAATTTCAGCCTTCGGAATGCGGTCCGCATCCTCGACCTCGTATTGCCTGTTAGCATTTCTCCCGACTTAAATTCCCAAGGCATCCATCACTTGGAGATAGGATTTTGCCCAACAGTTAAAAACGCATGTGGCAATATTGGCAGCAGTGTTGATAATATTTGAACCGCTGTTCAATGTTTTGGGAGCTAGTCTCCAAATTACGTTGTTGAAGTTTTCATTTACGTTTTGCGTAATCCGTCGACGCAGCGTTGTAGTCAATCATCACAACGTAGGTCCCTAATTATTGGTTCGATGGCTTTGGCAACATCCAAATGTAGAGCGGGTTCATGGTGATAGTCTTTCACTGTTTTGGTAGCTTTCGCTTGCTGCCAAGAATATCCGGAGTCACTTCCTGGTGGACACAGGTCATAGTGTGGCTTATCATCCGTTGATTCATTGGGCCGTTCTGTTGCTTCAATCGTCCTTTTCTTCTCTCCTTGCACACTCGAGATACAAATCATCTCACGTAGTGATTGTTTTTACCGATCTTGAACGTCGCTCTATCCGTTTTTGAGATTTTATTTCGCTGGTCCTTACGGCTCATTTTATCGATTTCACTAACGATGCACGGAATAGAAAATACTGTTCACTCCTGTAGGATAAACGAGAGACTGACGCTTCGAAACATCCCCAGACCCCCGGAGTTATCCTACCCTTGTATACCGGCTCGCTATAACAAAAGGCCCCAGCCGCGGCAGCTGCAGACCCAACCGACCGCGTGCTCGACATTCTGCCGCCTTTCGTAGAATAACCCGCAACTTCTTTAATATTGCGAATTGCTACATGAAGTTTATATACAATATTCTTTGAACTACAACCTACAAGAAAAAAATCGTTTTTTGAAAAATTTACTCACGTACCCCCCCTTAAAATGATAATAATGTTGAGAGACAAGAAAAATTGACAAAATTGCTGAAGATGAATAGATTTCGGAATATATGTGAAATTGTGAGTGAGTGGCATGAAAAAATGAAGTCCCAGCAGTCCTACCTTTTTTCTCCGATGGCGACTGGTTCGATATGCATACATTGCTATTTCTAGCGGAGGTTTCGATGTGGATCTTAACAGTTACGTGTTTGCAGGTTACCAACAATTTTGCTTGGTTGGCCATTGTCTATGCACATGCAGTGAAACAAAAGGATTACGACCTCAAGTGCTGTTTCCAAATCTCTACCGGTAAACGGTTGCGTGGAACCACCCATGCAGAAATTTGTTGGAGAATCCCCAGATCCTACCACATCCGTACAGTGATTTGATAGGGACGCCGCACATTAGCTGCCCACATTCAAATCCGAGTGCATTTCGCGCTGTTTCCCGACTGACGTCGTTTCAGAATTTTTCATTCGCAATTCTCAGCCGGACCTTATTGGGCATCCCAAAAAAATCCTGCCGGGATTCCATGCACACATTTTTTTGGGAAGCCTCAAGATGCACCCATAGCTCTATACTGATTTGTTGGGGACACCGCACATTGGGAGTCTTATTGGGATTCAATTGGATTCTGCACTTCTCCTTGATGAACGCCGTTTGAGAATTCTTATCACGGTCGAGTGCAAGATAGGTGAAAAGTCAGGAAAAAAACCTCGGCGTGTTGAAACATGACATGCACGCTTTGTCAGCACTTATTTCTGTGGTTATGGTATGTCAAAAATAGGTGAAAAGTCACGGAAAAAACTCGGCGTGTCGAAACACGCTTCGTTAGCACTTATTTCTGTGGTTATAGTATGCCAAAGTGCAGTAATATAAATATCGAAAGATAATTACAATGGATTCTCGGTGATGTAATTCAAATCCATTTTTAAACTATATTTTTTAAAGCGATTTATATTTTTTCAAAATAAGATTTTCACTTTTTCAAGATGCACTCACTTTGTATGTTTATATATTTTGTTGAAAAATTTAACATACAGAATGCGATGAGATCCATCAATAATCGTATGGGATATTGTGCGATAATGTGGGAATCCTCCTGGAGTCAAATTGGCTTCGTCCAGTGGACTCCAATAGCGAATCCCAATTGAAATCCAATGTATGGGCGTGACATTTTGGTGATACAATGCGATAACCCATTGGATCCCTACGAAAATGTCTGCAAGGGCAAGCGAGAGAGAGTCACACCGAGGGAGAAGATTGTGTATATTTATAAAATCCTTTCAATAATGTGTCCAAAACTTTTTTATTTTCTTTAGCATGAGAGACTGTACTGGTTTGCTCTTTTCTTTGGTGCCAGAGTGTATGGCTACTCTGCACTGTGACGTAAAAATATAGCACTGCAAACTATCCTGATTGACCTTATTTACCTATATGGATTGGGATTGTTGTATGGCAAGGTTAACATGGTTTCAAAATGGAACCTTATATTCTTTGCAGAACCATATACTACTTCCAAATGTCTATTGACGTTTGCCCGACACGCTTAAGGGGTCTTCTCACTTTAGGGGCTAGAAAAGGCTTTTTTCATGAAGTTTTCGATAGCTTTATATTATAGATATTGATATAAGAGTTGTTACACTTAATAAACATACTTTCGAATTAAATGGTAAAAAATTTGTGTATTTATATAACACAAACCAACATTAAACGCATTTTTTTCGAAAGAACGTTTTTCGACGGTTTGTTGATAAAATCTTCGAAACTACTGAACCGATCCTTATGAAACTTTAACCTCATATTCTTATTGCTATGGCACATATCAACGGTTTTTAAGAAATTTTGATATTTACTAATTTTTTGCCAAATACGGTGAAAAAACACACTTTTTTTTATTTTTCGAAAAATGTCCGTGATTTTGTCATTTTTGCATATATGAAAAATTGTATGATGTGCGCTATAGCCATTAACATGCTGAATCTTGATTTTTGTTTGATTGTTTTGTTTCGGATGATCCATCTCCGAGATCGTATCAACAGCGCAGACCTACAATTTTTTTGGGACATTTTTTTAACTGCCATTTTCATCTACCAATAATGACTTAAATAAACACAACGAATGTTAAAATGTATTTCCAAAGTGTATTTATTAAGTGTAACAACTTTTATATCAATATCTATAATTTAAACCTATCAAAAAATTCATGAAAATACCCTTTTCAGCGTCTAAAGTGAGGAGACCCCTTAAAAAATGGTCACTACGATCGACAATATTATACGAAGTATTTTTTATTTTTATTTTTTAGCCAGCACAAAGAACGTATCTCGATATATTCGTCACGGGAATATGAACGACGCCATGAACATCTTTGTGGACTAGACGTTCTTCCTTTTATTTTCGTTTTATTTAGCAATTCCATCACTTGTAAACACAATCAAAACCTTGAGTTAACTATGGAATACCTCTCGAGGTTTTGTGGCATAATTTCTATGACACATTGAACTTGTATGCGGCGTCATTTCCCAAAAAAAGTGTCCATCCTGTCGTGCACTTTATCGGGTATTGATTCATTTACCCGTGTATGCGTGTATAGCACGTCAATTAATGAATCAGAATTATCCGCATCGCTGGATAGGTCAGGGAAGCCTAGTTAACTGACCGGCAAGGGCGATTGATTAAACACCATTGGATTTTTATTTA
Source organism: Ophion costatus (assembly GCA_951751655.1). Lineage (NCBI taxonomy): Eukaryota > Metazoa > Arthropoda > Insecta > Hymenoptera > Ichneumonidae > Ophion > Ophion costatus. Next base: position 13,944,661 of record OX632362.1, on the reverse strand, counting down.
TAGGACCCGCTTGAAGAAAATATATATCACGATCGTCCGACCACTCCAAAAAATATAAACGAGCCAATCCAAAATGCCGGTCGTGATATCCGTCCAGAGGATTTATTATTAACGCATCGAAATTTTACTATTCGCATTGACACAAGTGTTTGGAATTGGAAGGCCATCACTGTGAGCGTTCATTATAGTTTATTCAGTTTATTCGTTGAAAATAAAGATAATGATCATTTCGTCAATATCTCCAAGAGTAATGATTGAATAAATAAATGTTGTAGGTAGAGGTTAGTTGCCATTTCACGTGGAATATGATTTTGCCGGGAAAAATACAGGTTCCGATTGCAAAACCAAAATTACTTTGAAATCACTCCAGGTACCTCGGACATATGAAAAACGAATCATGTGATTTTTCTCGCCGTTGCAAGCCGTTCGCCAGAAACATACGCACGCACGCACACATACACACACAGATACGTTTCCGGTCGTCTAGTGGACAGATTATTCAGCAGGCGGGATTACAGAGGAATTCTACAATGAAAAAATTCAACGTTTGTAACGAATTATTCAGTACGCCCGATTTTATTTACGCTTGGAAAAGATGGGTTTGTTTAATCTCTCTTTTTTAAATCTTTTCTGTTATTTCAAAACTTGTCAATGGTATACTAAAAAACAGAGCTAATGGAAATATTTTACCTCTAGCGTTTAAATTAAGACGATCACAAATATAGAAGGGCGTATATATTCCTAAGCCTCGAATTCAATTCTAAGACCGTAACGCTTGGCAATTTTTTTTAAATTTGATTCGCACGCCATATTTGTTTTCTACGTTTAAACTTGAATCACTCACTTTTAATCGATATATCATAAATCGACTTGAGTCTTCAAAGACTAGCCTTTACAAGTAAGCGAGTCTATCGTTTTTAAAATCTCGATATGCTTATTTTTGCACAAATCAAAGCTATTGGAAAAATGCTTTATTGTTTTCGATGTGAATTAACCAACAAGATCGTGCGATTTGACGCCATTGGATTTCTTTCTTTGGAGTTTTCTGAAAGGTAAAGTGTATGTCAACGATCCACAGACCATTGGGGCTATAAGCAAATTCTGTAATGCAATTTGCTGGAGGGGGGGGGGGTGGTGGTTCTGCCAGGCACTACGCTCTACGTACGATCAACGTTTGCTTTACAACAAGATTTTAGAACTGGCAGAAAAAGCAAAATTTCCGCATTTTCAAGTTTGGAATTTAAAACTTGCGCGCAACTTTACAATTCACAATAGATGACGTGCAGGCTCTTATTATTTTGCGAAATATAATAAAGATGAAGAACCGCCAAATGGCCCGCGAGTTGATACTTTAATGTAAATATCAATATTCTAGAAAAAAAACAACTTTATATCAAGAATAACGGAACGAAAACTTTGAACGCGTTTTTCTCGAAACTACTTTTTTCGACCTTGTCCCAGCCAATATTAAAAAAATTATCATCCGATTTTTATTTTCTTTTGTTGACATTTTTGTAACCGCAGTGGCTAAGGTTGTACGTAGCCAATTATAAATATTTGATAACTTCTATTTTTAATGACTGCTTGAATGAAAAGAAACAGGGCCTTGAAAATAGAACAAAATTTTCACACTGCCGACATTTTGTAAAAAAAAAACTAAAATAAAAAACGGCTACATACAACGATAGCTGCATTTGTATAGATATCGCTAAATTGTTGACTTTTTTATTTACGGATAACCGTACATAAAGATATCGATGGGACAATGAAGAGAATTTTTTTGTTTGCGTCAAATCAAAGCATATATCTCGGTTAATTTTAAAGATTTTCTCATGAAAATTGGTATAAAGCTAGATGAATATATACTTCATAAAATAAGTATAAGCCCGATCCTTTCATAATTAGTTACGTCATATCACAATAGTTATTGACGGCGAAGCACCCGTTACGTAACGGAACGGGGGGGGGTCCGGTCAGGCGCTATGGCCCCGGTACGCGGGGAAAGGGGGAGGGGAATTGGCGTTACGTAATTTGTATACGCCCCCATTTCCGAACGGAAGGAAGCAATTGGACGCACCATTAGTGCCATTAGTCCGCAATTATGCCAAAATGTTATCGAAAATTTAATCAAAAGAGTGAACGCTTGCAAACAGGGACGCCATTGATCGGATATCGTGTTCCACACATAAACTCCTATTTATACTTATATTTAAATAAAAATATCCGTCCTCTACAAATTAGTAATAGGTTTTATTAATAAATAAAAATGTCGGGCCATTTTGCGAGACCCTATATAAATATAACCTCGTATTGTTATAAAAGTTATAACTGTTTGATACACGCCATGGTACATGAAATAATAGTTGGGACTCATTAGCCAAGTTTCGACGTTTTGACATCTCCGTAATTAATTATAAGCTTAAAAGAAGCTTCTACTTGAAAATTATAAACACAGCAGAATCGGCGGTCTGACAGACCATGCGCGACGACGGCGGATTAAAATTGACATCGATCTATGCCATGCATCGTCAGTTACATTTTATCGTTTCTAACGTTTAATGGTGCACGGAAATTCTGAAATTATTCAACAGACACTTGGCTATGAGCCTTGACTTGTAATATTCCACCATCAACGAAGAGTAACATTTGGATATTCAATCGTTATAGGAAAGCTTATGCATTCGATATCCGGTGGATCACACTGACCAAATATAGTGCCAAATGCAATAGGGGCCAAAGCATACAATCCAATAATGTATTAAATTACAAAGGTAGATGAATACTTTGTCAACGTAAGTTCGTTTTGGTCACCTTATCAGTCAACGTTATTTAAAAACAGTGATATCTCCATTAATTAAGGGATGAATAAATGCCCTCGAAAACATCATTGTTCGTCTTAATTTATAAAAAAATATGGTTTACCCCAAAAGTATTATGTATTCATTGGAATTCAAACAATGGTTTTATGATATTTTTTCCATTAATTAATTGTACAAAAAATTTAATGATTTATAATACAGCCAAGTACAATGTACGTATTATACAAGTGTAGAATAATTGTTATACACAGCATTATTCAACCTTAGAAACAATCTCATGAAAAATGTTTTACTTTCATTGAAAAAATCACCTCATTATAACAAAAAATTGATAACACCATTATAGAAAAGTGCAAACTACGAACTACGCAAGTACACGGGAAATGCTATGCAAGTTCTGAGCGCGCATGGTTAAGAAGGAAAGGCTCGATAAGATATAGCATTTTCCGTTCTTACTATTGGAATAAATAACGTTTGCTACATAATATATATGAGGGATTCCACTCGAATCCGGTGGACTTTGTCCCTGACCCCTGCCAATTCGATTTATTTTTTAAATCTGATTCCATTGACTCTAAAAGACACCCTGACTTTTTTACATTTTTCGAAACGCCCCATTTAAAAATCTGAAAAACTTCCCAAAAATGCGTGATTATATGTAAACATTTTCAAGCTATTACCCGCAGTGGAAGTATGATTTTTTCTGTGCTGAATACGACTTCAATTGAAATTAATACGAGAACTTTTTGACTGCTAACAAAAAAATCAGTCTTACACTGCGGGTAATAGCTTGAAAATTTTTACATATAATCACGCATTTTTGAGAGTTTTTTCAGATTTTAAAATCAGAGCGTTTTTTCGGAAAAAAAATGTTTTGACTAAGGGTTGGTTCGAAAAATGTAAACAAAATTCAGGGTGTCTTTTAGAGTCAATAGAATCAGGTAAAAAAAATTAATCGAATTGGCGGGGGTCAAGGAAAAAGTCCACCGGATTCACGTGGAATACCTGATAAACTGTTTTACATTTTAACATCGCACCAATTGCGAGTCAGCGGCCAAAATATATTTATTGTAATCTGAAACAAATGTGTCAAACAGGAGGACACTCATGTTTTTAACTACCTTTTTGAATTAATAAAATCCAATTAGATTTCATGTTTGCGGGAACTGAAGGGCACAAGACAGATCTGATCTGTACTTCACGCGATCATTAATTTAATTACCATTCGTATTACGAAGTCGGGCTAACAAAGTGTTAAAGTGGTTATGAGAAGAGTTTGGTGAATAATTTTACTTATTTGAAATACAACCAAGGAAAATTCACTTTCCAGAACAAGCACGTTGCCATGATCTAAAGAATACTTTCTCCTATCGCAACCCGTGAAAGAATTCAGCCAGGACTTTGCCTCAACAGAGTCCGATTGAAGCCATGAAGCAACCCTATTACTGCCCTATAATTATCAGCTTTATTAGTGGATACATGTCAAGCGAGATTGGTCAGAAGTATCTCAAAAATGGAGAAGTGATTGTAAAAAATGTTGTTTTTAATCATTCCACATGCTTTTGCGTAATGGATACGTCGCGGAGATTAACAAAATTTTAGGACGTAACGAGTCTGAAGAATGTTTGTACACTAAAGCAAAAGTGTGGAAAAAAAACAAATGTATTTATGTACCCAACAAAGTCATCTAAAGTTTACGAATGGCGAATTATCTCGAAAAAATTCGGTGGATGTTGTTTATCCCGTCACAAGCATTGAAAGGAAATTAGTTCAATTAAAAATGTCGAAGCAACCAAACGGTGCTGTACGTACATATGTGCTGTCATTCCTGCACGCATTAATTATTTTGAAAAACTATTTTTGTATTGCGAAATTTATTTTCCAACCATTCTGAATGTTTATAGAATACAAATTATTTATAGTAAAATTCCACGTGTACGTTTATTTTAAGTGGCCAACCTAGTGTTTTATCGATACCTTAAACTTTAAATATATCACATCTATGAAAGTAAGTCTAAAAACTAGAAATTCTTAAAAATATATTTGCAAATATATTTTATGCGCTGTAACAACCACTGCCCTGATGAATCCCGTCTGGGCCCTTTATCATTTTCCTCGCTACGACCTTTTTTGAATAAATTACCCAATTCTGTTATTTTCCTGTCGGGACCTAGTACGATTGTGTTGTGGAAAGCCCTAGTAGGGAATCCATATTCAAACCCTCATGGGCCCCGAAATTTTTTATGGCTGCCCTCCTAATTTCTTTCACGGGAACCATTTGACCAAGCCCTTTTATCGTTTCAAACCTGAGAATTGAATTCTTAACAAGTTGAAATCCTTCGCTGAGCTTTTTTTCTTGACCATGCACGCCAAAACTTGTACAGCATTTCCAGTGTCCTTGTGTGGTTCATACGTTGTATTTTTTCTATAATGTCGGTATCAGCTTTATGTTATACGAATTTGATTTTTTCAAGGAAAATAGAACATTTCCAATAAGGTTGCTTCTGAGGGTTCACAGTTTTGTGTATAACATTTCTTGAACACTTGCATAATACGTACATTGTACTTGGCTGATTTATAAATCATTAATTTTTTCAATGAAAACAATATTAAAAACCAGTGTTTGAATTACAACAAATCATTACTATTTTCAAGGTAAATCATAATTTTACAAAATAAAACAAGCAACAATGTTTTCGAGGAAATTTTGCGTAACTTGGCGTACTTGTGAAACTTTTCAAATGATTCTAACAGTGATTTAATGTGTATTGAAGAAACATGGAAAAGGGATCCGATTGCACCATTGATTACAAAAAAATCCCTTTGTCCGTGTAGCTTTTTTTACAGCGACCAAAAGAATTGGAAATTCTTTCTTCGCGCTTTTTCGTTTCATTCATTAGGCACAAAAGGTAAAAAATGTACAAGTCAAAGCTCAAAAATTAGAGATATCAAGCTTCAGAATGTTTTTTTTCATTTTCTCCTATGATGCCTTTTCGGGGAGATACTGCAATTTTGGAAATTACTTTTTATAGTTTTTATCAGTAGAGTATTATATACATATAGCAGGTAGCTGTCGAGCTCCGCGAGGCGAGTCTTAAACGCGTCGCGTCGCCCTTTGCGTTGGTAACCAAAGTGGTAATCAATGCTCGTAAGTAGTATGTTTACGGCATGACCGACTGACTTCATTCGATTGAGCCAAATTACGAGTGTGAAATAATTTCTAGGGTCATAATATCGCTCGGAAAGTCGGTCGAAAATGTTGAGATCTTGGAATGGAGTGGACTGATAAAAAATAACCGGAACCAAACGAAAGGGAAAGATCACATTGGATGGATAAAATGCCATTACATTTTCGATTCGTCAATGCGTTTTTGCGTGACGTCGATCAAAGTTCAAAAACGAGCAGTCACGCGGCGCGATTGTTAGTGAGGTCGACTTTTTTATTGCTTGACGTCAAGACGCTGTCACGTCTCTTGATAACATATGACAATTAGGTACAGTTGATTTCGCGTGCTGTGATTCAATCGATTTTTAAGGAATACTTTTTTAAGAGATTAACATTTTTTTGACATAATATTCACACTTATTTAAGATCCACTCAAGTTGTAGAACGCTATATATCTTTTTGAAAAAATTCACCGTACAGCATGTTATGTGATCCATTCATAATCGTATCCGTTCCGTTCGATAATATGGGAATCTTTGACGATTCAAATTGGATTCGTCCGTTGGATTCCGACGGAGAATCCCGCACTGGCGCATCGGATCCCTATCGGGAAGTAGGGACGAGTATCGAAATCCGATTGGATCCCTATTACAATTTCTGCACGCGATATTTTGTTAGAGAGATTGTGGAAGCTTGAGTGAGTCGTAAGTGCAGCCGGTTATGTTATCGAAAATATTGGATATGCATGCCAACGTGAAAAGTCTTTTCTGCCCAGAATGCACGTTAAATTAAATCAATAATCTCAACATCGAAACACTCGTGAATATACATTGGAGGACGAGTGCTTTAGAATCGCACTGGTGCTTCTTCTGAAGCACCCGTCCGATTGACGCTTTTGCAAAAAGTTGACGGATCGTTAGCAGGTACATGTTGTCGATTTCAAGTCCAATCTATAATTAGTATCAAAAAGTCAATCTGTCCGTAAGTTGCAATGCGTATAGACGACGTGTATACACCTTTCCACAAAACAGGCATCATAACCCGACATCTCCACAAATGTGATGGTGATATCAAGAAGAGATCGTCCATTGCGCTTACGGCGTTGCGAGAATAGCGCGGGGAACGGTTGGCAGAAGCGAAACGGGCCAACCCGAGCAACAACTCAGCCGGAAAGTCGAGAAATCCTGGGGGCATATATCGAAGAGAGAAAGATATAGGGAAAGGAGCGAGGGAGAGAGACGGACATCGAGAGAAGAAAACAGCAGCCTTATAAAGTAGCCTGGCTACGATTTAATCCGAAATTTATTTCCTCCATTAGTAAGGGCTTGTCTCGACGAGCGAGCGTGAGTGAGAGGCTGACGGAGACGGTCCTCGGTCTCGTGGGAGCGTCGGAATGCAAGCCGCCGTTGCCATCACCGCGATGCAGCATGCCGAGAGTACGGGGTCTGTTGGATCGGTCCATCTCACCCCGTCCCCCGCAACGACAGCCAGAGAGAACGAGATGCAAGAGATCGAGCCAGGGAGGACGACAAAGACCCCGCACACCACTAGATTATGACTCCTATATCGCCATCTTTATTACATCCGAACCGGCCCGGTATCCGCGCTCGCGTGGTCACGTTTGACAGGCGCGTCTCTTTTTTTTATCTCCAATGTCCTCTTTCGCTTCTCTGTTCCCTTCTCCTGTTCCTTCGATACGAGTTACAGCCGCCCGCAGTCGTCCTGTCCTTGTCTTTCCACACACCTCGCCTTCTGCACTCTTATCTTCTCCTTTTTTGGTCTTTTCCAATATTCTGATCGCCTTGTTTTTCTGTTTGCTGAGCTTTTCGAAGCTTGCGTGTATAGTCTTTTGGGTGACTTCTGAGAGTCTTCGCACCAGGTACTCCGTCGGAGGGACAATGCATTCATTTTCCCTCGTGCACGGATCGAGCAAAGGAGTTATGGGCAGCTTATAATTACGCTGATTTCATGTCTCACATATAAACGCCGTCCTTCTTCGGGACTACGCGAAACACAGAGCAGGCTATCTGGGAATGTATACGATGCAGGGATACATGTCGTTTTCATCGGCCAATGGGCGTCTCCATAATTTAAAAACATTTCCTTCAATCTCTCATCAGTTTGGATCTTCAACCAATTATTTTCTTTCGTCGTCGGTGAGGTAAATATAAACTCATAGTTTTTGTTAGATATTACTCCGATAGAGATTCAACATGGAATCATCGATCACAACCCCAAGGTCGTAGTTGAGTGAGCAAGCGAACGAGAAAACGGCGGACTGATATTTATTACGTGTACGAGTCAAGAGAAATCGTCTTCGTTACTTCTCAGAAAAATACTTGAACATTACCATCACCGCTTCGTAAATAGATTAGATTTGTACACGCGACGGGATTGAGGTGCGATGGTTGAAAAAAAAACGAGGCGCGGGGAAAAAGGACAACGAGGGCACACGTTCTCGCTCTCGTTACGAAGGAAAAAGTAAGAACAGAGAGAAGAGGAGCAGCACGCACTGTGGTCCATCGTGTAAGGATGAGGGATGAGAACGCATTACGTAGGTCGTAGACTGAGGCGCTGCGTAAGATACGCATCGCATCGCCCCGTTCACGGACAAATTGGCCTCTCCTCTCGTCTTCTTCCTCCTTGTTTCCCGTCTCGCTTTCTCCTTCGATGCTTGTGTTCCTTCTCCGGTGGTTTCGTTCGAACGCCTTGCTCCTCCGAGGGAGAGGCATACACGGGAAGTTTACGTGGCACGTTACACTCGGGGGAAGGGGTTTGATGTCTCAGTCACTCGAAAGCAGGACTTCCACAGAATGCAAGCATGCATTCTCTGGCCTCCAAACTTCCGTCCCTATATGTGATGGCTTAACCCTTCCTGTAGGCAGAGCGAAACCGGATTAGGTTACGATGAACGAACCTCCTACTGACAGAATGGTAACTCCGGAGGGTCAAGAATCGTCACTTGAATTCGGAAAGTTTATCGATGTGCATATAAACGAGGCGATCCCCCTGGCAAGCCGCTCAAGTAATCGATCGCTTTAAATCTGCGTGATCTCTGGAGATAAAAATAAACTGGGTTTCCAGGTTCGAATTGAATGCTAGATCGAATTTTCTTCCTGGTGTTCCACATTCCTGGAGAGCAACCGCAAAGATGATGATAATTGTTACGATATTCATCGATATGTTTGTATTCAATTATTTCGTGAAACCAACTCGTACGATCATGCAGTACAAGTAGCGCGCGTAACTGTGACTCTTTTGAATTGAAGGGAATTCTTTTGTTTTTGTTTGCTAAAAATACATTTTCGGACTTATTTCGCGATATTTTTTTGCATATGTTACCGTTTGATTTATTAAGTTCATTCGTTATTCTTAATTTTCGATGGTTCGATTACATCATTTTAATCCAGATTAGTAGATCCATACAGATAATAGGGCCATTATTAAAAAATCATTCATCTGTCAATCGAATGCGATGTCTCGAAATGGCCTGAGATCTAAATTTATTAATGAAACGTATTATTTATTTGTAATGTACGAATATGTCCATTTTAATATAAGGTACAAACATAGCGATTATGTGTGGAACATAATATTCGATAAATGACCGCCTCATCCCTGTTTGCAAACAATCACTCTTTTGGTGAAATTTTCAATGACACATTGGCGTAACGGCGGAACAATTTTATTAATGGTGCGTCCAATTGCTTCCTTGAGTTCCGGAATAGTCTGTGGATTATTGACGTACACATTTCCTTTCAGAAAACACCAAAGAAATAAGTCCAATGGCGTCGGACCACGATCTTGGTGGCGAATTCACATCACCGCGGCGCGAGATAACACGATCATGAAACTTCGTTTCCATTAAGGGGGGAAATCACAGTAGCACACAAAAAAAATAGGCATATTTTCGGGAATTAATTTTGGCTGAATAAAAGTATCAATCGAAAATCTGTAAAGTAGGTTGTATAGCAATACTAAAAAAGTACAAAATGTAATTTTTTCAATAAAAAATATTTAAAAATGGCGGCTGCGAAGCATATGCCCCAAGGCGCCTATTTTTAAAAGCGTGTCGATGGCCGAAGACGTAGACTCCTTAATTTTTTACCTGGAAGAAAAAACCAAAATTTTTTAGTTTCCATATAACAACAGCTAGCGAGCTACGTAGGATTTTTTCGATATATTGATTTTTCGCAAAATGGTGCATATTTGAAAATAAAGTTAAATTTTTAACAAAAAAAAAAGCCATAAAATCGTCGATAAAAAAAAACTAAGCCATATAAAATAAAAAATCCTACGTAGCTCCGTGGAGGAAGATGTTTCGAAGCTACTGTCAAAATTTCAAGTCGTTCGGTAAATATTTGCTCGAGTTATGTCTTCGGCGAGATAAAAAAAAGTGGTTTCGAGAAAAACGCGTTTAAAGTTTTGAGTACTGAGAAACCATATGAAAATTTAATATACCTCTAATCTGCAATGCCTGCACCGTACAGTCGATTTTCGTACGCAGTATCCTTTTTCATCCCTTTTCTAACACGACTCGACGATGTGTCACTCATAATGACAATGATTTACAAATATCACTGTTTTTTTATCACTATTTATGTTATATATGTATGCACGAAGGTGAAGCGTCGTGAAAAAGCGTTGTATTCAACGCAAGAAATTTGGGCACTCGGACACTTTTGCCGTATTTCATCATTTGGTATATTATTTTTAAGACCCTAAAGCACCTTTTAAGCGAAATTTTTTTTTTTCGAACAATTGAAAATTTTACTATGATTTCCCCCCTTAACTGCATTGTTTCGTCCGCAGTGGGGCAGGTTGCACCATTATCTTGAGAGAATATGTCTTGTAAGTCCATGCCGTTCAATTCATTCCATAAAAAGTTGGTTATCATGATATGATAACGAATATCATTAACGGTAATCGCATTTGCAGTAGCATTCTCGATAGAGTACGGCTTAATCACTCCTCCAACCCAAAATCTGCACCAAACAGTGACTCGCGGTGGATGCATGGGACGCTGTTGAATCACTCGTGATTTTCGGTCCTCCAAATTCGACGGTTTTGTTTATTTACGTAGCCACTAAGTTTGAAATGCGCTCTATCGCTGAAGTTGATTTTCTTCGAAAAACCACCATGGATTTGGTGATCCTCCAATATCCAATTGGCGAATGTACGGCGCTGCGCATGGTCTACTGGCTGCAGTTCTTGTCCCAATTGGATCTTGTAATGCATGCACACGCAGATCTTTCGTCGAAATTCGCTGCACAGTGCATCTTAAAATGTTCAATTGCTGAGCACGATGGCGAATCGCGGTGGAAGGACTCGTCGCACTCACTGCAGCTATGCTTTCATTCGACCGACCGGTACGAGGACAGCCACAGCTTTTCACGGTCAGAATTGAACCACCAACCTCAAATTTTGTGATTAAATTCACCTCAGTGTTGCGAGATGGTGTGTTATTATGACCAAAAGACGTGGGGACTTTCCAAACCGTCTCCGCAAAATGTTCACCATCTTTGTAGTGAAATTATACAACTTCTATGCGCTCCTCAGTCGTATAATTCTCCATGACTGAACCTCAATACTTCCTGATGCCAGTTGTCAAACATTAGTACTCTATGTTCGCCATTACAAAAATGGCGCGCAATTTAAAATGTCAGGTCATTTTGAGAAACCCTTTATAAAAACATATTTTAGGTTCGTTGCAATCTGGAAATCGGAAATTTAATTAAACGTGTTCGTCAGTTTTATCAACATCAGTCATAAAATAACCGTAAGCAAAGGGCATTATGCATTGAGACCACGAACAGAGTTCGGCCTAATCCTTGAAGTGACGGTTGAATCTTTTTCAATACGGTGAAGGAAGTAAAAGAGATGAAAATCTCTATTTCCACGAGTCCCCTAGAACGTATGATTATCTGCGACTTGTCAAGATATACAAATTGAACGCCATAAACCTAATGATCTTTCATTTGTCGTCTTTCACTCCTGCCAATATTGATTTCTACATTGAGCAAAAAATATACTTCCACTGAAAAAAAAATCCGTTCATCCAATCAAAATTCAGTTGGTTTAACAAAATGTATCTTTAAATACGTTCAACTTGATTTTTGATTGGCATAACAAAACTATAGTTGGTGGAAAACAGTATAGTGCTGGAAACTGTAGCTTATTTAGCATGTCTGAGGAAACTGTTAAAACAACAAAATTTCGAGACAACAATATGCATTTTGCACATTCAACGATTTCTTTTTCTCCGTGTATGTATTACAATATTGCTGAACGTAGCCGCCCTTGTGATCAATGCTCAAGTGGCCGTTAAGGAGTGTGGACTGGGGGTCAAAATGTCGAATGACCAAATATGGAACGACAACGATTTCGAAACGACAGAATTATGAACTCTCAAAATAACGAAGGTTAAATTATTCGAAATGTTATCCGTTGACGGAAGAAAAAATCGAATAACAATTAAATCAAAGGATTATTTATTCTAGAGCTCATTTATTCGAGAACATATATTCAGATAGTCTGCAGCTTGAGTCAGAAATATAGATTCGAACAGTCAACAACATTCATATCTTCGAAATAGAAAAAAGCTAGTATCTAATATTCGTAATACCGTCTATAGCAAAAAGCCATAGATCGAGGCTACGAACTTCGAATGTGTAGATCTCAGAAACGTAAATGATCGATGGTCCGAAATGGCGAATGCCTAAATGGCGAACATGGCATGGCTGTCCGACCTGACTGACCGCCAGCGGCATCTGCCAACTTCACTCTGAAGCGCAAGTAACGTATGTAGTTCTCGATCCATTATTCCATTGTTTTCGCTGTCCGGACCGTTCACCTTTTTGACTCCTCGTAATTTTAACTGATCGACTTTTTGGCCCTACGCTAATGAATTCGAAATTGTGAACTGTCGTAATATTTACAATTCGACAATTTAACGTCTCGAATTGTTTGGTGTATATATAAGGCGAGTCGACACTATATCTCTCTCGTTATTTTTTTAAATCTGATATTTGTTTTCGCTATAAATCAACTTCGAGATATTCGTATTTGAAATTTCGATTAACTATTTTGCCAACTATCATAAAATTGATCTGTCTATATTGGAACGTTCGTCAGTACTGAATTCGACATTTCGATTCGAATTCGACATTCTGGTCCTTCTGAACATGGATCGTTCGAATTTCCGATCCCCACCCAGGAGAGTGGAAGTTGCGGCAAAGGTTTTTGATCAGATCTCGCTGTACACGATCATTATTGTATTTCTTCATTTCCCGAACTGATGTCTTCAACACTGCGGATACCCGACTAACATGTGCGTTGGAAACTTTCGTTTTCTATTGTGTTTGGAATTTGAATTTAAGCGGATAGTTCGAAAAATACTCTTAAGTTGCAATGAATAGTCGTTTAAATAATTTAATCAGTGAAATCTAAATCAATTAAATCTAAATCAATAAAATCTTAAATCATCTAAATGATCAAAGACATTTTGAAGATAGTAATTTAACAATTATGGACGTCGATAGTAAAGCAAGCATGGCAAAGCTAGTTTCGAAGCTTCGAGTTAACAATGGACTAAATAGACGAACGACCAATATTTTTGTAAGCGCTCAATGAACTTCGAAAAACCCCGCATACCGATCGCTATGTGCTACATTTTTTGTACTGTTTTCTTTTAGATTAATTTCAATGCCCATCCGAAATAAATCCAGCAGGAGAATACAGAAAAAACTAAGAGAATCATTAGCTAGAATGGTAAATACCTGGTCGATGAATATTCTCACAATCCCATAGCTTGATGACCGTTGTCGTTCGGATTTCTTTTCATCAGTGCACACTGTGCATTGATTTTCCAACTGTTGATGACTTGACGTGCAAATAAGTATGGATTATCCTCTCATACCACCTTAAGAACAATGCTAAATGTTACGAACACAGGTCTTCGTTCCTTAAGTCCCTACCGTCGTTGCATTTAAAAAGGAAAAAAATCGTGTTGATTAGCAATCTACACATTACTTTCTCATCATTCTATGTAGTTTACAAAGCGTTCTCGGGGACAAAGCTTGTTGTTCAATTGTGGTGCCTCGATGGAAGATGTTTTGTAGAAGATATTCCATTATGGAAAGCAATGTGCAAGTATCCGTTTTATGAGCTTCATTCTGAACTCTATAGGTATAGGTAATATATTTTAAATATCAGATTTAGTACAAGCTCAACCTTATCATCGATTTCCGGCTAATTCAATCTCCCTAAGATTTCAATGAAACACTATTTCTGTAGCAAACTGAAGAACAATATCTCCAAATTCGGGTTAGTTATAACGGTAACATTCTCCGGATAATTGGAAAGCTATGAGATTTAAACCCCCTAAGCGATTCTACCCAAATCCAATCTCAACCGTCCTCGACAATTCGTGCATACACAGAGAGAAATGTATAGTAACTTCAACCATATTTCAACTATATTCACGGCGATTATCGATTACGAGTTTTTTTTTGTTGTTTTCTTAAGAAAAAGAAATTAACTAACCCAGCACATTGTCAATGATTATCAAATTTCGATGAACCGAGCGATTTTTTTTGTCTATTGAAAATAATGAATAGGTGAATTTATTGTCAACAAACTCTCAATAATTCGACTCTATATTTTCGGGAATCGGATGTTTTTCGGATTCCATTTCTCATTCGATCATTCCGTTTAGAATCATAATCGAATTTATCTTCTAAAATAAATTTTTCTAAACGAATATGAATGCAAAGTGTGTTCGATCTGAATTAGGAAACATAGGGAGAAGCTCGGCATTTCCTCATTAGGGGAGACGAATTCAGTCGGTTCCGGCAGACAAAAATCAATACGACATTTTTTGAGGATTGAACCAAGGCAAGGACTTCTGCATCGCCCTAAATAGATTCCGGAAATCCCAAAGCGTTGCGACTCTGTGTAAAATGTCAAAATTTACGAAACTTGATCAAAGTATGATACTTGTCTATTCATTTCACTTGTGGTCAGAGTAAATGGACGATTCGGGTGGTGCTGCAAGCTGCGAGTAGGAAGCATTGTTTATGTAATAAAGATAAAACCACCGTTGCCCTTGATGTTTCCGCGTGACTTTCAACGTCCTTCGACCGCCCCCATCACGGCCGTCGTCGTTTTTATCTTCTATCAAGCTAATGATTACGGAAAAGGGCATGGCGCGTCATTAAAACGCAGTTTGAGTGACTACCAGTTCGCATCAAGCGATCAAACATGAAATGGATGCTCCGAAGGCATTTCGGAGCCTCTATCTGACATTCCTGAAATGAATTACCCAAATTCGTTCTCGATTTGATCTTATTTCTGGTGAGAGCGAGCGGACAAGTCATGCAGTGCTGCAAGCCGCCAGTACGACGAGAGGATCGTTGTTTAGGCGATAATGATGAAAAGGACATTGCGCTTGACGTCTTCGAGTGGCTTTTAACGTATTTCAACCGTCCTTTTCGTGCCAGTCGTCAATTTTATCTTTAAACAAGCAAACGGTTTCCGAGAAGGGCATTGTGCATCGCTGAAACGCAGCTCGAGCGACTACCGAATGCTTTTGGATAAAGATGAAATTGGCATTGCACTTGATGTTTTAACGCAACTTTTAACGTCGTTCGATCGTCTTCGTCCTGGCAGTTGTCGAGTTAATCTTCGCTCACGTAAGCAATTCCGTAGAAGGGCATGGTGCGTCGTTGACACTCAGCTCGAGCGACTAACAGCTGGCACCAAGCAAGCAAGGATGAAATCGATGCTCCGAATACGATTTGGAGCCCCGATCGGACATTCCTAAAATGATCCACTCAAATTCGTTCTCGATTTCATCTTATTGCCGGCCAAAGTGATTTGGAAAGTCGTGTAGTGCTGCCAGTACGACGACAGGACAGTCATGTAGTGCTGCCAGTACGACGACAAAATCAATATATACGTGTTAAAGATAAAATCAACGTTGCTCTTGACATTTCCGCGCGACTTTCGACGTCCTTCGATCGTCTCCGTCACGGCAGTCGTCGATTTAATCTTCGATCAAGTTAACGATTCCGGAGAAGGGCATGGTGCGTCGTTGAAACACAGCTCTAGCGACTACCACGAGGTGGCAAGTGAGCAACGATGAAATCGATGCGCTGAATGCATTTGAGAGCCTCAATCGGATGTTCCTGAAGTTATTGACCCAATTTTCGTCTCCAATTCATTTTTTTCCGGTGAGAGCGAGTGAAGAAGTCGTGCGGGGCTTTCGCGGAGTTGTCCGCTCGCACTCGTTGGAAATGAAATGAAATCGACAATCAATTTGGGCGAATCATTTTAGGGATTTCCAATAGAAACTTCAAAAGGTATTCAGAGCATCGATTTCATCGTTGCTCGTTTAGTGCCAGCTGTTAGTCGCTCGGGCTGGCTTTCAACGACGCACCATGTCCTTTTCCGGAATTGTTTGCTTGAGCGAAGATGAAATCGACAACTACCATGACGCAGACGACCGAACGACGTTGAAAGTCGGGCAGAAACGTCAAGCGCTATGTCGATTTCATCTTTAACACGCAAATAAGGGCCTTATCATCGTACTGGCAGCTTGAAAAACTGCACGACTTTTCCATTCGCTCCGGCCGGAAATAAGATGAAATCGAGAACGAATTTGAGGTGATCATTCCAGGGATGTTCGACTAAGACCTTAAACACCATTTGGCGCATCGATTTCATCTTCGATCGTTTGGTAGCTAGTGGTAGTCGCTCAAGCTGCGTTTTAACCAACGCACCATGCACTTCTTGGGAATCGTTCGCTTGATTCAAGATGAAATCGATTATTGCCATGATGGGTACCATCGGACGACATTAAGCATCGAATGGAAACGTCAAGCGTATTGTTGATTTTATCTTTATCACGTAAATAATAATCCTGTCCTCGTACTGGCAGATTATCACCACACGACTTCTCCGCTCGCTCTCACCAGAAGTAAGATGAAATCGAGAACGAGTTCGGATGAATCATTTCAGGAATGTCAGATAGAGGCTCCGAAAAGCATTTGGAGCATCGTTTTCATCTTTGATTGCTGGGCGCGAGATAGTAGTCACTCAAGCTGCATTTCAACGACACGCCATGCTCTTCTCCGGAATCGTTAGCTTGATCGAAAATGACATCATCGACTGCCATGGCGGGGTCGGTTGAAGGTCGTTGAAAGTCGCGCAGAACCATCAATGGCAGCATCGATTTCATCTTTGTTACGCAAGCAATGCGTCCTACGCACAGCTTGCAGCGCTGCTGGCGTAGTAGTGTTGTTTTTTGTACACATTTTACGGCACATGGACTATGTGCGTAAAATTTGAATTTGGTGTTGTGGTGTGCGCGTGGCGTTGCCTGCCAGTAAATTTTAAAGACCCTAAACCAACGGATAGAAAGTAGAAGGTCCGCCTCCATGTGGCGGGGACGGTAGCCCCGACCTAAGCGGTCAGCGAACTAAGAGACCTCTGAACAGCCCAAATAAATAGAGAACAAGAGACATTAAAAGAAAATACAAAAAGTGAACAAACGCAGTCATGGGTCAGGAACTCGCATACTGCAAAATAAAACAAGGTAAAATAATAATAATACTCGCACCCTGCAACTCCGCATGCTATGTCCACTCGCTCTGATCATACGTGAAGCGAATAAATAAATAACATTCTATCATAAAGTTGCGCAAAATTTGACCTTTTAGGCTACGCTGGTGTTCTGATATTCTTAAGTGGAACCGCAAACAGTGTCGTAACGCTTTGGGATTTCCGGAATCAACCCGTATCAGGACGTGACAATCCGTATCTCGGGCGGTGGAATAGATCTTCTAGTATTGTTTCAATTCTCATGACATGTCGTATCGATTTTCGTCTGCGGCAACCGAATGATTTCGCCTTCCCTAATGAGGTAATGCAAAGCTTCTCCTCATGGATCCTAACCCAGCTCGAACACACTTTGCATTGATTTTCGTTCCGGAAATTTGTTTTAGGAGATCAATCTGACTATGATGCTAAACGGAATCTTCGAATGAGAAATGGAATCCCCAAAATATCGAATCCTCATAAATGTAGCGTCAGATTATTGGGAGTTTGTTATAAAAATTCACCTATTGATTCTTTCGGTACACAAAAAAAATCGATGGACCATTCGATGGTTTTGTTAATTTTTGCTTCTTAAGGGAGCAAAAACAACAGGCGCTCCAATGGATACTCGCGGTAATGTTGGTAAGTTTAATTAATTGCGAGGCGCCACGCAATATCAGATTTTGCCACGCAATACGCCGAGCGATAGCAGACGATGGTTGAAACGTCAAATCGTGCGTCAGAAGTCTCGAATCGAATAGGTTGATAGGCAAAGTAGGGAATGATTCACTAAACGTCAGATTATGCACGCTGGCATCTGTCAAACGCCGCGGTCTCGCAGAACCTTCCTGACGTCGGCTGCGGCTGCGTGGCCCTTCTCTACTCTTCTGCCCTTTTCGATCGTCCATCATGGCGGATTCGAGCGGATTCGCCGATTTTCGAATCCTTTCTCTTGGATGACGGGGGCGGAAAAAAGAAAACGGCCAAGTATAAATTTTCGGTTTTCCCGCTATACATTAATTTTGCTTTATTATACCTGCAGATATCTTCTCAATCAGACGAGCAAGAAAAAAACATGCATGGCTAGCGCAACAGCCTTAAAAACTATTTTGCCAGCAATCGATATGGCTTTCTTCTTTTTTACCATGTTTTCATTAACTCCCTTTGTTGGTTGTCTGTGTGTCCGTTCGGTACAGACTTTACAATCGATTTTAAACTAATCTCAGGATGAGCTAGATACGTGAAGCTTTAAGGATGTTGATTCCCAAATCGCAAATTATGATAAAATTCTGAAAATTTGGTATGTTTTTGTATGAAGTATTTCAGAGGTCGTGTAAAAATTTCACGATAATTAGGAAGCTCGTTATTGAACAATTAACATTCACAAATTAAATGTTGTTTTATGGAAACTGATGTAACTTTACAATAAGTTTTTTTTGACCTCTCAATTTCATAATATCTACAATATACTGAAAGCAACGAAAACAAAATGAAGTTTATTAATAATTTTTAATTTATTTCTTTGAAAAATTGTTCTTAACAAAATGTTAATTTTTTAATAACGAGCTTCCTAATCGTCGTCAAATTTTAACACGACCTTTCAAATACTTCATACAAAAACATACGAAATTTTTAGAATTTTCTTATCATTTTTCATTTCAACCCTTAAGGAGGTTGAAGTAATGGTGATAGAATTCTGAAAATTTGGTATGTTTTTATATGAAGTATTCAGGAGGTGGTGTAAAAATTTCATGACGATTAAGAAGCTATTTATTGAACAATTTACATTAACATGTTTCATAGGGACTCAACATCCTTAAGCATGGCTCAGAACTAGATGACGATGCAATATTAACTCGCTTTGTTGTCTGTCTGTTTATTTGTTTATCTGTTAGGTTCAAATTTTACAATCAGCATTTTTTGTTTTTTTTTAAACATCGACCGCTGATGAACATATCTCTCGTCTTGGTAGTGACGCACTTCGTCAAGTTCAAACAAGAGCGATTGAGACTACCGTTTGTTTGTCTGATCGGTACAAATTTTGGAATCGATTTTAAAGTAACTTCCAGATGAGCTAGAGACTTGAGGCTTTGAACATAGCTCAGATTTGGATGACGGACAGGCAAGTCTGACACAGAGAGAGAAAAATAGACAAAAAATTGTGAACGAAAGTAAAAAAAAAAGAAGTTAAATCTATACTTTAGCGGCTTTTCCCAAAAATGGCCCCCGATTTTTTTGCTGATGAACAGCTTCGTTTGGTTATGAACAAAAATATTGCTGATACGGAAGACGGCTCCTAGCAACTTTGAATTTTTATGACCATGTTTTGCAGTTTTGTAAATTAAAAAAATGTTCGCATACCGTTTACGTTAAAGGAGCACTGATTGTGAGAGAAAGGTGTATATTATTTACAAAAAACGGGCATGGTAAAAGAGAGTATAATCGAATTCCCTATAGTTTATCGTCACCGCAATCATCATATGGTTAACACAACTATAAGCGAAAAATATATCTGCATATGCAACTTCGGTGGTGTGCTCGACTATCTACTATCCTGGAAAAAACTACTAACTATTGTAAAAAAATGAACTGAATTAACTATATCGATATTGTAAAGTCTTTCGCAGTAGTTTATAGTTATTTCAGGGATAGTAGATAAAAAAAAACACGCTACCAAAACGGCATGATTAGATAGACGCTTATAGTTGTGCAAGTTTGTACTATTTATATGGTTGACATTAACACTTGTTGAGTATTGACTGTTACAAGATCTTTCGAAACGTGTCTATACGAACAACATTATGGTAATCGTATAGTGAAGGCGTAAATTATTTGTGGAATGTGTCAATAAAGTAGACAGCGGTGGAATGCTATGATCGATATATTAGGTTGATAAAACAGTTTTGACGCACAAAGATCAATATAATTTATTTATTTATATATCTTATACAAAACATTTCTAATCAAGAATATATTCGCCATCGGTTCCTATGACACTCGACCATCTAGTTGGCAACTCATTTATTCCCCTTGCCCAAAATTGCGGTGGCTGGGACTCAGATAAGTTTGAAACATCCTTTCTGAGATCGTCGACGTTTTTGAAGGTTTTGTTACTCAAATATGCCTTCAAATGTCTGAACAATTGGTAGTCAGATGGCGCGATGTCGGGAGAGTATGGTGGATGAGGAACGGTATTCCATTGAAGCGCAGTGATTGTTTTGTGGGTTTCCTTTGCGACATGGGGTCTCGCGTTGTAGTGGAGAAGGTGCACAGTCGCGCGTCTTGGCCGTTTTTCTCTTATAGCTTTTGCCAATTCCTGGAGATTCTCGATGTATCGTGTAGAAGAGATCGTCTTGCCTACAGGGAGAAAATTGTGAAACAGCATTCCATTTGCGTCCCAGAAACAGCACAACAAAATCTTTTGTGAGTGACGATCAGGTTTCGGTTGGTGTGGCGGTTTTTCTCCGATAGGAAGCCAGTAGGCTAGACGCGTTCTGTTATCATACAAGACCCAGCTTTCATCTTCCGTCACAAGATCTTCTAAAAACTCCTTGTGATGATGGCGAAGCAGGAGAGACTGGCCGATGGTCACGCGGCAGTTCCTATCGGCGTCGGTGAGACGGTGTGGTATCCATTGAGCTAGAACCTTCCTATATCCGAAGTTGTGTAAGTGATTTACTATTGACGGTTGGGGGCAGTCAAGTTCTTTTGCTAACTCGTGCGTACTTGCTTCCGGTTTTTCTTTGATGCAGCGGAGTAATGCGTCTTCATCGATGGTCGACGGTCGTCCGGAACGTTCCTTATCTTCAAGGCTTGTGTCTCCAGATTTAGAACGATTGAACCAACGCTGGACTGTTCGATGAGAAACTACGTTCTTGCTGAATGCATCCTGAATATTTTTAGCAGTTGTGCTTGCGTTCGTGTCGCCCCGCCACTTGTAAAATATGAGCGCTCGAAGTTGCTCCTGCGAGTCCTTTTATACCCTGTCACGCGGAAGAGTAGAAAACATTCTAGAATATTCTCGACATAGCTCGATGTCATATTGCGTCAATACGTAAAAAAACTTTTTTTTAATTTTTGAGACAACACTTTTTTATCAACCTAATATATATACTAGCGCATTCATTTATCAGTTTTCAGAATTCGATATTTCGAAAACTATTGGGCTGCGCCAAAAATCCATTTACGTAGTGACATATATTATCAAAAAGGCGATCCGTGCAAAATTCCACCTATATCACAGGTAACAGCTATTTGGAACTGCAGCTGGAATTACTTTTATCCGTTGGGCCAAATTTACGATCGAAATAACATAAGTACCCGGTAGCATTGTGGCAGCGTGCGTATATATAGATAGGTAGGTCGTAGCTTCGAATCTTCATGTAGGTGAAATATTTTCTTCGATAGGAATCATTTCAGGAGGTCAGGGAATAACAAATCGTGATAAGCAATCATACCGGTTTCTCAATTGAACATTTTTGAATTTTTGAATTTAGGAAATATTTCATACATTTAGTAGACATACCATTCAATATTGTAAAAACCACTATTTTTTGATAGTGTAAGGAAATATCCATTTTATGAAAACCTACTATATTATATAGCATTGGCAGTCAACGTATGCTTGAAATATTGTTGGTTGCGGTTAACTTATGAGCATAGATAACACAACTACTAAAATATCATAAGCAGTACTATATTTTAGGCAGTAACCATGACTATAAAATATTATTGTCCTCTCAGGGTAATATAAAATATTGTTGAAATATGGTTGAAGTTACCATACATTTCTCTCTGTGTACCACAAATCGTACTGCATGTATTTTTAAAAACAACCACACGGATGTTGGAGGCGTTAAAGAGTTCTCAATGCTGCCAAAGAGTACTTATGAAAGATTGGAAATCGTTGTGCCTTTTCGCAAAAAGTGCACGTTCGATTATAATACCAATAATCTCGTCAATGTCAGCGAATTATTCGTTTGCCGAAGGCCAAGCACACACGCACCGCGATCAGCCTCTCACTTCGTTGTGTCTCAAAATTGTAAAGAATTCTTTTCAGAAGCTAATATCCGTTATCGTGCAAAGCAATTTTTTCCCCACAACGACAAACAGAATAGGAAGCTGTTCGTAGAAAGTCGTGGCATTCTCGGCCGAATTTATCCGGAAGGGTGTGAAACATTACGAAAACATATATTTCCTGTATTCCGAGAAGATTACCTCGTTCGTCTTATCCGACAGGACCGACTTGACATCCCCTCTTCAAAGAAACTCCGCACGAAGTACGGCATCTTTCACACCAGTATGGCATGATCTGTGCGGATCTGCGTCCATTAGGTCAATTTTTTAAATCTGCCAAATTGATCATTCAGAAATCACCGACTCACCTCCATTAATCGTCCAAGGTGTATGAAACGTTATTTTGACGATTTGTAACGTCGGAGCGTATTGCATCAAGCGCTGATAAAGCCAAAGGCATCGACATCTAAAAACAGGTCACCGACGAAGATGGGCAACGTTGACAATACAGAAGAGGTAATCGCAGCGACTTTACGGTTAAGTAAAGTACGCTCAAACCTCGATATAAAGAAAGTCGATATAACGAAGATTTGTCCATTCCCTTCCGATGGACACCCGAAACCTTGATACAACGACATAACCTTATACATTATGCTTTAATTGCGAATTGCTTCTAAAAATGCTCTGATTTAAACCGTTCCACTTTAAAAAATATCCCCATATTTATTGTACGAATATATATTTCTTTAAATATTTCAAAGAAAATGGGCTCGGTATAATAAAAACAAACTTCCCTCGAAATTCGTTATATCGAAGTTCGACTGTATTGCCTAAATATTGGAATTGATCGTGTGTTATAGATTCACCTTATAGGCACGTTGGATCAAAGCAGCGATTGAGAGCCAAGAACAAAAAGGTTGCTTCCGCATTATTCGGACAATATATTTCTAGCGGTACATATGCTTGACTGCATTCAGGATGAATGCAATCGTCATCCCGTTTTACAAGCGCGGAACTCTTGTGCGATTGAAACCTGGATTTCAAATGGAGTCGATAACTGTTCCATCGTAAAAGAACACGAAGTGTTGAGCTTATATATATTTTAAAAAATACTCCTTTTGAATTACAATTCGAGGGTCGTCACGTCGAGCATCTTTTGTAGGTAGACCAAAACCAAAGTTAGTGGATCCTTTGAAAGTGATTATTCCGATATTTTTCGATTTTTCGACTATTTTCATACTTTGCGTGACTAGAATGACCTTGTGTTGTAGGTCGCTGAATTCGTCTTCAAATCGGTAATAATATAATCGAAAAAAATACATGGTTCCATTTAAAAAAGTGCAGTCGACCTTGACGTAGATTGAGCGCCGTCACCGATAAACAAATAGGGTGGTCCAGCATGACGGCCTTCTCGAACACTGAAACTTAGTCTGAAACATTTTTGGATATGATCAATAGTTTGAGTGCTATTGTTCTATGACACTTTATGTGCCTCACCCTGTATATTGAGGCGTACATAAATTACGTAGGGCAAAATTTCCAAATTTTTGCCCTTCGTTTGCCCTACGTAGTGAATGTGACGCAGAAAGCCGTCCATTCGTTTTTATCATCTTCAAACAACAGACGTGTAATTTGTACAAAAAATTCCGGTTTCATACTTCTACACCTGGTATATATATATAAAATGTACACATCGGATTACACTGCATACACAATTGTACAAATGAGACCGCAGATTGTTATTCGTTTCTTTGCCACTATTTCTGCATCGGTTCCTGAAATCTATGCTATCGGGCTTTCATTTTCGTCTTAAACCCCGTCAACGATAGTTCACTCTTACACTGATGCGCGTTTGATAAGAATGGTAACTCGTGCCGAAATCATGCCAAAAATGATATGACATGCAGCGGATGTGCAAGTTTCATACTGACCCATAATTCGAATACTATGATGCTGAATATGAAAATGTGAAAACTCATGGAAAAAGAGAGAAGGCGTATCAGAAGTTGCAAGGATCATATAGCCAACAGAATATTCGCTTTATTCATTTTATCAAGAAATCTTTTGTTAGAGTCTACAGGGGGTACTTCAGCAGCTCGAGCACGGCACGATCGGCGACATTTTTTCGATTCGCTTCTCGGGCGTGTCGACGCTGTTTCTCAGTGGCTGCGGAGGGTTGGTAGTCCTCGAGAGCAGGAGGGGTTGACGCAGACTGGTAAAATGTTGAGGCTCGGTGTGGGGATAAGGTGAGGCGGGCAGAGGGTGCTGGATCGTCTGAAGAGGGTTATACCGGGAAGACCAGAGGATAGAGGGAGGAGAACTAGCTTGGGTGCTTCTACGGCTCAGGCATTCTGGCTTCGCTGCCAGGGCGCGCGTCAATAAGCGTCCATCAGCCATAATGGCAGTGAGCGCCACCTCGGATGCATTTAGATGGCTGTTTAGCCCAGGTTGTCTCGGTGGTAGCTTGAAAGTCCTTGTGCTCTTCCCTTCTCGCTCTCTCTCTGCTCTCTCTTTCTTTCTCGCTTTGTCCCTTTCTCGTATGACGACCCCTAGGCTTTCCCATGGCTTCTCTAACCGTCTATCTCCGTTCTTCAATATCTCTGTACTTCTCTTCCCTTCTCTTTCATTTTCTTTTCCCTGTTTTTGTTTTCTCCTTTGCTTCTTATATAAGACCACCAGCAAAAGCGAAACAAACTCTACTACGTGGTACTCTTGTATTTTCATTCGTGCACGCAGCGAGCGATAAAAGTACAGCATCCATAGGTAGCTGGGAAAAGCGGAGTGGAGAAGAGCCACCAACGAAGAAGACGCGGTTTGGTCTGGACGAGCAAGGAGTCCGACACCAATAGGCACGGGAGGGTGCAAATGTTTGGGGTGAATGTTTCGAGGTCGCTTAGCCTCAAAGAATACCATGGCAGGCTGGGTAAAAGTTTGGAAGTGCGGCATAGGGGAAAAGTGAGAAGAAGGATAACGGATATCGACACCTCCCTCAGTTCTTCAACCCCTTCATCCTTTGTAGATACCGGTGAGGGTCCTCTAGTCGTCCCGGAGACTCCAGTAATTAGTCGGTTCGACACCGTTTCACTCGCCTTTAATTAATTCGTAGAAATTTAGGGATGCAGTGCCGCAATAGCAGCTCTCGTTATGAGCCCCCTCACGCATCAAACCACTAGATCGCTACAGGATGCCTTTGTACTCCGATAGTCCTATACTTTGTGTCGAACCTTCGCAACAGGCACGAACTTCGTTACACTTCAAGTTTCTCACCTTTTTGTCATTATTAACGGGGTACTGTCACGTCCAGAAGGGACGCGAGCATAATATGTTTGTTCCCCTCTTTGTTGCCTACACCTAGCGCGATAGCACGGGATGAGGGTAAGAAGAGGTACTGCGTGGGAAAGAAAAGAATTAAGGAATGGACGCGATATTTCGGTATTGAGGAATCATTCGACAAGCTCATATAATTTTAACTGACGTCTTGTTACAAATGGATAGTCGGATTTAAATGTGAATTAATAATAACAGAAGAGTAAGCGAATAATACAGACAAATCACAAAATGATGTGCTTCACTTACATTTGTTGCTGTGCGTAGTTGTGTGTGTGTTCGTTCGTTACGATATCGGTAGCTCTCTTATGCATATGGCCCTTTGCTCGTAGCCAGATGCGCTCGCTGTTGGAGTAAGTCAGTGACACGCTAACAAGATTTTCGGTCGACGTAAATATAAATATATATGGACAGCGAGAGGTACTTTGATTTGACTTTTCTACGCGGACTGTGGGTCGAACTTATACGTTTAATCAATTCGAAAGAAAGACTTGCAATAAGATTGTTATTACGTAGAACGTAGTTAAGACACGGTAAAAGAACTTGAATCGAAATTGCTTGACGGAAAACTAAGCTCTGAATTCGATGAAGATTGACCGGAGACTGGGTTCTGAACTTGATGAAAATTATAGGGAAACTGGGATTGAGACTCGATAGAATAACTTGATGTGATGATAGTTAATGGGAGACTGGGATTGAGACTCGATAAAATAACTTGATCTGATGGTAGTCGACGGGAGACTGACTTCAGGAAGGAAGACTTTCTTGATATCAAACATAGGAGGGTTTCAATAGTGGGAGAAGGAACCTTACGGAGAGTGTGGTTTTGGTGATTTAGATATTCAGGGTTCATTGGTCGTGAATATATCGGTTAATTGGCGTGATTGGTCGCGGTATGGTGTGCGAGTAAGTTACAGATTCGCTAGGCACGCGCATGACCTTATTCCTTATATGACCTTAAAAAGAAAGGGATCTTTGTCCCGTATTTCAGCGAAAAAGTGCATGGGCTAGAGTGTTTGATATCTGAGACCTAAACATGTGCATGGTTTGCGTTATATCAATTTATGGCTATGGTGACTTCTCATATCGAGAAGTTATATTTATCGGACTACGCCGCGAAACCGGATGTCTTATTTTTCAGTCAGAGTTATAAATTCGTCGGAGCCGACTAGTCTGTGTTTTGTTTAAATAATCTCGGGTCGAGGCTTCTTAGCGTTTATTGCGGTAAGGCTCTGCTTAGTGTTAAAATCCAAAGTGATAGGAAAATTCGATGACTCACGGTGCTGCATCGTGCATATGACCGCTGTGGTTCGAATCTGCGTGCGGAACGTACGCACGTTCCTATTTATGGTGTTATGTGTCTTATTTTTGATTTATACATTTAATGAAGTTATGACGGCAAATGAGGATATTGGGAATAACCAAGAGAAGACACCTCCTGTACATTCCCTAGGATGTAACGGTACAGTGAAGTGGGGCAAAAAATTCCGCCCTTTAACACTTAACTGACGCCCCTCTGCAATTGCATGAAAAAGGTGGAAATATACCTTGCTAAAAATTAACACCAGACAATTTTTCGCGCCCTCATATCGCTGTAACATTTTTCCCATGCTGCAGAAAAATATTCAAGACATTCATCTTTGATCAATAGTGGCAACTAGGCCACCGCATCGGTGAATTTGGGATTCACGTGTGACAACCTTCGTAATAGAAAAGACTGATATCTAGATAGAATTTCGTGATCTTCTAATCTTCTTTACTTACCTTTATTGGGTAGAGAAATCATTTTCTCCATCAGTGCCATACTTTGCCACTCCTTCCGGACAGAATAAAGAGGGAAAATTCTTGGCAATGCCCGAAATAGAATATCAAATATACGACCTAACAATCCGTTGATCATTTTTGTCTGAATAATACATGCGTACATGTGCAGGAAAAATGCACATTGTATAAAATGCAATGGCGAGAGGTATCAATAATTTAGGACTTTGGACGATGAATACGAGAATCAATGGTAAATGCAAGTCGATTGAGAGTACGGTTGAGTGGACGGTTCAGCGTGTTCGAGACAGTTCTCGAGAATGTGCGCGTCCATGGTATGCAAAAAAGCTCGCTCGCACGCTATCTCAAGAAATCCCTGCGCCGCGGGATTAAGGACGTTATTAACGGGGAGAGAGAGTGAGAGAGGGGGGGAGAAGGAGGACGGAAGAGCAGGGAAACACCAACATACTTACGTCCGGCTGGGAATGCCCAACGATAAATACTTGTGGACGACGTCAACGTATTTGAATAAAATAAGAATTTTATGTTACGATCTCTGGATGCGCATACACCGCTGTTTGTGAGTGTTCAGATTCTTGGATCGAAGAGACACCGCGCGGCAAAAGGATACGTAAGTAGTAGAGGAAAGAGATCCTTCCAATATCCGTAGCCTATATTCTCTGGCCTTTATAAGAGCCCGATATGCACTACGATAAACATACGCGTATAAATACACGCGAAGTGGCCTACGTCATATGGAAATTCTGTGTAAATTTTTAGGTTGATCGACACAAAAAACCCTCGATGTCATAATTATTAAGTTCCAGATAGCCAGTGAGTATGTTACTTTTCCATATCCTTCGAAGAACTGGTTTGGAGTGCTGTAAAATCGAAAAATGGATATTTGCACATAATCATCCGTACTCGGTGGAGAGTTAGAGTGTATATGCACCGTCACAAAATCCACGAAGCGACGATATACAAAAATACAGTACTATTACGAGTTCAAACCTATTCAATATTGTCCCGTCTCCTCTCCTTGCAATATAAATTAAGGCAGAACACCACTGTGTCCCCCTGTTTTTTTGCCATTTTTCAAGAATTTTTTTTGTGGGAAAAAAGAGATGTTCGATTTTTTTTTGTTTTGTTCGTTGTTTATTGAAGATACATAAAAAAAAAATTTCAAATTTTTCACGCCCCATGGTGACGCTGGGGAAGCTCCGCGTCAGGTACTGTTGCCTCTGCAGTGGTTCGCGGCACGCAGCAGAACTCTCTTCAAAGTCGATCTGAAAAAAAATACCGAGTGTTTTCGTTAATAATATGATATTTTGAAGAGAAGTACACAGGGATTTGAAAAAATATTGATTTTTAAAAAATAGGCACGCTTTTGAAATTAAAGGAAGATTTTCGAGCAAAATTTCTCGTCGAAAATAGGCTATAACTTTTTTTATTATTGAGATATCGAAAAAATCCTATGTACTTCTTTAGATAATCTAGTTTTATTAATGCAGTCCAAATTTGAAGTCGATCGGATAAAAATTGCTCGAGTTCTGCTGCGTGCCGCACTCAAAAAAGTGGTTTTGAGAAAAATGCGTTTAAAGTTTTAGGTTTGTTAATTTATGCGATAAATTGAAAAAAAAAATGTTTACCTTTAATCAGCGATGCCGGCACCATATAGCTAGCCTTCAAGAAGCAAATCATTGTCCCTAGCATCTTTTCTCGAAATTGTAGAGGTTCTTCTTGGCTCTTTTGCAGCGTCTGTGAGCGAGCGCTCCGCCAGCTCGATCCGCGCTGCGTCGGTTTCAACGCAAAAATTGAAACAATTTGGGCCGATAATTATCCCCAACGTCTCCAAAACTTTCATGAGGCTTCGCAGGCCATCATTGAATAATAATACCGCGATATCATCTGCAATATCGAAGATTTTTTTGCTCCCGGACTGACACTTGGGGGCTTTTGCTCAAACTGATTTGTTGTAGCTTTCGTTGTCGTTTTGCGTGAAGCCGCCCAAACAACGCTGCAGCAAATCGTCTCTGCTCAAATTTTCGAAGACTGGCGTAATTGCCTCCAATACTTCCTCAGGAAGAGGCGGCTTATGGCGATATTCAGAAATATTACCGCGTTGCACCGCTCTACAAAATATTCAATATCTCCGAAAATAATTATTTTTTCGACCTGGGTCCAACGGCATCTTAATCTTAAATGTATTTTAGATTTTTCTAGATGGTTTACAAAAAATCGATTTTTTGAAGCCGTCACAGTGGTGTTGTCCGTTAAAGGTTGCTATACTACGGTAAAATTAGATTTGTTTCGATTTGCATTCATGGCGTACGCAATATCAAATTCATAATTTAGAGAAAAATACATTCTTTAATTAGCTACATTAACTTCTTGAAAAGTAGCCAAGTTTTTTTTCGTAATAAAATAGTCAACTGCTTGCTTTTTTATTCAAAACAGAGTGTTAGAAAACATAATCTATTTGAGTAAAGAAAAAAAACGATTTAATGGTGTGTATAGAGGGTGGACTATTCAACGTGACGACCCCAAATATCTCCGTTGCCTTTCAATTGACGAAAAAATGCCAGAAGGTAATTTTATTGATTTCGAAGGGCGGATATAGTGGTGAAAAATTCTTTTTCGTCAAGGTCATAGTTTTTGTATTCTCAAGGTCATCAATGGTTTTTCAAATGGGAACATTTCATTTTTTCGTCACTCTAAAGGCAACAGAGATACTTGGGGTGGCCACGTTGAATGGTCCAGCCTGTATTAGCGATCGATCGGATTTCCTCATTTTTGTCGTAAGACGATAAAATCTTCTAGATCTTTCAAACCTTGAGAATGTTATCTGCATTGACTTAGAATCTTATTTTGAAGAAGATCGGATTTGTAGAAAAATAGAAAAAGTGCGTTATGCGGGAAAGGAACTTGCCAATTGGACCACTTTGGGTATTGAAACAAATCTTGACAACAACGAATAATAATCATCACCTTATATTTAGAAATGTTGTGCTGAACACAGGGCATATTCATAAATATAGTCTACGGATAATGTAGGAGTATAATGCTATGAACAAAATTGCCATAATCCCCTGGGCCGATAAAAAAAGTGCAGTTAACGAAAAAAATGTATTCAAATTCAGTAGTTAATAATGGCGACTAGCTTGCTAATACTGTACGTGTAGATAGAATCTTCTTATCCCACTGTGAGATGAAAATGCGAGTGAGTGCACAATTATACAGGGAACAAAAAGAAATCATTTTCGGTGATATCCGACTGGTCACATTCAGAGGATTACGTTTCTTGCATAATTGGTATTTCTAAGCAATTAACAATAGAAAATTGCGCGTTGTCAATTAAAAAGAGCGGCACGATTATGGTTCTTTAACGTTACGTCCGGAACATGCAAATCCCGTTTTAGCCAGTAGTTGTACACGCGGGTAAAAAAAAAGCGGACGAAGAGACGAAAAAACGGCGTGTGCGATGAAAACGAGGATCGAGCGTTGCTGGTGAATGTGAGAATGAAACGATGAGGATTTGCCCCGGTGACACGCCGGTGGCAGGATATCGCGGTCCATCAGGTTGTTTAGTGTTGGCGGTGGCGTCGCGCAGGGCGGCCGTGTCAACGGCATACATTACGACCTACATTTACTCCCAGGTACGCCGGCTAAATTCACTCGTGGCTCATTCCGGGACTCTTCTGCCTTCCAATGCGTGTTCGCACGCTGCACATATACCTGCACATACTGACGGTGTGTGTATATATATGCATATACGGAGGCACACGTCGACGCATAAACTTCGGCCGATAGGCCAGGGCACTGCTCGCATTCATCCATACGCACACAAGGACAAAGTAGAATCCGTATGTGCAGTCGGGATTCGCAGAATGTCATCACAACGAGATACCAACACGTCTACGATTCACGAACCGAGGCAACTGTGGCTGTGACTACGAAACCACACATATACGCGTCAACAATTTTTAGGGGCCAGAGGATTCTGGATGGGACGGTGGCGATGGCGGCGATCAGGCAGGATCGTGGCAGGACGTCAGCATTCATTAGGCTTGGTCTTATTTCTGGGGCCCTCCGTTTCTCTCAGCTTCACCGCGGAGTCTTCTATTTTTGCTTCCCTTTTCAACGCTTATTCGTTTCTCATTCTCAAAGTATTTTTTTAAATTCTCCTTCAAGACTATCCTTGTCCTTCTACGCTTCTACTCTTCCATTATTTATTCCTCCACGATGTTCGTGCACTCGTCCGACCCCTGTACGCACGCTCCTAATACTAGCGGCAGGATCGTCGCGTGTTCAACATCTCAGGACTGTCTTCCCTTTGGCCGTCCGACGCGAGTCTTCTTCTCAATGATCTACCGTCGTGCTTTTCTATCCCCCTCACTCTTCTTTCATTCACCATTCATTTCTCTCAGCGCGAATAGCTCCACGCGTGCACCAGGAATGTACTGATTTACAGATTATCAACCCTTCGCAAGCATATGAAATTTTCTCCTTGTGTCGTCAAATCCGAAATTTCATATTTATCACGACTTCGACATCGCTCACGCATATGTTACGACAGTTGACGCGCAGATACAGTATCTAAATTCAATTTATCTGAGTTGGGTGCTCAAGGAACGAGGTGCGTACAATTTATTAAATGCTTTCGCACATATTCAATTTGTTTTTAAATCCCACTAGCAATATTTTACAGAGTGAAATTTTCCATTAACTCCGGCCTCTATAATTAATCGAAAGAAAATTCTTGATATGAATTAGCTATGATTCTAATTGTATTTTTGATACTTATTGCGTTATATATTGCACAGCAATCATTGGATAAAAAGACAACATTCATATTCCACAAACACTGCGCCCTCTATTAGCGGCCGAGCGACGGTATTGGCTCCGCATCAAACTTGCAAAATTGAAGGTAGCGCGGCATCCAGTCAAGCCGACTCTGCTTTTTTTCTTTTTCCTTAGTTTTTTCACAAAAGTTTTTCCTTATTCTCTAGCATGCTTCGAGCCTCATGTCTGGCTCTTCTCGAACCATGCGCTAAGCCGATCGCTATTCGCCATTGCAGCTGTGGAGGTACCGATAATAAAGGTCGCATTGTATACAGTATCCTTCCACTTCCGTCGTGGCCCCCAGCCCCACTCCGTTTCCTATTTAACCTTTTAAGCCCACAATGCCTACGCAACGAATAGCTTTCCGAATTGCGTTCGCGATGGTTTTTTGCCCTGGGTAGAGAAAAATTGCGGAGAACTGATACCGATACAGGCGGACCCATTTCGTCGAGAATGTAAGAAGCGGCTAAAGCAACATACACCTGACGCACGTACGTAATAATCCGTGTGCGGGACTCAACATACATTTGAAGCGATGCCACCTCCATATCATTATTTTTAAAGACACTACGAGACCAAGAATCAAACTCACAATCTTGTGACATTCCGGCTAGATAGCGGTGCAATGCAACAAAATATCTTACGCTCATATGCTATTCATTCGTCCAAGAACAAAAGCCAAGGAAATTGTGCTATTCGTGCTTCGAAAAGGGCTGACTAATCCAATTAATATTCGAGTCATATTTATGTCACTGATTATTGTTTTCTGCATGCAGTATCTAATATAAGAATAAGTATACTAGGTGTTGAAGTCAAAAGGCCTCCATGGTTATTCCTCTGAGGCTTTAGATGAAATAAGAGAAGGACAGTTAAAAAATGATAGGCTTGCAGAGTAATATTGGTTGTATTCATTGTATAAAAAACGGCCGCCAAGACGTTCCAATCGATTATAGCGACCGTATAGTCGTCCATCAATTACTTCGCTTCCCATGTCGTTATTTTGGATTTTTCGAGAGCCGGCTGGGTGGTTACATTTTTCATTCTTCTTTTCATCCAATGCCGGCGCGATATCGAAGCAGCTTGAAATACAGCGGCCTCGAGGTTGTGAGGAAGCGGGTGAGGAGACGAAAATTCTCGTCGTTCGTTGTGGTTACGAAATACTAGACACAAGCCCGTGCACCAGGAAGGTATTGTATCGGTCAGTACCCCTTCCACTTATTTAGCTCCTACCCCTCTCTCCTTCCAAGGCATCCGCCCACGTTGGATATACAACACAAAGTTACAGCAGTTTCTCCGATGATTTAGTCTCGACCTTAATGGAGCTATAAATAGTGCCCTCTCGAAGGTGGAAGGATACAACGAGAAGACCCCTCTTCTCGATTCTCATTCTGCAAAACTTCCTTCACCATCTCCCTTTTTTCCCACAACTTGATATTGCACACGAGACGTGAGGAGAAGTATCTTTAGTTTCTTTAGGCTGCCTATTTCCATATCACCAGGTAAAGTGTTCGGAATCACTGCTTTTGTTTTTCAATGTCTTCAAACTCGTAAGCTCCCCTTCAGAATAAAAAAATTGATTCCTGCGTATGAGATTAGTAAAAATGTAAAGTTTCAAATGTTTTATAGCGTTTCGGGTATTTGTGTAACTATATATGGATTTCCCGTATAGCTGCTTCCAAATAAAAACCTATAAGTATAGGACTGGTACTGATGGATCTGAAAACCTAAGCACCAACCTGATATTAATTGTGAAGTAAGCGATGTTGAGTACCTATCGGTTTACTGTTCAGGCTTTTCGTAGTGTGTACTACCTAAATATTATGGATATGTATTCATCGATGAAGGCGACAATTTTTTATAATATCTAGGGTAAGATGATGAAAAATGCGGCAGTTCAATTAGTGCTACGCAATTCAAGGATAACATTTTCAAGTATAATGATACGGTACCCAGTATTATAGGCCGAATGTTTCTGGACCAAAATAATCGTTCGCTTTTAGGAAGGCTTGAATAATAATATGTACAATATATTGAATAATGCAAGTCACGAGATTCTTTCAGAAATGTATCGTGATCGATATTAATCTAAGTCAGCGCCATATATAGTAAGTCATGTTTTGTTACACTTACGAAAAAAAACGTCGCGATATATATATATATATATCATTGATTGAAATTCATTGCAAACTCGCAGAGATATAACAGTTTATTTTAAGGAACTTGAGTCCCTATGAAACGTGTTAATTTTAATTGTTCAATAAATAGCTTCTCAATCGTCATGAAATTTTTACACGACCTCCTGAATACTTCATGTAAGAACATACAAAATTTTCAGAATTCTATCATCATTACTTCAACCTCCTTAAGGGATGAAATAAAAAATGATAAGAAAATTCTGAAAATTTGGTATGTTTTTGTATGAAGTATTTAAGAGGTCGTGTTAAAATTTCACGACGATAAAGAAGCTCGTTATTAAAAAATTAACATTTTGTTAAGAACAATTTTTAAAAGAATTAAAAAAAATTTATCAATAAACTTCGTTTTGTTTCCGTTGCCTTCAGTATATTGTAGATATTATAAAATTGAGAGGTCAAAAAAAAAACTTATTGCAAAGTTACATCAGTTTCCATAAAACAACATTTAATTTGTGAATGTTAATAGTTCAATAACGAGCTTCCTAATTGTCGTGAAATTTTTACACGACCTCTGAAATACTTCATGCAAAAAGATACCAAAGTTTCAGAATTTTATCATCATTTGCGATTTGGGACTCAACATCCTTAATAGAGCATGTTTGGACACATTTTGCCGTATCGCAAGCAGGCAGCCGATCAATTATGTGTCGTTTTAGACCATTGTGAGCTGCTGTTAACTTTACACTGAATAGTCACATACCATATTGAAACTCCTTTCCCCAAAAAAATGATGCTTAGTCCGTGTGTTTCTTCATAGTTCACGAGTTATTCATATACTTTAACCAACGAGTCGAATAAAAAAGCACCGTTTGTTTAAGTACGATTAAGATAAAAAGCATATTTTTCTTTAAGAACATATATTGCAAACAATTATTATTGATAATGTACATAAGCACGTGGGCAAAAGATTCGGTGTTTTCTTCGTGTCAATTCGGTACCACAATGTATTAAGATAAAAATGACTGAGGGCAACACTTAGGGGAGCAGAGCAATTATACGAAAAAGCTTCAAACAATTATGAAGCTGCATATCATAAAAAAAATTTCCAAAAATTATAACAGAAATGTGTCAAACAGTAAATAATTTACGAAACGGTCAATGATTATTCGAACTCCCTTGTCATTTGTTTGATTAACGTCACGATAAACGTAGAGGAGAGGGGAGCAAGACGGGGTACCCGGCCAAATTCGCAATTTGAATGAACTAATTACGTTCGTTCTGACATCATACGATGCGCGTCCATGACACCCATCAGTCGCCCGCGTGTCGTCGCTCCAGAGTGGACGCGTATCGAGTGGTCAAGAGAAAACTGACTTTTTCGTATACTTGTTGTCCTTTTAAAATTTGGTTTCAGATGTGACTGTGCTTTGCCAATTAACGCTAGTTGGTGACGTGCGATGGTGACGACAATGAAGCCATTTATGTCCGTGCCCTTATCAAGCCCGAATAAAGCCATTTCTTTGGGTGTAGTGTGATTGGGTAATAGTCTTGCCTTGGTAATAGTCTTGCCCCCTCTCCCCTATATTTTTTATCAAAAGCATACGTCACGTTCCATTTCAGATGGAAGGGAACCTTCCGATAAAAAATTATTACAGCCTATGTTGGGAGTCGTTGCATCTCCAAAAGATACAGCCCAATTGAGGAGCACAAAACCGGACTTGTCGACTTTGTCCAAAACCGTAGTGTGAACAAATCCGACTTCGTTCGCCTGGTCCTCATTTATAAAATATGGAAAACGTCGTTTTACACTAATATGATGTGGAGACAGCCTTATATGTTCATCATGACTTTGATCAATAATAAGTATTTAACATCGTGTTGATAAAATAAATTTTGAAGAACTTCTACTAACCATTTGAAGTTTCGTAAGTTATTGCACTACTTTTGCTATTTTAGTTACGAGTTTTTATGTTTCTTTATTATATCATTTTTGCGATCCAATCAATCACTTTGTGATGAATATTTTATCGTAAGCGGTGGAGTGTATTTTTGTATTCAATAAACTGGGCATGT
Source organism: Ophion costatus (assembly GCA_951751655.1). Classification (NCBI taxonomy): domain Eukaryota; kingdom Metazoa; phylum Arthropoda; class Insecta; order Hymenoptera; family Ichneumonidae; genus Ophion; species Ophion costatus. The sequence continues at coordinate 13,907,924 of OX632362.1, read as the reverse complement.
TCAATAAATAAATCCAATCAATGAATAAAACAAACTAATAAAATCATGATTTCATGAGTTTTTATAAAAATGTTTGCTATAAAAATGTTCTACGTACTGATTGGATAAGACATCGAGCAAAGAAGAGCCGCCGCAATGATAAAAAAAATGTCTCGGTTTTTTTCAGACACTTATAACAATACTGGACTGTGAGCACTTCTTATCGCTAAACAATCGCAGTATCTTGTTTCGTATTGAATAGAATATTTCCGATCGTCTGACCCTGCAATTATGTTGCGAAGAAATAGTGAAATAAACGTTATCATTAGATTATGCAATCGCAATTTTAAAACAAGGGGGGAACATTCATACGTGTAAGTGAAATATTGTTATCGATTCGTTCTTCCTTCACGTTCCATTTACACGGGGCCATCGCTAGAAGATCTATGGTTGCAAGCCCCGTCTGCGATAGCCGGAACCATGCGGACCATGGACAATAGGGTATAAGTCGAGAGTCTTTGAATCTTTGTAGGCGTGATACAACTCGGACCGACATGCGATGCCGTGGTCCCGCCCGACACGCATCCATCCTACGGAGTCTATGTAATTATCCATATCCCGAAGATCGTATGTGCCATGCATATAGAAGAGTCCATGAACCCTAAACGCCTTCGATACCCATAGTTTAGCTCTGCAAGCACGGTTGGAGTATTTGCAATGTGTAATTGCACTTTGAAGTAGCTGAAAAAGTAATGCAGTATCTTTCAATGCTTTCGCGAATCCTCGTGAATTTATTTATCAGGATGGAGTAAGACCTATACGGAAGACCATTGCAAAAATAAATTCATTTTCGTGTAATAAAAATAGCATTATAGGGGGCGTAATAATGAATAATAGCATTACGGGGCATTACGGATAACGAAAAACCTTTAGAGAGCTGAAAAATTGTCCATTTTTTGCCACGCTTTTATTAACTCACTTTATTTTTTGTCTGGTATAAATTTGGCAATCGATTTTCAATTAACTTCCGGATGTGCTGGATACTTGAAACTTTAAACATAGCTCAGAACTGGATGACAATGAAATATTAACTCCTTTTCTTGCCTGTCTGTTAGTTTGTTTGTCTGCTCGGTACACATTTTGCAATCGCTTTCAAACTAACTTCCGGATGAACTAGAGACTTGAAACTTTGAACATAGCTCAGATCTGGATGACAAACAAACAAACATATAGGCAAGTCTGTCACAGAGAGAGAAATATTGTGAAATAAAGAAATTAAAAATTTTTAAATATAGGTAAGTGAAAGAGAAAGATAAATAATAATAATAATATGAATAGTGAATAGCGCGTTAGTGACAATTTCTACGATGGTCAAGGAGACAGTCCCCCAACGCTAGCGACGACTAGAGAAGGAGAACCAAAATTTGACAAACACACACACAAGACTAAATAGCAGAAAATTAAATTATTTAACGAAAAATAAATAAACCACGTTTTTCAAAAGGACTAAAAAGTATAAAATAATTTCTCCTTCCCCCATACAGATTTACAACCCAATACAGATTCCTAACCCCATACAGATTGTCCTGGAAATTTGTGATTGTGAATTATTAATAGCTATGAAAATACTTGGAAGATTGCAAATGAACAACGTGGGTCACATGCAATAGATAATATGCAATAGGTAAGGAGTGGAGGGAGGAACTGTCGTTGAGAAAACTCATACAACAGTTCATCTCATTTGCAGTGACTTAGGTGCACTATACATGCATCAACTATGTATTGCATGCGCCCCACGTTTTTCGTTTTAAATCTTACAAGTATTTTCATAGCTATTAAAAATTCATATTCACAAACTTCCAGGACTATCTATATGGGGTTAGGTATCTGCATTGGGTTATAAATCTGTATGGGGCAAGAAAAAATTATTTTAAACTTTTCGTCCGTTTTCAAAAAAATGGTTTAAATATTTTTTTTATTTATATAATTTTTATTATTTGAAACAAAAGAGCGGTTTGTTTTGGGGTATTTTATACTATTATTTTTAGTTATTACAGGGTATTTTTTTAACAAACAGTTTTAAATAATGGAGTTTTAGAAATACTTTCTGAAACGACTGTGACGTGATCTTTCACACGCTGTTTTACACTTTTTCTTCTTAGCTTCTTTTGTATAGATAGATAGAAATTTGTTGTTATTAACATCGGTACAGTGTGCGGGAACGAGTAAAAAGAAAAATTATTTAAAAAGTGGCACGCTTATGAAAAATACTTTGAGTTTTACATAAACATTTTGAGTTATATAGCAATAAAAAAATTACTATATTCCAAAGCCTTTTCAAGTCTTATAGGTTCAAATACAAAGTAATACTGTTATCAAAATGTGTATAAATTATGAAATTTCAAAAGTTAAATTCAAACGAGATTGATTCATTATTTTTTTATCTATTGCTCACGCCGATTTTGAAAATAAACTTTCCATAAAAACGTGTTTAAATTGATAATAAATGATAATGCAACAATTTCAGTGATTTATCAACTAGTCGTGATATTCTTCAGTATTTCATTCATTTTTTTCAGAATGTCCATTGTTGACAGTGACTACTTTCAATTAATAAATCAATAACTTTTCAGGAGTAGGAATCTATGAGCGACGTTACGCTAATTTACATCTACGGTGTATACCGATGTCCAGGGTGGATAAATCACGTTCACAGGCTATAACATCAGGACCACTTAAAATATCGTTTAAAAATTGTCCGATGATATTCTTAAAATGTTACAGAAAAAGTTATCTTAAAAAAAATTATCATTTTTTAAGGTTTTAAAGGTATTGTGCCCCTTTAGGGATGTTTGTGTCACAATTATACAAAAATATTCGTGGGTGCAGACTCAGCATAACTGACCGGTTTATACGTCCATTTCCAATGCGGTATATTGCTGTTAAGTTTCCTCCTAAAGAATTATTCCGGAAACTGGCTCAAGTATACTAACTTACATCGTTGCCGTGATATAATAAAAAAAATATGAATTCATTCTGCACTACATTGATTTTTTCCAAAATGATAAAAATATTTGAAAGAGCGTATGCCTCTGTTTTAATGAATAATTTTGTATTGTATCTGACGAAGTCTTGTTCCTCCTTGAGGATAGTTCAAGTATAGAAATCCTTCGGTTTTGAAGTTTTGAAAGACTTACTACACATTCCATGAAATATTCAACAACGCAGCCCGGCAAATTAATAATAAAGTGCTCCAAAAACTAACTGAAAAACGTTGTTTCATTCCTGCTATGATAAAAAATTGTTTTAAATCGGACCCATTGGCTTTGGAAGTAACGGCTGGATCGAGATATGGGGTTCCGAGAATCGTGATCTCAATGATCTCGAAGCGAAGGAGGAACGGGACAGAGTCAAGCAGCAGTGGAGAAAAGGGAAGGGAGTAGCGTCCATCGGGAATGAAAGCGCATAACCAGACCATCGAAAACTGAAGAAAAAAAGACGAAAAAATAAACACCGAATTCTACCGCATAATCCGGTGTAAAGGGAAAAGAGGAACTCGGGGACGTGACTGATCAACGATCAATCGTGAAACGAGCGCGATTATTTCACGTCAGTTTAATTAGCACGCGGCGCCGGTACGCCCGATAAAACTCAACGGAGACAAGCACAGCTAGCACCGGCTATCTCACGGGAATCTGATTTATTGCGAGTGTTCTTGTACCTGTATGCGTTACAGGACTACGTACATTATAAGTGTAAGTTGGTGCACGTACACCGTATAACATTATGCATGCAGGTGGAAACGAGTGTACCTCTTGGTAGAGAACTTAAACAGCAATAACGTATCCAGCGTGCCTGCGGTTAGTGTAGTGTGGATCATTAAATCGTCGCGATACACTCGCCTGAAACGTATACACACCTAGCTACGGCCATCGAATTATCGAATGATTCTGATCACGACAATGCTGTGTGTTTCCTTTGTTTTCTCATAAAGGCGGCTTTGTTATCGTGAAAAAAAACGGTGTTTTCGAGACTTTGATGAAAACATGTGCAGATTGTTCTATGACGTCGCGCAAAAGTAATGCGAGACATTGTCCTAAAACGGATGTGTTCGGGGATCAAAATTTGACGGCTATTTTTTAGTTTTCTATTGCACGATAAACATTTCGTGGCTTCAGATTTTTAAGAATCCTCGTGAAGAGCCAAGGCAGAAAATAAATATTTAGCCATTGCTGGATGACCTACCCAATACTTACTTTCTCGAAAAATCCTTATTTGTTTCCCAATATTGTTTTTATATGTGGAATTCCTTGAGGTGGGCGAAATAAGTTTTCAAATACTAATATTGAATGGGTATTCACTCGAAAGAACATCTATTTACCGAAGGGTACATTTGTATTCACTTTGATGACACCAACATCACTCTATCGTATCGCACGCATTACCGTGCCTGAAATAACAATCTCGGCATCAAAACCTCAAAAATACTTAGCTCTCGTTTGTTTGTTCAAAGAATATTTGATGAAACTTTTTTTCTGAAGCTATCATATTTGGTCGTTGAGGCTCGGCGTAGTCGTGGTTTGCAGGTCGGGAGTACATCTGTAAAAAGTCATCAACTGACAATTGGCTGGTCTGATTTGTAGATTAATGTTAGGTTGAGGAATCAAATTTATTTGCGAAATACATAATGGCATTTCCGCCCTTAGTCACGATGATGCTAAATATGCTGATCGGTCGTGTATACTAAAGGCGCAGACTTTGCAAACGTTAGATCGCTTAGGCACATTCAGTCCCGATATTACTAAGTTTAAAAATGTGATTACGCATTTCGAAAATCCAAAAATTTGGTACACCCAACCGACGACCGCTCCGTACATCACGCTTGGCGTTAGGTAGCTGGGAAGCTTTGATAGGTGAGTTTCTTATCTTCGCCCGCTCGATTGGAAACACTATTGTGGTTCTCTTCCGTTGCAGATTTGTAATATAATATTTATATTACCTTTACACCTTGTTAAATGCGTGATCGAATACAACTTTCAATCAAGAAATGACGATGACTAGGTTAGTGCTGGTACACATCTCGAACGCGATTCTAAAACTCACACACTCGCATGCATAAAATACTCGACATTGTGACTACCGGGCGTTTGAGTATAGTTCTTATTAGGGGTGTGCGGGTACCCGATTGACTCGGGTACCCGATGTTCGGGTCGGGTCGGGTACCCGACGGGCTTCGTTTTTGCATTACCCGAATTTTTCGGGTAGCCCGAATTTTTCGGGTAGCCCGAATTTTTCGGGTAGCCCGAATTTTTCGGGTAGCCCGAATTTTTCGGGTAGCCCGAATTTTTCGGGTAGCCCGAATTTTTCGGGTAAATTCGGGTTCAAAAAAATCAGTTGGCACTGAACAATTCATAAAAACTCACCGGGTGGGTCGATTTCAGCCCCCCCCCCCCGTGCTTATTCGAAGCGAGAAGAATGTAACTTTTATTTGACGTTTTGAAATTAAAAATACGCCAGAAGAACTCCTAGCGAAAATATGTTTAAAATTGAAATACTATTTCGATACGATCCGCGAAAATTGACCTTTTTCACTCCGTAGGGTGGAGTGAAAAAGGTCAATTTTCGCGGATCGTATCGAAATAGTATTTCAATTTTAAACATATTTTCGCTAGGAGTTCTTCTGGCGTATTTTTAATTTCAAAACGTCAAATAAAAGTTACATTCTTCTCGCTTCGAATAAGCACGGGGGGGGGGGGGCTGAAATCGACCCACCCGGTGAGTTTTTATGAATTGTTCAGTGCCAACTGATTTTTTTGAACCCGAATTTACCCGAAAAATTCGGGCTACCCGAAAAATTCGGGTACCCGATCCGAATCATAGTCTAATTACCCGACCCGACCCGACCCGACCAATTCTGCTACCCGCACACCCCTAGTTCTTATTGATTCGTGATACTTTGGTATACAATATCATTCAGGATAACCACGGTACTCAGCTTAAGAATTCGCAGTCGGAAATCGGTGTGGTGGTCTAGTGGTCAGCGTGCTTGTTTCTAAACCAGTACATCGGGAGGTCGCTGGTTCGAATCGCCGTCTCGTACTTTCGGAGAAATATAAATGCGGGAGTAACGTAGCTCCAGGTCTACACGGATGTCACACACGCGGACCAGTACGAGTGTGTAGCGTGTGCTTATGACTGTAGCCTGTGATTTATTTCTCGACGAAACGCGACTAACTCCGAGACTGACAAGTGGACTCGGGACCGTCTGTACTGGTACAGGTTTTCCGCATTTTCCCTATACCCATGACAGGAGTAACATGTTGAATGCGATACAGAGGGGGAAGTCGGCTGCGGCCGCAAGGTGGGGATCAATTGGGGATGTGAAGTGGAATATGGTAGGGAATGTAACAGGGAAAAGTACCTTGTACAAATGGAAACTACAATAAAAATACAGTGGCGCTTAATAATAATAACTCGCTGTCGGTGTTTCCCACGTTGGCATTTTCTGTCTGCTCCGGGGTGATAGTTTTGAAGGTGATGATTTCTCGTTTTGATCGTTTGGTGCTCCTCCCAATTATTGGATAGCGTTGATGTCTTAGGTACAAAGAGAGCGAGAGAGAAAAAGAGAAACCCGATGATCGTCTGGACCAATGTTGTTTTGTTGTCGAAGCAGCATCGGAGCGAAAGAGGATGAGTACTCGCAAGGTCACATTAAATACGTTACAATGATCCGTGGATCATGCGCAGTGTTCTCAGACGACAGTTCCACTAGTCTATGCAGACGCATATACTAGGGGCTCACTAGACATGTATCTATCTGGGCGCGAAAATTCGATTTCTACAATCTGTTCTCACAGGCTCAATATACTTCTCGGCTTCTATTTTTTCAAGGACACTCCTATTAGCTGCCGAATTCTACTGATAAATGATTTTACAGTGTCTATCATACAAAGAGGTTACAAAGGACTATTCAACTGAAGTGACATCATATAATGTAACTTCAAAAACCACCACCATATTTTAAATCACAATCACAAATATCCATACAGAGTTTTTTATGAGTGAATTATTAAAACAATATTATTAAGGCGGGATATGCGTGTTTCCCTATACTAAATAGAAAGTGGCCCATACAACGCTGTCCTATGCATGTATTTTTTTCTTAAAAATAAATAACAATGTATGTACAATGGAAGGCAGTAATAAATTAAATATATATCTTCAAAAAGCCTACACGTTTTCTCCTTATTTTGCAATACATGGACGACTTCGTGAAAAATCGTAAAAAAGGACTGTAATATCTTCCAGTGGACTGTTTGAGTTTAGAATTGTATTTTTCTAAATTTAATTTAACCAATCAAATATCTTTATTTGTTAAAACTTTATCACAGCTTACAACGTATAATCAATGATTAATCAAATAAAAAACAAATGCTGAATTATTAATTTCCTTATCGGTCGCACGTATTTTGCCCTAATCTTCTTGAGCGCTTACAGCACAACTAGAATTAAGCTCATTAAATTCACCTTTTTATTTCAAAAACGCGTTTATTATTAAACCTCTCACTCTAAAAAATAACAAGGTCAGTCATGTCATAATCTTTATAAAGGAACGTTAACTGCTTTAGACAAAACAAACATTATCTTATACTACTAAATATCACAATCAACATCTTGTTACTAATACTTTTAGTAGTAAGTAATTAAATAATTGTCATTATAGCTTACAACCAAATCAGTTGTATTGTTTTTTTCAACAATCAGCCCATCGTAATTCATTTCTCATAGACACGCACAGGTAAGTTACAGGAATAAAATATCCCTAAAAACTTTAATGAGTAAAAAAACGCCAAGTAATAAAAAATTCCCTTGAAAACATATGGTTGTTCGCCACAATTGGCCGTTACGATGGCGGTGAAGTTCGCATTGTTGGAACGCAACGAAAGTTCCTTTTTTGAATTAAAATCGAAGCATTATTTTAACCACTGCAGCCCGATAACTGATGCTTACGAAGTGCCACATTTATAATAAGTGGATGAAGATTTAACTTGATCCTGCATAATCTCCGAACTCATGTGGTGAAACGGATTAATTTTTGGACACTTAATGCATCTTGAGTTAATCTCTCAGCGATGTGAATTTCAATCGTTTACAAGCATTTCGATTTTGGCGTCGAAACTCCTTAAGGACCTTTCAACGTGAGGGGCTCAACGGTGTACTTAATTTGAGCCACCCGGTAGATCTGAAACAAAAGAAACTATTTTTTTTCTTAAAACAGTTAATATGAGCTAGAACTTAACCGATTTTTTTTGTGTTTCAGGCATACAAAAAGATGTTCGAATTTTGTTAATGGCAGTTACGCATATGGAAAACAGGGGAAACTCAGGGAATTTCTTTCCTTCTGAAACAATCAGGGAAGTCACGGAATTTTGAAAATTTTCTGGAATTTTTCCAGAATGTACTGCAAGAATTACGAAAAATAAAACCGACTTGAAAAAACGAGAACGTTTAAAAATAAATATTTTTGTATATTTTCAATATTTATGTCATTCTCCATCATAGAGGGCGTACATAAATTACGTAACACGGAATCTCCTAATTTCTTACCCTCTCCCCTCCACGCAACAGAACCGTAACGCCTGGCCTGAACCCCTCCCCCCTCCTCTTCCGTTACGTAACGGGTGCTTTGTCTTCAATAATTGCGTTTTTTTCAAAGAAATAACTAATTATTAAAGGATCGGGTTTATACTCATTTTATGAAGTATATATGCATGTAGTTTTATTCCAATTGTTATGATTTTTTTAATTAACCCTGATTTGGCGACGAAAAAAAATTCTCTTCATTGTCCCATTGATATCTTTATGAAAGGTTATCTGTAAATAAAAAGTCAACAATTTATCGATATCTATATAAATGTAGCTATCGTTATGCTTAGCCATTTTTTATTTTGGTTTTTTTTACATAATGCCGACGGTTTGGACATTTTTTTCTATCTTCAAGACCCTTTTTGTATTCAAGCAATCTTAAAAAATTCTAATGACCAAAATTTAAAAAATCGGCTACGTATAACCTCGTTTACTGCGATTACAAAAATGTTTTTAAAAAATAAAAAAACTTGAACATGCAGGAATTTTGCTATTTCTGGCAGTTCTAAAATCGTGACGTAACGCAAACCTCGACGCCCCCCCGTACGTAGACCGTAACGTCAAGCCCCCCCCAATTGCGTTACGTAATTTATGTACGCTCCCATATAGAAAAAAATTATGTCAGTGCCAAACACTGAAAATTAAAAAAACTAATTTATTCTAAAGCTATACTTTCGCATTCGATTTGTCGATACACAGCCATACCATTGTTATTGTAAATAAGTGTTGATATTTATTTTTTATTTATTGGCACCGATATAAAAAATTCTGTTTCTAATTAAAAAAACAGGTCCTGTACTTGCTTTTAATGTATTTTGTGTACTTTACATTACCTGAGATTGTAATAACGAATAAAAATCATCATGATTAATCCTTAGCTACCGGTTAATTTGGCTACGCGTCAATGGGATCCAAATCCTTCCACGCAAAAATCGAAAATCCCTGTAAACCCTGTTCCTTCATGACGACTCGATGAATTCCTGGTTGCCAACACCTCTCTTATTGTTCAAGAAGAACAACACCTCCTTCTCGGTGACTTCGCCGTTGGGAACCGTATGAAAAGTCGCTCTGTTCTTGAACTCGTCGACAGTGAGACCGCAGTCAGCGTTCGAATCCGACAACTTCACCAAATCCTCCGGCTCAGTGATGACAGGTTGTTTTGGTTGCGTTAACCCTTTAGCTGCCATCGTAGCAAATTTGCTATGTTCACTTTGAGCCTGTTTGTAAAAGCGTAAGAACGACATAGCGGACAGGCTACTTCACAGTTCCATCAATCTATGCTCGATGCAGCTACAAATGCTGGGATAACTTGACGTTCAACCGTCAACATATAAATTATGTGAATATGGCAACAATGTTGGTAAAATTTAAGACGCTTGCATCTGTTGTCCTTTTTTGTCCAAAAAAGTAAGTAAATGGACATTTTTGAAACATTTTTTAATAGAGTGTCAATCATCCAAACAAGCTTGATTGGATGAATCATGCTTTGACGATTTTTGATTGAAATAGAATAGTTCGAACCGACAGTGTGAAAATGTTAGTAGCAAATTTAGGAGCTACAGTCCGAAAATACCACTTTCCAGGCCCGTTTTTAGCCATACTACCAAAGAAATTATTTTGAGCCACCCAGAAATAGGCGTGGCTGTTAAAGGGTTGAGGATGTTGAGTCCCAAATCGCAAATGATGATAAAATTTTGAAAATTTGGTATGTTTTTGTATAAAGTATTTCAGAGGTCGTGTAAAAATTTCACGACAATTAGGAAGCTCGTTATTGAACAATTAAGATTCACAAATTAAATGCTGTCTTATGGAAACTGATGTAACTTTGCAATAAATTTTTTTTTTGACCTCTCAATTTTGTAATATCTACAATATACTGAAAGCAACGGAAACAAAACAAAGTTTATTGATAAATTTTTTTATATTTCTTTTAAAAATTGTTCTTAACAAAATGTTAATTTTTTAATAACGAGCTTCTTAATTGTCGTGAAATTTTAACACGACCTCTTAAATACTTCATACAAAAACATACCAAATTTTCAGAATTTTCTCATCATTTTTTATTTCAACCCTTAAGGAGGTTGAAGTAATGATGATAGAATTCTGAAAATTTTGTATGTTTTTACATGAAGTATTCAGGAGGTCGTGTAAAAATTTCATGACGATTAAGTAGCTATTTATTGAATAATTAACGTAAACATGTTTCATAGGGACTCAACATCCTTAAGAGTGAAGAAACCCAGGAGCATTAAAGAACAAACGAAGTAATAATCAAAATGCTGAGCAAAGTTCACAAACGCACGGACTGCTGAGCAGTTTTACTCAATTTCGGCTTACTCAAGACGGCGCATCAACGAGCGAATGGCTATGAAGAACACTGTCGACAGGGTTCTCTGAGCAATCGGAAACAGCAGAGTGACAAGTGTGGGGAAAGCGAGAGACGGGATCGCCAAATCCTGCGAGAGCATGTTGAGCAAATGAGGATCGTTGAAAATCTAGACTAGTTGCATTTTTGGGCGAGGAATGAGGATTTTCATCGCAGCCAAAAAGTAGAACGTCGGATTCGAGCAATTTCTCGTTCGTCTGTTTCTCCATGCCGATGTCCTGGTTCTTTAAGCACTCGCACGTTTCGGCCAAAACCTTTCGATGTCGATTTGATGTACGTGTTCCATCAACTTTGGCACTGAGAAGGGCCGTTTATGTCTTAAGATTAGGATTTTCAACGAGCATCTCCGCCAAATTAATTTTGTGACCATAAATAGTATCGTTTAGTTTTTGTACACACTTGTCACACTTTCACGGCTTTTCACTTCACGCGCTAACCCTACTTGGAGGTTAGAGCTGAGAGAAGCCTCGACTGTTGACATTTCAGTCCAATTGAGGATGCGCAGATCGAGTCGAAAAAACGTCGCTCTTCGCGCTGTAACGCTGAGTGTTGATCAAGTGTAGAAGAAAGGTCTGTGGTAAAAAAGTCGGTCGAATATTATCAGATCTCAAGAATAAGTATACGGATCGAAAAATGACTCGAACAAAATCAATAGGAAAAAATCACATTTAATTGGTAAAAATGTCATTAGATTTTTTATACGCCGCCGAGTTTTCGCGTAATGTCGATTCAAAGTTAAAAGTCATCTGCTAAAAGCCTATCTAGCTGTATACAAAGTCGCGGCGTGTTCCTCGGTGAGACAGCGGTGCTGATGTTCGTCAGTGAGATGGTAATACTCATGTATTTAAATTGCTTGGCATCGAGACGCTGCCGCGTCTCTTGATTCTTTTCCTTTTCAGGGTCAGATCTGGAATTCGTATTTGTTGTAATATTTGGTCGAACGCTATATCAGAAATATCAATATCACCAACTGTGAACGTCTAAACCTTATCGTCAGAAATGTTTAGAAAAGTTATACTTCATTCGTCATTCATATTGTCTATCTGATTAATTACATCGATATACCCACATTCCTTACTTTTTTGAATAGGAAACTCAACTAACGAGTAGTCTCCGATGTTATATTGGCTGATTCAAATTAAACTTGGCCTACCAACATTCTAAAACTCGGTATTAGACCGAATATCATATGAAACTTCCGTCTGCATAGTCTCTACTCTAGAGTTACAAGTAGCATTATCCTGCATGTTGAGATCGGGCCCATTCGCAGTCCGTGTAAAAATCATCAACGTTATGTCGTATCTTTCCTCCGTACTCCACTGTTCCGAAATTGAAACGCTGGCATTCGCGATCAGAAAAGTCATCCTTACCTAAACAAAACAGTATGATGTCAGTTCCAGAAGTCAGAAGACAACTAATATCTGACAGTGCTAGGAAATAAAACTGTCCCCTGAAACATAAACACAGTCTCCTGTGTCATGAAATGACAGGGGGCTGTTATTTTCGAGAAAAAGTTATTTAGTGCTAAATCATGTGAAATCTTTCGAGAATTAAGAGAGACACGTGCTATCTTCTTTTCTGTTCCGTTGTTGAGTGTACCCAGGCACTCAGTCCAAGTGGATGATTGTGCCCGGGCTCCACCCGGGATTTCCTGTGTTCCTTCTCCTTCACAACGTGAAAGAGCTTGCCCATCCCCAATTTCTCTATTTTTCGCTCCACCGTATTTCTGATCCCGAAGACCTGCTTGAGGAGGTCCTCGAGTCCTGTGCAGTGATCGGTAAGATAGACAAGAGTTTTCTCTTTTTCAGTTGGATCAAGAGTGATCAAGTCAGTGATAAGGTCAGGATTGTTTTCGGCCCACTGCTCGATACGCCGACCCCTGTTCCCGTTGCTGTTTCGGAGCCATCCGTGTACCAGACGAGCGCACCACGGATCAAACGATCTTGCCCGCCGTCCTCCCATTTCCGCCTGCTCGGGACGACCATCTTCTAATCGTACTGGAAGTGATAGCTCCGTGTGCCCCGGCCCCTGCCGCGGAGGTAAACCACTTCCCGGTACCCCTCTCGTAGCTGCAAGGCCGCATGGCTATTACGTGCCGGCTTCCAGTCTCTACTGGGCCGTAGTCGCAGAGCCGTTTTCACTGTCATTGCTTCTGTCACGACATTTGGGGCGTGAGGTTAGGGAGAGCCCTCATGGCTAGGGTTCGAGTCGTTCCCATGGCTCCTGAGGACCCTAGCCCCGCCAGTCTATAAACTTTTCCCAATGTCCTCGCGTTTGTTGTCCGCTGAAGGGTGGGCCACCACACCATAGAAGCGAAAGTCAATTGGGGTACCAGTATGGCAGTGTGAATCCACTTGGATGGTGGTCCTTTAGTTTCAATGCTCATGTCCGTCCGAACATGAGGTTCCGAAAGGAACTTCCGCCGTCCGAAGTTGGCGGTAGCGGTCTGTGCCTGCTTCTGGATGTGTCACTTCAACGTCACCTTGCTATCCAAAGTGACGCCCAAATAGTGCACGTCCTGCGAATAGTGCAGTTTCGGGTTATAAATCGTACTAACAAAAACACATGCTCTTGAGGCCAGCTTCGCCTTAGTTTGGATTACTGTGCCAAGCCTTGAGTCGTTTCCTCTTACTTGCCCCCCATATGGATAGAGTCCTTGTATGCGGGACACGTCTGTTTGCCTTCCGGCAGCGTCCCTGCCAAGGATGGCAGTGGCCGTTTTGCAGTGTTGCAGGTTGATCTGTGAGAAGCGGGTACTCTCTACCGTGCTTACGGTTAGATTCGCCCGATCTCCTCTGTCGAGGGTCCGGCCGTCGGCGACGTGCCGAGTGCCCTCTGGTCTCTCCGCCGCATTTCCGCCATACTGCCTCGCGGTACGCTGTGACCCGTGGGCCTACCCCTGGGCCCTGCTCCGCTCCTACCCCCACCGGTAAAGGTGCGCCCTGCCCTCACCACCAGTAGCCGGGTTTTTGTCTCTCGGCGCTGGACATGTTCACCTTTGCCGGTGCCATGTTCCAGTGCATCGAGCACGTGCTCACGAGTGGCACGGTTCGTAGTCTTATCGTCGAGGGGTGGGGTGCCCTTGGCTCCACCAGACTTCTAATTTCGCCATGTGTCCGCGCCGCGATGATACGCTATCCCTCCAGCAGCGGATGAGGTCCTCCTTGAGTTCCTCCGTCCACTCCAGGCGCCGATTCCGAGCCGTGGATCCTATCTGGGTGCCCCTCCCGACAAATCCTTGGTCCCCATCCGAGAGGGACGGAGTTTCGCTCACCCGGGCGATGGGCACACCAATTTCGCTATGTCTTACCAAGTATTATTTAACAGGTATCATTATTACCTACCAAGTATTATTTCACATGTATTATTTTACAGTATTGTTTTATAGGTATTATATATATATATTTTTTAATTGTAGTTTCCATTTGTACAGGCTTCTTCCCCTTATTGCATTCCCCACCATATTCCACTTCAAATCTCCACCTCGTGGCCGCAGCCGACTTCCCCCTCTGTATCGCATTCACCATGACATTTCAGACACGACACACATACGTACCGAGCCGAGTGCGTGATATCCGTGTGGAACTGGAGCTATGTGAGGCCCGTATTTATTTTTCTCCGAGACTACGAGACTACGTATTCTATTATTTTCTCCGAGTCTACGAGACTACGTAAGTATCTACATTACACTATTATTTACAGTTATACTTACAGGTATTATTATTACCAGTGACTAACCCTACTTGAAGGTTAGAGCCGGCAGAAGATGTACACTTGTAGAACCCGACCGTTTTGACACTACTGGCGTGCAAACGTTTGTTTGGAGCGGAGTTACCCCGGCAACGACGTGAGGTCCGCAGACGAGTCGAAAAACGTCGCACTTCACACCGTAACGCTGAGCATTGCCCATGTAACGCTTTCCCCAAAAACACGTATGTAGTAATGCTTACGATTCGACCAAATAACTTCCCATGAAAAAATTGCCGACACGAACAATACGGCCGATGTCCGGCCCAGTACTGGCTAACCGATTGTTGGCAACCAATGTTGGCCCGACATTGAAACAACGGTTCTGCCATTTTTCAGTCGACCCTCTTTTCGGAGCCCGGCATCCGACATCGAGCCGATGTGGGGACAGTACCGGTTAACGACCTAGGGCCGACTGTTGGCGTAGACGGAGAAGCCGACCGTGGGCCAATACTGTCTGCCGTTAATTGTCCTGCGTTCATTTTTAATCCCGGCAACCGGTACTATACCAATGTCGGGCCAGTATCGGCTGCCCTGGAGAGCCGACTGTTGGGGTGGACTACTGGAGCCGACCATGGGCCAATACTGTTCGTCAATAACTGTCCTACGTTCATGCGTAATCTCGGCATACCGCAATATGCCAATGTCGGGACAGTATCGGCTAACGACGAAGAACCGACTGTTCGCGTGAATAGGTTGAACCAATCACGAGCCGGCATCACTCCACGTTACGTGTCTTATGAATTGCCCGCCAGTCGCCATTCAGTGTCGTATCGATGCAGACCGCGAACAAAGAGTAGCGTCCATCGTCGCTTTTTCGTGCAACAGTAATTTTTTCCCTTATGCTCCTACCGTATTCTCAATATGAATAAACAAAAGAGATATGATAAACTAAATAAACTGAAAAAAGTGCGAAAAAAATTATGTTGGAATAAACTGTTATTGAAGCACGAAAAATGTGTCATGAATCAAGAGTCATGTTTGACAGAGAAAAAAATCCTCGAAAATAATGTTAAAAAAGCGGAGTGTGAGAACACTCTTGAGTATGTGGAAGAAATTATTGAACACGGGGACGATAAAAATGATGAAAATGAACAACTAAAAAATTGTAACACGAGTGACCGATAATGCCCTGAGTTGTATCGGTCGATACTCGGGGCATTATCGTACCACTGTTGGTTATGGACTGGACCAACGCTGGTACGATATTGGCTGTAACTTGGGCCAACCTTGGCACTACCATCGGGCCGGTGTTGAGTCCAACGTCGGTACGATATCGGTAGCCAGCCTTGGCCCGAGGATATCATTCCGACAACGGACCATTAATGGACCGACATTCATGCCAGAGAACGGCCAACCATACAGGAGAGTTGGCGCATTACTGGGCCAATGTCGGACCAGTTGTACATTTTTTCATGGGTTTAATCCTCTAAGAAAACCGACGAGTCTGGAATGTTCTGAAGTGTAAAAGAATTTTTGTGGCAAAAACCGTCGCTGGGATATTCGGCCGAATAATACTAGATCTCAAGATTGAGTAGACGGATCGAAAAATTACCCAAACAAAAATGATAGGAAACAATAACATTTCACTGGTAAAATGTCATACATTTTCGATTCGTCGCCGCGTCTTCGCGTAATGTCAATTCTATGTTAAAAAGTCGTCTGCTGAAGCCCATTTTACTGTACAAAGTGTCACGGTGTGATCATCGGTGAGACACTGGTCATTTTTTCATTCCTTGGCGTATCGTTATCGAGTATCCCTAAAATAACTGTTAACAACTGTGAAAGACTTTACAATATCGATATAGTTATTTCAGTTAATATTTTAACAATAGTTAGTAGCTTTTTCGGGGATAATAGATGGTAGAGCACGCCACCAAAGTTGCATGTTTAGATATATGTTTCGTTTATTGTTAACGATTTTTTTATTACGGCGCCAATAAACTATACAGGATTTTACTATTCCCTCTTTCAACATGGGCGTCTTTCATAAATACCATGTACTCTGGTCTCAGTGCAGCATTAGTATTTGTGCGCCGATTTTGTGATATAGCTGAATTAACCATATCGATATTGTAAAGTCTTTCAGTGTATAGTTATTTCGGAGATACTAGATAGTCAAACACGCCACCAAAGTCACATGTTTATATATACTTTTCGCTTATAGTTGTGTTAACCATATTATGATTGCGGTGACAATAAACTATAGGGAATTCGCTTATACTCTCTTTTACCATGCGCGTTTTTTGTAAATACTATACACTTTTCTCTCAGTGTACATTAGTGTACAAGCCAGTGAGCTTATTTATTCAGTATCAATTTGATTTTTTGTTGGACTCCATACGTCACGTTTTGGTGAGATATCCGACTGAATGATAAAAGATCCTTTTGTCTTTGATTATCGATATCTCTTCGAAAACTTTTGTCTTTGAAAACTTGAATAAATTTCTTACAAGACCCTTTTGTTGATTTTTGAGAATTTTTTCACCCTTAACATGAATTTGAAATAAGTACGCATAAATGACCTATGGTTTTTCAATAAACCACTACTTTTCCACTTTTACGACCACTTTTCAGTTCTACTACTACTTCACAAATATTGATGGGCCAGTCGTGGTCCTAGCATCGTATCAAACCCTCTGCTGCCGAGCGTCAGCCGCGGCTCACATTTTCATGCCTGGGCCAAGCATTTTTGCCGCGCCTCGGCCGATGGGGTTCGGCACTGAGCCAGCGCTGGGCCGATGCTCAATTTATACATGGGCCACTGGCGTGGTTCTGGCGTTGTGGCCAACCCTCGGCGGCTGAGCGCGAGCCGTGGGTCACATTTCCATCCATGGGCCAATCTTTTTTGCCGAGCCTCGGCCAATAAAGTTCGATACTGAGCCAGCGCTAGGCCAATGGTCAATTTATACATGGGTTACCTCATCAATGTTCGTCTCATGGAATTTTTTTTTCGATAGCTAGGATCGCGCGGCTATAGAAAAGCACTAAAGCGCCTCGAATGCTAGGCGCTTTAGTAAAACAAGCATGTGTTTTTCAAACACATGAATTTGGCGCCCCCTTAAATTGCTGCCGGGGGCAGGTACCGCGGTTTAACCACCCTCCCCCTCCACGATACAGGCCTGGATGCAATACACACAAGTTTCACGTTTAAAAAGTCATGGTATAAAAGAAGTGAAACAGAGTGTCAATCGATACTGAAAGGTAAACATTCACAAGCAACCTAGAGAGTGATAGACCCAGCGACTTTGCTCCTCAGTAGAAAATGTAAAAGACTGACTGAGGAACATTTTGCCTCTGAGTAAGAGGATCTAAGACACTATAGATCCCAAGTGCAAGAAGGAAGGGGGGGGAGGCAGCAAATGAGAATCCTACAGACTGCGGTAATGCAGGCCCTTCTCATCAGATTTTATTATCATATTAAAAATGTGCAACCATCCGACGGCGTGACTGAGGGCATAGGAAGTATACAGGGTGGATAAATAACTATTAGCACCTTGGATATCTTCGAAACTATAAGGTTCACAGAAATATTTGCTGAAATGAAATTGCACAGTACGAAAGGGGCCATCCGATAGCGATAATAGTTTTTTTGCAGGTGGAGGTACTTCGGACATTTGAAGGTCAACTCTAGTTTTTTTAATGGATCAGTATGTTTTTTGCCCTGTATCATGAAAGAGGAGCTTAAAACGAGTTCAACGACGTATAAAATAAGGTCATTGAAGGTCATTGAAAGTACAGAAAGGCGATAATACTTACTGTTTCGGTAGTAAATTTGCATAACATGCATTTATGAGCAACGGAAAATCCACATTGGCTGCGGCGGGTTGAACACCAGAGATAATGGTCTGTGAATGTATGATGCGGAATCATAGGTGCTAAAATTATTGGTCCTTTTTTTATCAATGGAAATTTGAATAGCAACATCTACAGTAATTTTATCAAAGATACATTGGGTCTTTTGCTCGAAGAGTTGCCTTTACTTACACGACAAACCATGTGGTATCAACATGACGGATGGCAGGTACATTATTCATTAATTGCACGAAGGCAACTCGACAAAAAATGTCGAAATCGTTGGATCGGACGCGGCGGTCCAATATCGTGGCCAGCTCGTTCCTCAGACCTAACACCTTTAGACTTCTTTCTATGGGGAACATTGAAAGATAAAGTGTACAAAGGAGTACCAACTACACTTGACGACATGCAACAAAGAATTATTACAGCCTGTGCATCAAAAAGTTCTGACGCTGTAAAACTTGCAAGTCAATCAATTGAATAAAAAATCCAATGTTGTATTGATACTGATGGTCGTCATTTCGAACACTTACTGTAAACGCACTAATTTTATTTACTACCAAAACTGTAAGTATTATCGCCTTTCTGTACTTTCTATTACCTTTAATGACCTTATGTTATACGTCGTTGAACTCGTTTTAAGCTCCTCTTTCATGATACAGAAAAAAAAACATACGACCCATTTAAAAAAATGGAGTTGACCTTCAAATATCCGAAGTACCTCCACCTGCAAAGAAACTATTATCGCTATCGGATGGCCCCTTTCGTACTGTACAATTTTCATTTCAGCAAATATATCTGTGAACCTTATAGTTTCGAAGATATCCACGGTGCTAATAGTTATTGATGCACCCTGTATACGAAGAATAAAATCAATATTCACTCTTGCCCCTTTTAACAATTAACCGAAGCTGAGCTCTTTAACGCAAATATAAGTTATAGCGTTCGATAATTATTTTTCCTATTCGAATGACCCAGAAAATTCGCTCTTTACTTTTGAAATTGAACATCTCTAGTAATGAATCATTGTCAAATCCGCTAGAAAACTTTCAAATCCTAGAACTTCAAAAAGCATTTTAAGAAATTTCGTTATTCAATTTAGTCAACTCACAAGTATTTTATACTCCGCTGCAGGTCACGTAAAATCATTTACGAATAGCCGTCATTTGTGTGAAAATAATGTTATCTAGATTTGGCAAATATTAATTAGTTGTTGGGTTGTTCAAAGTCGAAGATGAAGAGCGAACTTTCCGTATGCACCAAATGAGGGAAATTATTAAGCGCCGCTACTTCTTGTTACACTTGAGTTGGGGAGCTCAAAATTGGAATTACTTTTTTCATACCTAGTTATATTGTTTGATGGATTGGGAGTTGAATTTTTGTTTTCGTCACTACTTAGTAAATAAATAGATATGGCTCTGTACAATAAATATCTATCTGATCTAAGGGTGACCAAACACTATCGGGCTTTATTGCAAAAACCTAGGGAGATTATTTCTTGAGGATACAATGCTCAAATGTTGGGGATATACCTGGTACGGCGTAACTTACAAAATAGTTTAATCAGACGTTGATTGCCAGAGATATTATTAGGCTTTGTAGAGGAGGACGATGAGTTCTCATATTAAAAGGACCAACGCTTTTTTGCGGGGGTGGGCACACGAAAACTTCCCTCCTAACTTGCTTTTTCTAGTCGTCTCGCTCCCTGTCTGCGCTTCTCTAATTCTCTCAGTCGCTAACCATTTTCTATCTCTCATTTTCTCGTTTGATTCTGTATGCCTGACTCTGTCGGAGCGCCTTCAACGCGCCAGGATTATCACGTTATTTATGCGGCAATAATAACGAGTTAGTGTATGCGCAGGATGTGCTTTATATCCTTGCAAGCCATTAGGGTTAATATAGCGTAAGATGTCCCATCGCCCTCCCCCCTCTCTCTCTCTCTCTCTCTCTCTCTCTCTCGCATCCTCTCCCCTCGCCTATCGCGTTTTCCCTCCTTTTCTCCTGTCCCTTCCTACCTCTTATGATCCTCTCGGTATCACTGCGTTTCCTTCCCTCTTTGCCCGTCCTTTCCCGCTCGCTCCATATCGCCAAGGCGCTCAGAGTTACCTCGGTTCTTCAGGACCATGGACGTTCACGAAATAGCGTTCAACTACATGGTCTTCTAAGACAAACCTTCGGCGACAGCCGGTTAATTCGATGCGGCGTTAACCGCTCTTCTGCGCTGTTTCACTTTCCGCGTTTTCGAAACGAATGGCAAGGATCAAGATGACGTACTACACACAGGAGTGTGTGATTCGAAACTGCGTCGAAAATGCGATCCCTACTTCCTCAGTAACGGTACAGCTGGTCATAATGAGTTCGTTTCCTTTGTAACATCTACCTATTCTACAACAGTTTTGTTCCTACACGTGTACCAAAGCCTGATCTTACTGAAGTGCAGCTTCACAAAGGAGACGAGGACGAGGGGCAGTTAAAAAATTGTACGATCCTCAGAGAGACAGCCAAGATTAACGTCGTCATTGAAAACTATATGATATTGCTATTTTTGAGTACCCACAGCAAATCTTTCCTTCATTGTCTTCTATGTCGTTCGTTTAATTTGTATTAGCAGAAACTATTTTTTCTGTCCGTTCCTATATTTCGGTGCACTCCAGGCATACGCGCTTGAGGTTGACAGCTTCTTTCCGTAAAATTGAGCTTACCAGCTTCTTTCCGTAAAATACACGCTGACCCTCTTCCATAATAATTGCTAATTTCTATTCCTGTTGTAAACTAAAAAAAATTATCGCATGCGAAACAATGTCATCTACAAATCCTTAAAGAGGATGCTCTCAAATAAAACATAATTATCGTTGATAGTTTTTTTTTTAAAGAGAAAAGCGATCCTTAATAATTCCTAACTCGCAACAGTTCTAGAGAGCTGAGCAGTGGAATCCGTTAGCGACAGTGGTATGATTGTGGTAGGAAAAATACGAGTGTCGGCGAAATTCTATAATAGTTGCGTTAGTTAATTCATTACATTTCGTATTGTTGGGGCTTTTCAGCCTTATACCTACTAGTTGAAGTTCCGTATATTATTCAAAAGCACTGCTCATAAAATATTATCATTACGACGATAATGATGAGTAGTATGTTATAATAATCAAATCTGTGCGTCGAATAAAATATTTTACGTAACAGCAATACACGTTCATACGTTTCCATACTGATACACATATGTTATCCGATTTTGGTCAAGTGCCAAAATTCAATTTGAAAATATTTAACGGTGCAAAATGCGATATCGATAGGCAGACACTTGAATCACTCGAAATTTATAAATGAGGTTGGTTCGTACTATCTGAAATATTCTTCAACTGCGATAAGTATGACAATTTGCAATCAGATGTGAACAAGTGCAGCACTACCATTTTTTCGCTTCTCTAAAAAGCAAGAAGAAATCCCAATGATTTCGTTCCTTTGTTCGCCATTTTTCAAAACGATTCTGAGACTTTCGCGTCAAAATCAGAAACTCCGGAGCATACGGAAAAGGTTATGCTGAAAGGTATTGTTCAAACACGAGCGAAAATATTATACACCAAACGCAAAAATTAAACGACCACTCCATCTTGTTGTCCAAGTTTTGATCTTTTTGAATCGCTATATTTCTGTGAAAAGTACACGCAGAAAATGTTTAAGGGCATTTTAGAGGTTGAACTTTGGTTTTAAGAAATTGAGGTTGAAAAAGTTTCGATTTTTTTTGTAACACAGTGATAGTTGAACGACAAAAAGCAGCAATAGAATAAACCTGCACAAGTTTGAATTTGTGCATGGGGAACGAACAGTTTTTTTGTTGTATTTTTCGGAAAACCACGGCCATTTCCAGGGACATACATTTCGCTTTAAACTCGATTTTAGTGTGCCCTGTACAATTTTTTTCGATGTAAGTATTACCAAAACGGCAAGGGTGTATTACGACTTTGAAAGATCATAACTCCGGCAAACAGGTTACACAGCTTTCACTGTGAGAGCGTTCAAAAGCTGACTTCTTTTTCTACAAAACTCTTAGGAAAAATATTTTAGGACGTTTTTTGTCATCGCAAAACAGGAATTTAAAAAAATGTGTAAATCTTAGAAGTGTATACTTTTTGGTAGATGGGGCGTAACACCAAAATAAAAGAAGAAAAAATCCTCCGAGTCTTTCCGACGTTTTTGAGTCGAGGATATGCTAAAACAATAGGCAAAAATCAAACACCTCGGTTCTGCCTTTCCTCGTGCCTCGAGCCCGTAATCATTTCGTAATGTTTTAGTTAATTTGTTCTCGTTTGCGCAAAAAAAAACATTAAAATCACCGCCGGTACTTGGGCAGACCGTATGGAAACAGTATGATAAGTAAAGTACGTATTCTTATGCTTGAGTAAAGCAACTACTGGCATTACTTTTTGAATTCTCTTGTTTTACAATTCAAGCTGGTATTTCGTTGAATAACAGGCAAATCAAAAGTACTACAAGCACTTGTGTTACTTAAGGGGGGATTGTCTTTTTTTTCGCAAAATTTATTTCGCTTTTTGGGAATTTTTTTGTGAAGAAAGTATACAACGGAAAAATTGTGAAACTTGGCATATAGTTTTATTGATCTGTTTACTACATACAAAAAAATGTTTAAATAATTTCATCAAAAAATCCGCCTCCCACCCCCCTCGACGCGCGATGGTCCTTTTTTGATGGTGTGCACGATTACAGCCTTTACGTTCATCCTGCAACAAAAACCCAAAAAGCATTTTACTTTAGACACATATAGCTATCGTTCGATGGAGGGGAAAAAAAAATTGACGATTGGTAACGTTTTGAACTTGAAGTATCGATTTTTCGAAACAAATTGATCGATTTTTTGTTATAAATAAAAAACTATTAAACGTATTGCTTTTTTGCTTCATCAAACGATAAAAGGATGTCAGCTGAGCATTCTGTCCAAATTTGAAGGCAATCGGTTGAATAGTTTTTGAGAAATCGTGCACACCATCAAAAAAGGACCATCGCGCGTCGAGGGGGGTGGGAGGCGGATTTTTTGATGAAATTGTTTAAAAAATTTTTTGTATGTAGTAAACAGATCAATAAAATTATATGCCAAGTTTCACAGGTTTTTCGTTGTATACTTTCTTCACAAAAAAATTCCCAAAAAGCGGTAAATTTTGCGAAAAAAAAGACAATCCCCCCTTAAAGACAAGGATACGTCTTTACCATACCATAGTGGTTCAAGCAGGTTAAGATTTTATCGATAAACGTAATCCTTCAATTATAGTCCTCAGTATATTAAACACATCGAAGTTCGACCTGCCATCACAATTCGTGCAGCGTATCATGTCGGTGTCACATATTTTCCTAAGCTCTGTTATTATGAGCCACCCGAAAATGTAAGTTTAGAAAAAGATTGTCATAAGAAATCGGGAAAGGACAATGTTTCGTGGAAATATTGTTGTCGTGATACTTCAGAACCAAGCGGATCGGCACCCATGTACAACCGTTGCAGAAGGGGTTGTAAGACTCTGTATTACATTCGACCGTGGTATTCCTGTCCTCGACCTCCCCTGCTCGTTTTAGAATAATTCAACGCAACTTTAGATACTGATTTGAGGTACATTTTTATCAACGCAAACACCTGAAAACAAACATAAATTTATTTTGGAGCAAAGCAATGTAGTAATGCATCATAATCTCATCGAGAAACAAACAAAGAATACATTTTTTTTATGTGTCAGTACCAATCCTACATATTGAATAAAATGTGCTAAACTGATAATGCATAGTAAGAGACGGCAGTCTTACTTTCACTTTTTAATAGCAAATCTTCCTTCATGACGATAAATATTTTTATTTAAAAAAATGGTTGCAAGCAACGCAAAAGATTTGCATCGTCGAAGGTCTATAAGTAAATTACAATGTTTGCAAAAAAAAAACGATTTTATCAATTAATCTATCGCTATTTAAATCCTGTCATTTTTTATATTGCGATTTCATCGAGGTAAGTTACGTATTAGAAAAACTGATTTGAAATACTGTAAAAGCCTCTTTAATTACTTTGTACATTGAAATATATATCTTTAAAGGTACAACATAACACGTCCGATTCAGTCTTGCTGATTATTAATAACATCATTGCCATAGTTTCGAACCTTTAATGTTGTATCTTATGGTATACTGTGCTTGTACGTTAAATGGGTAAACGAAAAAATGTAACTCTGAAAACATGAAAACACTCTCGAAATCATTTGAGAAAGCCTCAGAAATTGAAAAGGGGTTTATAGTCGCCAATGAGGATGTAATGACGAATAAACGATTTGTATTTTTCACAGATATATGTATAGCGATAGTCGGCCGGATAATACTGGTGTCTCGGCTGGAAACATTTATACGATCGGTCTATAACCGCCATATGTTCTTGACGCCCGTCGTCGGAGGCCGCGACCTCCCGACAACGCTCGATTGGCTAGTATCGATCGAACGACAAAGTGTAATAGATCACCGAAGACATTGACGCCATCCAGGACCATGTGCCTCTGAGGGTCCGGCTTTTCCTTCTCATCCGTTCTCTCCCCGCCCATTATTTCTTTATTGTATTCCCTTTCACATATATATCATGATTTATTTGTCTCAATTTTTCGGATCCCTGCACCATTCTGAGACAATGAAACAATCAATAGTGATTTTTCTGAATCGTATTCTTAAAAAGTCGGAAAAAATATTCCATGTACATGCGATGTTTTTAGAGTTTCGTACCACAAAAGCGTTTTTTGTCTGTCTAGTGTCTCAAAAACATGCAGCTTAAGAATTATCAAAACTAGGGACTAGATTTTTGGCGTGAAATAAGACTTTCATACTTGGTAGAAAATTTTACCGTCAAAGTAAAAAAAGCAATTTACTAAATGTATCACAAAGCTGGATGGCAACATCATAGGGGTGATTCTCACGAAATGATCCCTTTGCAGGGCAGCAAAATTTGTGAATAAAAATATTTCATTTTTTCATTTAAAAATTGCAATCGACTTCGCTTCTAATTGATATAATTCCGGGTATCCCATTTTAATCTTACACCTTATTTATCTCGAAAAATGCGACTCCGATGAAGTATTGAGTATAGTAGAACTTTTAGGGGTCACAGAAGGACGTTGAACAAAATATTTTTTGGTCAAAAATTCAAAACCGCGACGTTAAAATGACTGACATGTTTTTTTAAATGGAAATATGACTTTTTTCCTTTCACTACACAATTGTCAGGCTAAAACTAATAACTTTTCTAATAAATTTGTTTAGATAAAATTCAAAATGTTTAGGTTAGACGACCATTTTTTACTTTTTAAGCGCAATCAAGAATGTACCCCGAGATGGTAAAGTTTTTACATCCCTCGCTCATACAAGGGATGTAGTATACACCCATACACGCACTTCGCTTATGTGTGGGTGCGTGTGTGGGTTCGCTTATGTGTGGGTGTGCTTATGTGTGGGTGCGTGTGTGGGTGTCAGTTTGCTTGGGTTTCTTCGATAACCCAAACAACCCCAAACAAAAATGAGGTGTCTGTGGCTCATCACTTCCGTTATTAAACAAACCCAAGCAAACTCACACGCACACTTACACTAGCCCGAGCAAAAATGTGACTGTGCATTCCCTACTTTGTGTCGCACCCTGACCAGACTTGCCTTGTCTGATTGACTTGACCTGACCGGGCCCTCCCATGGATGAAACCGGAATTATCGCAAAATGGTTTTTTACGACTTACCCTCTATATTTGGAAATTACAATCTTCTGACTGGGATACATTGCGAGTAAGTACATCTTCACATAATGTCTACCGGAACAGAACATTGATATGCGCTGAAAAGTAGAGGCTGTCTTTAAGAACTGTGTGAGGGCATTTTGGTTTTACCTCGTCTAACAGATTTTTAATTAATTAGGATTAAATTAATATATCTATTGTAATTCTATTCACCATTGAGAGCATTTATTTCAACAATCATAATCAACGATGATCAGAATGATTATCATAAATATCGGGACTACAATAACTGATGATTTGAACATAACGAATTGCCAGATTATCTAATGAGACCAACAAGTAAAGCAGATAATTCGTGGGTTTTGAACGCCTTGTCGTCTTGTCAGAAAATATCAATTCCCTGGCCGGGGAAACATTACCTGAATCTATTTCGCCAACAATCTGCCAATGACTACAAACGAAGAACTTCGCGTGATCAAGATACCATCGTACGAGGATCAAATTTTGACCTGTGCGTTGCACAACGTTCAGCAGTGCTATGCTTACAGCATGCGCTGATGCATTCGAGGCCTCTTTCGCTCGGATAGTACTCGGTGAGCGAGAGTCCCCTTTCCAATACAAAGAGATAATAAATATTAGTAAAACTCCATACTATCTATTTTATTCGGGTAGATTGCCAAAAGTCCTTCCGGTCGAGAACCTGATCGTTCTCCTATCCAGTTCCTGATCCGTTCCCGAAAAAGAGAACTGCGAATCGTAGCCTGGCCTAAGACCTGTTACATGGCGAACCTGATCCACGCTGGAAGACCTGGCCGTGGCCTGATATTATTTAGGGAAGGCAGATCAGGGGCAGGACTTTTGACTGACTCAAATTTCTACACAGAAGGATTCGTTTGAAAACGGAAGTGACGAACTACACAGACCTAATCTTTGTTCGGGTTTGTTTGGGTTATCAAACAAACGCAAGCAAACCCAAGCAAATGCACACCTATACGCACACGCACACTTACAATAGGTATATTAGAGATTTCACCTCCTTGTCGTACCTTAGGGATAGCGCTAAAATAATTTTAAAAAATGGTGGTCTCTCCTAAAAATGCTGAATTTGACCAAAAAAGATTCCCTACAAAAGTTGTTAATTTTGGCCTGACAAATTTTTTCATGAAAAGAAGAGGTCATGTTCCGATTTAAAAAAAAACATGTTGGTCTACTGAGCGTCGGGATTTTGAACTTTGGGCCAGAAAAAATTTTTTTTGAACGTCCCTCTTAAAAATAGTACATTCAATACTCGGTCGGAGTCGTATTTTCGAAATAAATCAGGTGTAAGATTGAAATAGGACACCCAATATAAATCCCTATGGATCACACTGATTTTTCAGTTTTGAAAGATTAATCATGATCAAAAGAAATAGTTTTATTAGGGGGCGTACATAAATTACGTAACGCAATTGGGGGGGAGGGGGCCGAGGTTAGCGTTACGTCACGATTTTAGAACTGCCAGAAATAGCAAAATTTCTGCATGATCAAGTTTAAAAAATTTTTAACTCATCGTTCAGAGTAGATGGGAGTGCAAGCTCTTATTATTTTAAGAAATATAATGAATATGAAAAACCGTCATATCGACCGCGACTTGATACCTTAAGTATCAATATTCCTTAAGTATCAATATTACCGTAAGTATCAATATTCAAGAAAAAAAACATAACTTTATATCAAGAAAAACAGAACGAAAACTTTGATCGCAATTTTCTCAAAACTACTTTTTTCGACCTTGTCTCAGCAAATACTTAAAAACTTACCGCCCGATTTTCAGTTTTTTAAAAACATTCTTGTAATCGCAGTGACTAAGGTAGCCGATTTTTTAAATTTTGATCATTACTATTTCAGAAGATTGCTTGAGTACAAAAAAGGGCCTTGAAGATAGAAAAAAAATGTCCTAACTGTCGGCATTTTGTAAGAAAAAACCAAATCACGAAAACGGCTACGCATAACGATAGCTACATTTGTATAGATATCGATAAATTGTTGACTTTTTATTTACAGAAAACCTTTATATAAAGATATCGATGGGACAATGAAGAAAATTTTCTTTCGTCGCCAAATCAGGTTTCATTTTTTTTTTAATCATAAAAGTTTTAATCATAAAACTAGATGAATATATACTTCATAAAATGAGTATAAACCCGCTCCTTTCATAGTTAGTTATTTCGTTGAAAAAAAATGCAATTATTGACGACACAGCACTCGTTACATAACGGTATAGGGGGGGGGGAGAGGTCAAAAATTGGGAAAAATTGCTCTACGTAAGTTATGTACGCCCCCATATTAATCTTCTTCGCTCATATCTCCTTCTCCTTTTTCTTTGGATATTGATCTCGCTCTTTTCGTTTCAACTTCTCTCTTCTTGCAGGATCCTGCTTAAGGGCAGATATACACGTAGGAGACGGACAAAAGGTCATTTTTGTGAATTTTTTCAAGGAAAACTATTTGAAATTTCGGATTGGGGTTTTGATTATCTAAAAGTATATACATTCAAAAATATGTTTCATTTTCTTTATTTAAAAATATCAAAAATATACAAGGATATTGTATGATCCTTGGAATGTCGTAAAAAAATCGGTACCCAAAATTTCTCGAAAGTTAATGAAGCGATTGCCTTGAGGTTTCTTGTGGCTATTCTATACACCATTATCTAGTACTTGTCATAGCCGATTTTGAAAATATCGATTTATGACAACATGAGGACGTTTGAACATAAATAGTGATTTTTGGACCAAAAATTTTGCCTATAAAACAAAAACTAAGTAACGGAAAAAAATCCTATGACAAGTACTAGATAATGGTGTATTGAATAACCACAAAATACCTCAAGGCAATCGGTTCATTGGTTTTCGAGAAATGTTGGGTACCGATTTTTTAACGACGCTCCAAGGATCATACAATATCCTTGTATATTTTTGATATTTTTAAATAAACAAAATTAAACATATTTTTTAATGTATACACTTTTAGATCATTAAAACCCCAATCCGAAATTTCAAATAGTTTTCCTTGAAAAAATTCACAAAAATTACCTTTTTTCCGGCTCCTAAGTCTTTATCTCCCGTTAAAGCTTTCGAATCTCTGTTTTCAGCTTTTCTTTTCCTAGGGAGCCTTTCTTCTTTCGATAGCGGTACCGCAAAAATCTAAGGGAACAATTTTCCTATAAACTTATGCACATCGACACATGCGTAACCAAGATGGTGTTAGTCCTCTGACGCATCTATAATGCCCCTAGATCTCACATGTTGGGAGGAACCCAGAAGAATAACGTCAGATGAATGGCGATTCAAATGGGTTTTTATACTCAGCGCAGCATGCTACATTGTTCTAACCTCGAAATGTCGCGGTGAGTAGGTGTCCAAAAGTTCCATTTGAACAGGTAAAGAGTGACTTATTTTATTTTCAAATTTACACTTAATAGGTGGTGTTACAGGCGAGGGAGTCATTCCTCTGATCACTATTAAGTGTAAATTTGAAAATAAAATAAGTCACTCTTATTTTTCAAATTATCTTGCTTACGCTTCAAAAGCGTAAGCAACAAAAATGATACGACACAATCAGTCATCTCTTCGGAAGAGTAGATGTAAAGGGCTCGGGTAAGCATGGCTAGCTGTAAGACCCGTTACACAATATATGAACTGATTTACAGCTCTCCATGTGAATGATTGTGAAAACGGTTACATAATGTCGTTATTTATTGTGAGATACCTCTGCTCGTTATTTTTTAAATTTTTCAGGGAGGAATTAAATAAATGTCCAATGGATACAAGAAATGTTTTTCTGATGTTTAAAATTGCTTAGTGCCTCTTCAACTCAACTACATGAAGTCTGGGTAGTTACGCTCCGGAGGAATGATTTTTATACTCAAAATACAGAAAAGAAGGATAACGACGATTTTTCTGCCGAATCGGTTTTGTAGGAAAATTTCAAAATATCCCAAACTACTGTATTCGAAAAAAAAGCCTACAAAGTAATCGAATAGTGTTACGTCACGCCTCTCTTCATCGTTCTGACCCCACAATCCCAATAAATCTAGACCACGGTTTCCGAACCCAGGGTTCGCTAGCATATTCCAAGGGGTCCGCGGACAACATGAATAGAGATACAAAATTGACGAAGGTGGCCTAGGGAGTCCGCCGTTAAAGGGATGAGGGGGTCTAGGGATCCGCCGTTAAAGGGGTGAGGGGGTCTAGGGATCCGCCGTTAAAGGGGTGAGGGGGTCTAGGGATCCGCCGTTAAGGGGTTACCCCCACTTCCGATTTTGAAAAAATCGATTTTTTTATTGCATTTTTTTGAAGTATAAGTATCTGAGAATATGTCCTGAAAATTTCAAGTCGATCCGAAAGAAATTGACTGAGATATGAGCGTTGAAAGAGGAGAATCTGTTGTGTAAACGACCGGCTAATTAAAACTTTAAACGCGTTTTTCTCAAAATGGCATTTCTGAAGTCGGTGACCAAGATTACTCGAACACTATTGAACCGATCTTCTTGAAATTTTGTAGGCTTATTTAATACATAAAAATGTAGTCTTTAATCGTTCGATTTTTTTTTTCGAACAAAAATGGCCGTTTTATAGCCAAAAAACGGCCGTTTATTTTCGTTAAAATCGAACCATTAACTTTGACGGTCCGCTATTTGGTGAAAAATGAATATTTTTTAAAATCCTTCGCTTAAAGATTAGTTTATATTTATATTTGACTAAATCCATCCGCATTTTTTTTTCAGATGATCCACTTCGCCGCAATGTTGGTCACCGCAAACCGTGTATATAAGAACAATTTCATTGAAGGCCATGTGCCACTAAACAATGTAATATTTTTCGATAAAAAAATTACTGAAAGTTCTTCAAGATGTGTTCTTTAAGATGGTATATTGATCGATTAAAAAAGTTTTGTAGTTTTCTTTAAAAAAATTCATGAAAAAGGCCTTTTTTGCGCTACAAGTGGGGGTAACGCCTTAACGCTATCTTCACAGCATCCAACGGCCTCGCTCCTCACTTTCCCATATCAAAGACGTCACGTCCGTCCCTGGCTAAATGACTTGATTCTCTCAACCCGTAAGAGAAGTCAGCACTATGTTACGTCTTCTCTAAGTCCGATAATTTCACGGGGACGTAATAATAGAATCAATTAAAAAAGACTGGTTACGTCCAAAATGATCATGGGAGAATCATCCATAGACAAGCTACAAGTATAATTCGAATGTCGTTGATAAGTTGAGATCGAACATGTATATTTTTTGTACAATTTCCGGATGGATATTTTAAGTACCAGCGTTCCATTTTTTATACCTACCCTCTTTATTTAAAAAAAAAAACCAAAACTGAGATTCAAAAAAAAAAATTGAAAGAAAAACCGTACGATAAGGAACATCATCATTGCAATTTATTAATTACTCGCTTTGTGCAGTATTATTTCTCTTATTCGTTTATTATTCGGATCTTCCGTTGCACTAATCATATTCCTATTGATCTCTTTTGTCGCGAAACAAGTGAACCAATAAGTAACGAATAATGAATGAGTTGAAAATTACGTGTCCGATCGCCATTTGTGACTACGAAGAATTCAAGTTCGTCACGAAAAAGAAAAGCGCGCCACGACTGGAGAGCGGTAAAGGGCGTCAGGATGAAGCATTTGAGTGATAATCGAAGAAAATTGTGGATCTTCATCATTCACCGACATCCTGAGGATTTTTCAGATTCCATTAATTCCCTGATAAGGAGTCCGAGTGAACGGAATCCATAGGCGAGGAAGTGGAGGAAAGAAATAAACGCGAAGCTAGGAGAACGAGAAGGGAGTGAAAGCGCAGACGAATATCACGAAGCACAAAGATAGGGGTAGAAACGAAAATATAGAGAATAATAGAAAAGGCACTTTCTCGTACACACGTATAAACGTGAAAACGTATCGCGCAAGTATACATTCCATACGTGGTTGACTCTGTACGTAGCCAGGGTGAATAAACGAGGACAAGAGAGAAGCGGTATACGGAAGGGAAAGAAGGGCAGCGGTGGAAAATGAGAGGAAGAAAGAAAGGTATAAGTCTGTCTCTCGGTTTCTCGTGGGGGACGAAATAGTGGAAAACGGTAAGGGCGAGCATTCCGCTGGAGAGCTATGCCCGCTTGCGGGCTCCGCTGTTGTTCGATTCGGGCTGCGCGGCCGACAAGAATACGAACGGCCGAATTATGAAAATGACTGTGTGACGCGGCACCCACCCTTACCTAAAAGAGATAGCTTCGAGCAATAAACATACCCCCGCGCCCCTTTGCGAACACAAACGCCTTCTCCCAACCGGCTTCTCGATCTCTCCTCCTCGATTCCTTCCTCCTTCATTCGAGATACTGCGCGTCCCGACCGGCCCGCTGTCCTCATCCCTTCTGCGCCCTTGCTTTTCCTCCTTCCTCACATTACCAACAACCCCGGGGTAAGGGTTGAAGAATTCGTGATGTGCACGACCATTCGGGAATACTCAACGCTTGGATACGTTCTGTCGTGTACACTTTTCCGCCCTCTGTCACCTCCCACCTGGATCTTTCTCGCTTTTGATTCTTCCAACTTATCATATCTCCTCGCCCTTTCGATTCCTTTCCTTACTTACACGTCCGGATAACGTCGAGCCGGTGACACGCTGGGTCAAATTGACATGGCCGATTTTCATATTTGTCGAACGAACTATAAACCATCCTTTCGATTGGAGAAATAATGGAACGTGCTTTGAATATTATGAAAGATGGATAAACTCAATGAACTTAACAAGACCAACGATACGGTTTAATTTTTTTTTAATCATCGATGTTCATTTTCTAAAAAGAAATAAATTGCGTCTTCAAATAATAAATCGAATTTTTAAGGTATTTGATCCATTTCAGATAAAATAGCTCTAAAGAAGAACTACGAAACTGAGTATAATTATTATTACCTCCTCGTTTAGTGGCTATCTATTATCGTGATTCCATTGCTTATGTTATTTGCATCATTATTGTCTGTGTTGGTCTCAAAATAAGGCAAAAAATAATGATTCTGTGATGAGGCTCTAGAGTTGAAGAACAAGTAATTGTATTGAGACACTTAAGGGGTAAGGCCACTGTAAATTTTTCGAAAAATCGATTTTTTTTTATTGGCTTAAAAAATAGTTTAAACCCTCTAGAATAAGAAAAAAAAGGTCCTGTGCGAAAAAAAATTTGTTGTCCTTAGGAAATGAAAGTCGCCGCCAAGCGTGTCAAAACTTCCTCCGAAACGACTGCAATTATATCGGAGATGGCGATTCCAAAACTTTCAAAGGCATCGTGGATTCGAAGCCTTATGAAAATGTTGATGTTAAAAAAAAAGAGTGCATAGATCACGTGCAAAAAAGAATGGGCACTCGATTGAGAAACTTAAAAAAAGGAACAAAAGGTCTCGGGGGAAGAGGAAAACTCACTGCCAAATTGATTGACGAACTAAGCATTTATTACGGCTTAGCAATCCGTCGAAATTCCGATTCCATCAAAAATATGAAAAATGAGATCTGGGCAACCCTTTTTCACAAAATGTCAACGGATGAAAAGCCTCAGCACGAAAAATGTTCGGAGAATTGGTGCAGTTGGAAGAAAGCGAAAGCAGAAAATGCCTTGGATGCGTATCATCACAATCAGCCAATGAGTGAGGAGGTTTATCAAGCCATCAAACCCATCTACATGGAATTGAGCCGGGACGAGTTGCTGGAGCGTTGCTTGGGGGCCTATACTCAAAACAATAACGAAAGTTTCAACGCTACCGTTTGGAGTTTGGCCCCCAAATCATCCTCAAGCGGAAAAACTGTACTAGATATTGCGACGGATATCGCTGTTTGCATATTCAATGGCGGCCTTACCAACGTCTTGCAAATATTCAAGATGTTGGAGGTGGAAATTGGTGTACAGTTATATAATTTCTGCATCGAAGCCGACGCCAAACGCATCACGCACGCGGAGACATCTCTGAGCGACGCGGCCAAAAGTGCGCGCGCGCTCCAAAAATCAACCAGGAAAGACGAAGAAGACGAAAATTTGGCTATCGAAGGACAAATGTATGGTGCTGGGATTGCAGACTAACGGTAAACATTTTTTTTAACTTCTTTTTTAAATTTTTTCCAATAAAAAGCTATTCGCAAAACTTTAAACGCGTTTTTCTCGAAACATGGTTTTTCAAAATGGCACGCAGCATAACTCGAACAATTTTCATTTTTTTTACTTGAAATTTTAACCAGATGTGAACATTTACATTATCTTGAGAATGTCGATCGGAATTTTCAAGAACTTTATTTATTGATTTTTTATTAACAAAAAACTTGCCGTTTTTTTCGTCAAAAATCAATTTTTTTTTTTCAAACGCACGCCAAATCCACAAAAATTGATACTTTTTAAAATCCGATCGACATTCTCTAGCTATAGCCCTCTAGATTAATGGTTTTTTTTTTTTTTTTTTCTAGATTCAAAAGTGCACCAGTGGTGCTGCGTGCCGCGGAGCCCTGGAAGCAAAACATGTCCCGGGAAGATAGCTGTGGAACCGCCATTTTGTTTTTTTTTTACTGTAAAAAAATTTTATAATAAAGTTTAATGTATGCCCGATAACACCATTAAAAGTTTTTTTTCAAATACCTTCAATTTCGGGAGCAAAAAATTAGTGAAAAAACCTTTTTTTTTGGGCCGTCACAGTGGCCTTACTCGTTAACCCCAAAGATCAAACTTTAAACTTACACATTGCATGCCTATTATTTCATTCCATTCACTTCGTAAATAATTCCTCGGAAAGAAAACTTTATAAGCGAAATATAATAATGAGAACGCAATGTGCAACATCCTAACTTGCACCGTCTTGTTTTTACACGATCCTTCCATAATACTCTACGTTAGTATGTTTTCTAATGCCTCAACAATTTACAAATTCCAAACCCATCGAGTGAATATAAACAATTCTGTTTACGTTTACGTTTAAAGCTGCAACGCGATATCATAAACATTGTATTTTTTTAAAACTTAAAAAATGAACATTTTATTAAATCCGAAAGCTTTCTCCACCACTCGGAAAACACCACCCCAACCGCCCGTCAGTGGTATTCTTCATGAGTAAACAATTCAATTTCAACACAGTTTCAACAACACAATTTTCAAATGTGACCTGAAATTTTCATTTTTAATAAATACCTCTTCCGTGAACAAAATTTGATACGTTTCTTATTTACATTATCCATCTAACCTGCATAAAATAATTTTAAAACGTGCCAAACAATACAGGTCAATCGAGTAAAAATATTACACGGTTTCAGTGTATAAAAAATAATCAAATAACACACCTCATACGGATAGAAATAATACACTTAAGTGTGTAAAATAAAACGCCTAAAGTGAATCCCGAAATTACACACTCAGAAATGTGTAAAACGTGACCACACGATTTAACACATGTAAGTGTGTTAAAACATCACACTTGGATTTGCAGTGCAAGTGTCCGCAATTAAGGATGTTGAGTCCCAGATCGCAAATGATGATAAAATTCTGAAAATTTGGTATGTTTTTGTATGAAGTATTTCAGAGGTCGTGTAAAAATTTCACGACAATTAGGAAGCTCATTATTAAACAATTAACATTCACAAATTAAATGTTGTTTTATGGAAACTGATGTAACTTTGCAATTAGTTTTTTTTTTGACCTCTCAATTTTATAATATCTACAATATACTGAAAACAACGGAAACAAAACGAAGTTTATTGATAAATTTTTTTTTATTTCTTTTAAAAATTGTTCTTAACAAAATGTTAATTTTTTTAATAACAAGCTTCCTAATCGTCCTGAAATTTTAACACGATCTCTTAAATACTTCATACAAAAACATACCAAATTTTCAGAATTTTCTTATCAGTTTTTATTTCAACCCTTAAGGAGGTTGAAGTAATGATGATAGAACTCTGAAAATTTGGTATGTTTTTACATGAAGTATTCAGGAGGTCGTGTAAAAATTTCATGACGATTAAGAAGCTATTTATTGAACAATTAACATTAACATGTTTCATAGGGACTCAACATCCTTAATATCCGCAAATTTTACGTCATATTGAAGTCATGTGTAGAAATTTTAGCGTGTATTCGCTATAGTAGCGTTTACATTGATGAATACATTTTATGAGCTCAGTCAGTATCATGAATTTAAGATACATCGTGACATATATGTCGTTTCAAGATGCATGATCCGATGACTGCAAGATTAACTCAAACGATGGCAAATGTGTATTTTACAATGAATATTTGCCGGTTTACGTTATGTGGAAGTCATCCAATGTCTTTGTTGGTGAATTCACTGGGTTAACACCGGTAGCAGACATGGCATGACGGCGATATGCATGCTTCTCAGTGATACATTCGATGAGCACAACATGACAGCATGGCAACATGACAACATGGCAACATGGCAGGAACACAAATAAAGGACATGGCAACAAAAAAATTCTACCAGCTTTTCTTATTCAAAATTTTTGGATTCTTTTTTTCATTTTTCATGCCGTGACACCCACACCAGCTCCATATGAGCACAACATAGTTACGTCACGCCATGCTGCCAATATGAGCTTCATAGGAGCACTACAATTTCTTCACGCCATGACACCCATATAGATCGCATATGCACTCACTTATTGTTGGATATTCGTGAGCCGATTTTGCTAGTGCTGATGGATTCACTCCATGCATACTCGCCTGAGGACATGTGACGCAACTATGACTTTAAGGGGAACGCTTATAAGGGGCACATAGCTGTGTGATTGTCTATGCCTCATAGAAGATCTACGTATGATGCCAATATGAGTTACATGTGTCTATCTGGGAATGGTTCGTAACGACAAGAAAAAAACTGATCGGTAAAACCGAGACAAAGAAAAACAGAACGGGTATTCTCAGAGCTTCAGCTACTTATTGTGTTTTTCATTATCATTTTGTCCGTTGGCGTTTCCTGTTTCGCGCCAAACACGGGGTGAAACGTGAAGTGTCCCACTTTTTCTTTAGTTCCTAATAGCTAAGAAAATTTGTTGATTAATTTTGAAAATACAAAATAATGTAATAAATAAGAATATGACTATAGATTCTAAGTGGAGAGTTTATTATTAAAGTCGTTGATTTCGTAGACATAAATATGTTTATCTCAAATGTCCCACTTTACGCCACCTGTCCCTGCGTGAAGGGATACAAGATTCCATTCATAAGGGTACCACAATAAGTTACCCCTACGAGAGCATAAACTACGCAAAGATGGTGAAGAAAAAGTTAAAATAAAAATCAAGAAACTCTTGGAAAAGGGACCTGTCTAGGAACGGTCAGAATGTGAAGGACCTCCGTATTAACTGGTGCCAAAGCCCGACGGTTCGAGGCGTTTTATTTTAAACTTAAAAGAGTTGAACCGATTTATCGCCTCTCCACACTTCAAATTGGAAAATGCGAGAATAACGTAAAATTTAATGTCAAAAACGATCATACCGGTGCCAAAGCCCGACGGTTCGAGGCGTTTTATTTTAAACTTAAAAGAGTTGAACCGATTTATCGCCTCTCCACACTTCAAATTGGAAGATGTGAGAATAAGGTAAAATTTAATGTCAAAAACGATCATATGTTACATAAGATGTTAAAGACGCCTTTTTCTGGTTCTGGTATGTGAGGAGGATAAAAAGTTTCTATGTTTCTATTCCAAAGGAAAGCTTTTCCAATTTGTCTACCTACCGTTTGGTCTACGTTTTAGGCCTTAAATATATTTTCACAAAAATCATGGAACCGCTGGGGCATGAATGAATTATGTATCTGGACGATTTCCTCTTTACGATAAGTCGAAAGGACTTGAGAACTTGAGAAAATGCGAAAAAAAGCAATAAGTCTGGTAGAGGGATTGGGTTTTATTGTGACTTTAGACAGGAGCTTATTATCGGCAAGCCGAAAGTGTAAATGCTTAGGATTTGCAATTGACTCGGCAAGCATTTCACTAAACTTAACAGATAAGAAAAAGAAACAAATTGTGGAAATGATTGACCAGTTTCCGGCCGGGAGATATTATAAAGTACGAAAATTTGCAGAATCGTTGGAAGTATTGACGACGGCATGGCCAACTGTGACATACGGTTTTATACTCTGCAACAGACTTGAGAGTCGTTCTTAGGATGAAACGTTAATGGTTAAAATTGTACGAGAAGAATGGTAATTACAAACGTCATGCCACAGGACTTTGAGTGGTGGAAACAGAATGCATATGTTGGTATAAATCCGATCAGAATTCGGAACTATAAATTGAACCTGTTCCCGGATGGGTCATTGGGGGGGATTGGGGAAGAGAGAAAGAACCGTATCAATTACCGCGAGTTTGGTGGCTGCTTTTTTCGCATTGAAATATTTTGCCTCAATGTCGTCGGGCTGTGAAGTCCGACTCCGACTAGACAACACAACAGCCATAACCTATATTGATAGGGCCGGAGCGGTCAAGTTCTCGAATCTCAGCGAAGTATCGCACCAAATTTGGGAATTGTGTGGGCAAAAAAAATATGGCTGCCGGCTTCTCATGTTCCATCGGCAGAGAACGTCGCGGCGGATAGAGCATTTCGACACGTCAACATAGACGTCGAATGAGAATTAGCACAATCAGTTTTCGATGAAATTGACTAAAAAGATCCCTTTCCTGTCGATTTGTTTCGCTCTCAAGGAAACAAAAAATGTACTAGTTTCCATAGCAGATTTCCAAATTTGGAAGCTCAAGTAGTGGACGCCTTTGCAGTGGCATGGACAGGAAAAACATTCCATGTATTGAGAAAAATTATGAACGATCAAACCGCAAGAGGCCTGAGTTGGTACATCTGTGGACAACGCAGCCTTGGTGGAAGACTCATCCACTGCCGAACCGAATTTTCCTGGCGGTGGGCGAATTATCAGCCCAGCGTAAGTAAACGAGAAGCGGACTATCTACAGAAATGGCAGAAATAAGTGTTAACCCGATTGCTTCCTCAACACTTCGACTCTTGCCTCAAATTTTCGCTTAAAGGAAGGAGCTAACTATATATAGTACGTTGAACATTACACATTTGACAGTTGCATTAATTTGTCATAACATATTAATGAGAGACAATGTGATAAGACAATTCATGAAACGATCTAACCTACGATACCGCGATTCGACACGACATGGGATATTACCGTAATGTTGGTTTTATGAAAAACGTGTCTTTCTTCAAGAATATCGACCCCAACGGTGCGACGAAGAGAGTATCGAAGTTACTGCCATTGACAACAGCACAAAGGCTACAAACAATAACAAACCAAGGGTAGGTGTTAGCACCAAAATCAAGGACCGCATTAAGATATCAAAACTCGGAAGCGCATAACCAGCGTTATCGCTTTCTTACTTCAGGAAAAAGTCCAAACTATGCGTTGCCTTTGCTATACTGGACTATATAAAGCTGACTAAAAGTTTGAGAAAGGAAAATAAGGAGATATTATTCATCGCAACGAGGAAACCGTTTGAAGCAGTGTCATTACAGACCATTGCCCACTGCTTTAAAACTTATTTCGCTGAGACTGGCACAGATACAATACAATTACCTGCCTATAGTGCCCCTCATGCGGCAATAATCGCAGCCCACAAGCGAGGAGTTTATATTTGAATAATCAGAAAAAGCTCGGAATAGTCATCAAATTCTATAATAGACCAATTAACAACACCCGTGACAACGTTGTTCATGCTATCTTAAGAAAGCGATAAACTTTCTTAAGATCTACAATACTACCATCGAGAACGAGACACATAATATTATTCATATATCATACGTGCCAACCGAAGGCGTGTGAAGTTTGATGAAAATTATATAAAGCTTCTGGTTCAAAAATGGTGGTACTCTTACCCAAATTCTCCCTCCATTCTATACCCGCTATCATCTTCAAAATCGAGCAATTTTTCTGGAGCACTGAACACAAGACAATATAAGATTGGAGGGCGTCAGTGGCCAAGAGAAAGAGGAGAGAGATAAAGAGAGAGAGAGAGAGAGAGAGAGAGAGAGAGAGAGGGGGAGAGAGAGAGAGAGAGAGAGGGAGAGAGAGACAGAAAGCGGATGTGCGCTATCATATTCGAACGATTCGAAACGCTGCATATAATTTGAATCGATCTATTTTCCGCAGTGTAATAATCGTGGAGGCAATGGTGGACAACTTCAACGCTTTTCCATCTGAATAAAATATCATTATAAAACTATAAGCATTTCCGGATAAGTATCGATGGATTTGAATGTTGAAAGGGGAACAAATGGTCGGGTGGTGGAGATGCATATATACGTAGGCATGCAAAGAGAAACAGGGCAACCGGATGGCTCACCGACAGACACGAAACAGGTCGTAATCGTTCGACCCGGCACATGCACGGCTGTCGACGAATGGTGAGAGGAAAATATGCATATATATATATAGTAAGAGGCGGTGGTATATAAATATACATTTATGTAGATATATTTAGTATGTAGTTACACATGGACGTGCACCTGACGCGGTCGTGACGTATTTCGTGCGGATTACAGGCGAGCAGCTATTCTGACCCAGCAGTGCGTATAGGAGTGCGAGTGAGAGCGAGCAACCACGTAGGGCCATTCGTCAACCCTTTGGGTCGCGTCTGTCCGTCGGTCAATCGTGTCACGCGTCAATCGGTATTGACTACGCTTGCTGCCCCATTCCCGGAGCCGCCATTCTCCCAGCGTCCACTGGTCATGTCAAATTCTCTCTCTCTCTCTCCCTCTCTCTCTCTCTCTCTCTCTCTCTCTCTCTCTCTCTCTCTCTCTCTCTCTCTCTCTCTCTCTCTCTCTCTCTCTCTCTCTCTCTCTCTCTCTCTCTCTTCTTCGTGCACTGTACGTCTGTTGCTTTCTTTCTCACTCGGTTTTTTTCTTCTTACGTTCTGCCTGTCACACGTTTTTCTCTTGCTCTAGATCTCACTCTTTCTAGGCGACCAATGCCTCACTCTCGCTCTGTCCGGCCGGATACATAATCAGCATGTGTAGTATGTCTTACGCAAAGAACAAGCATAATCGATCCACGCATTATTGTATGCTCAGCTTGATGAAATTCCATTGATTACGCCAAATGACCACATGATATGAATATAATGATAGATCATCCAGTGTTTCCCTCATGGAGAGCATCCGGCTTCATTTAGTATGCTACATCGCCAAAAACACAATTATAATTTATTTGTATTTGAAACGCATGAATGAAAGCATGCATCCAAATATTCACTATCGACCACCCGATGGGCAGCTTGGCTCCGGGGGTACTCGGTGTTAAGCAGCATTGTGCATGGCCAATACTTAGAGCGATGACCGCTAAGCCGTGCACCGGCTGGCGCATCAACCAGTGAGCGGAAGACCAATACTTGTGATGCCGTGGTGTAGACACTTGAGTTAAAGTCTGTGCACCAGAGAATCAGAAGAATATAGGGCCGTCTATACCGGTACGGGTTTTCCACAGTTTACCCGTACCCTCGGCAAATACGGTAAGTCGTAAGGGGGAATTGTAAGGAGCTTAAGGGGGGATTGTCTTTTTTTTCGCAAAATTTACCGCTTTTTGGGAATTTTTTTGTGAAGAAAGTATACAACGGAAAACTTGTGAAACTTGGCATATAGTTTTATTGATCTGTTTACTACATACAAAAAAATTTTTAAACAATTTCATAAAAAAATCCGCCTCCCACCCCCCTCGACGCGCGATGGTCCTTTTTTGATGGTGTGCACGATTACAGCCTTCACGTTCATCCTGCAACAAAAACCCAAAAAGCATTTTACTTTAGACACATATAGCTATCGTTCGATGAAGGGAAAAAAAAAATGACGATTTGGTGACGTTTTGAACTTCAAGTATCGATTTTTCGAAAAAAATTGATCGATTTTTTGTTATAAATAAAAAACTATTAAACGTATTGCTTTTTTGCTTCATCAAACGATAAAAGGATGTCAGCTGAGCATTCTGTCCAAATTTGAAGGCAATCGGTTGAATAGTTTTTGAGAAATCGTGCACACCATCAAAAAAGGACCATCGCGTGTCGAGGGGGGTGGGAGGCGGATTTTTTGATGGAATTGTTTAAAAATTTTTTTGTATGTAGTAAACAGATCAATAAAACTATATGCCAAGTTTCACAAGTTTTCCGTTGTATACTTTCTTCACAAAAAAATTCCCAAAAAGCGGTAAATTTTGCGAAAAAAAAAGACAATCCCCCCTTAATATACTGAGGACGCAATGCAAATTAGGTCAGATTAGCGAAGTGCGGGTAGGGAGTGATACGAAAACGTTCAATTGGGCAGGGTAATACGTAAAAACCCGCAAGGGTATACGTAGGCACTTAGGAATGAATAGAGAATTATTGACATCTGCATACAAAAAAGATGTGAAGGGTGATTTGCCTATCATTTTCGCAAAAAATATTCACCGTTTGTTTATATAAACTACACCGGGTGGAAAAATTATATTGCGAAAAAAAAGGTCTGTATATTTGTCTGTCGGTACGTTTACGCGCTAATGACGGGAACTATTGAACCAACTCCGATGATCTTTCACCGAAACGCAGCTTAGAGTATGGCACATGATTTAGACTATTGACCATAATGCTATATAGTTGATCACGACAAACAAACGAACAGTAATAACAAACGAAGACAACTAATCGTAAGAAAATAATTGCCAAGCCGACAAAAAGAATTACGAAGAATCAGAAGATGTGTGCAATTTTTTAATTCTTTATAAATTGTTTTACAAATAATTATTTTCAACAAACGAAGTATCAAATATGAACAACTGCATAAACCTACAAGCAAAAAAAACAATATGGACAAAATGGGCGAAAATTCCGTAGACTGTGGTAGTGTGGCCCTCTTCAGTGCGCTGTGCCAAATTGTCAGCAAGTCCTACGAAGAGAAGAAGGCTATGTAAATAGAGGGCTAGATTTGTCATAAATCGGACCTCATCGCGGGCTAAGCCGAGCCCATAGCTAATGTAAAGAAAATAATGAAAAATAATCATTTACGCCAAGTAAAAGCCATGTCAAGGACAAAAGCTGGCTTTAACCTACTTTGTATTTTTTGTGTCGTTAAAATACCCGTATGTGCGTCAACTTTGCCATGTATCAATATTGACGATCCTAGAATGTCCGAAATAATAGAACTCGCTACACGAATGGTCCCACCCTGGTTTCCAAACGCCCTGTTGTGTTCCAGTACAGCGAGAACTTGATTTTTTAATTTGCAATTCACCTCTTAAGGGCTCACTTTGAAAAACGGTATTTATGGAAAACATATTTTAGGTGAATACTACCTCGACTTCTAAATTCTAAACACTCTCTATGTTCTACGAAAATATCTATCCACCAGAAGGACGGAAGAGTGAAGTGGACCGAGGAAAATCCTTGCCAATGTAAAAATCAAGACGCATCGAAATTCTCCCGAACAAGTAAATGTGAAACATGTTGGTCGGAGTTTATCGTGACAATCGAAACAAAAAAAGTAAAATCCATTTTATGTACTGTCGAATAAGTATATAATAATAGTCATATCAAAAATTCAGTGCCATTATTATTATTTCCATAATTATTATAATTATTGTTATCATTTCAATTATAACTGATTATAACAAAGAACATCAATGAATCGTGCAGAATAAAATTTTCGAATATGGAAAACGCTTTTGGGTATTAATTACCTGGGTCGTGAATATATATTCAGAATGAAAGGTGGTGGGGGAAAATGTGCGATTGAGAGCAAACGCATTCGAATAGAATCGGTCTTGATACGGTTGGAAGTCGATTGTAGAGAAATTTCCGGCCG
This sequence comes from Ophion costatus, assembly GCA_951751655.1. Lineage (NCBI taxonomy): Eukaryota > Metazoa > Arthropoda > Insecta > Hymenoptera > Ichneumonidae > Ophion > Ophion costatus. The sequence continues at coordinate 13,863,742 of OX632362.1, read as the reverse complement.
AGCGACGCCTCCATGGTGCACTATACCATACAGACTCGCACTCTTTCGTTCTCTGTCTATACCCCGCGCCTAGTGTATGGACACACACACACACCCATATGTGTATGTACCTGCTGCCTCCCACACTCATATATATATATATATATATGCACACATACTACAGTGGTCGAAACTCTGGAGGCATCGTTGTTATAATTACAATCGATACGTCGAGCCATCGAATCGTACGTAGCCGTCGCTACAAATGAATGATCATGCTGCGGTTAACGGGCATCCGTTCCCAACGTGCCTAGTTCAGTACGCGGTGTTCGAAAATCCCCGATGCCGATCTGATCCTTCGGCCTCCCCCTTGGCCTCCCTCATTGGTTCACATCATCCGGTGCTCTCGGTCTTGCTCACTACCCTCGATTCATACTCGCCAGAATCCGTAAATCTTTTTCCAGTTCGCACTTGATGGACAGCCTTCATACGCTAATTGCGGGTTTTTTCACTTTTTCCGTACGTTTTTTTTCATTTTTGCTCCCGAAGAACGAGAGACCACCGGGCAACAGGAAATCAACAGGTGTCGCAGTGGGTCGGGGCTAACTTTTATTTGCGCCGGAGAGAAAGTGGAACCAGCTGGGGCAAGTACAGAACAGACGAGGGAGGAAATACAGTGTGGTGGGGAATAAAAAAGGGAGTGCGAGAGAGAGGCCGAAAGATTGCCGGTTAAGGGGAAGAGAAATAGAATAGCCAGGCAGGAGAGAGAGAGAGAGAGAGAGAGAGAGAGAGAGAGAGAGAGAGAGGGAGCATAAGAGAGCGGAAGCTCTCGGAGTTGAGCAACAGCAGCTAGCGGGTGGAGGTCTATTAGTTCCCTCCGAAAAAACACGACCCCACCACTACCTCTTTCAAACCAACTCGCTCTATTTCCCTATGTATATACACCCACATATCCTACATATATTAATCGCTGTGTGTATGCATTGCGGGCGCGTGCGTACGTGGTGCATGTGTGTGTGTGTATGCGTGAATATGGCGATATATACGCGATCGTGTCCCGTTCGTTGGTATACCCAATTTTTTTGCTACACGCTACTCCTCTTTCTTTTTTTTCGCTCGCTTTTTTCGTTTGTTTGTTCCACCAGCTCATCTGGACACGCCGACGGGCGTAATTGCTGCGCCGAAGCGTTTAATCGGAGTTGCTCGATTTCGGTATCATGCTTTTTTGTTTCCTTTTTATTTTTATTTTTTACCAGTGTGACCACGCGTTTCTACTGATATGATAGCAGTTAATATTGCGTGAGCAGATTAATACAGCCGGGGTACAGTGGAAATATTGTACCATTAATAATTAACGGTGAGGCAACATGAGTTCGTACGAGTGATTACTTGGTTTTTATTAATGCATGTGTGGGGTTGCATCCATAGAACAGGGGTTAGAGACAAAAAGATTCAATGTAGCAGCCCTGGAGTTGAGTTGCGTTGGACAACTTCAAAATAGTATATCTATCGAAGGTGCTCATTAATCTAATAGAACTTTTTTCAGTACAGTTAGGAGAAGAAGATTTTTTAAGGATCATCTATACTGCTCGGACACACTCGTAGACATTTCAAATTTCAATCATAAAAAAACTTGGAAACAATTCCATTCCTTTGTTGACGTTCATTTTAAATCGAATATTATAAAGCCTTTGTTACACATTTCGAAACGATTCTTCTTTTTGTACGGTGCTTGTGAGAGAACCATCGCTGTGGTGTCACGTCGCGACCAAATGCACACTATATATTTTTTCCTCTTTCTCCTATCTTCCTGAGTTGTGGCGACGACGCAGATCACGCGACTTCCCGTGACAATCGTGAACAACCACTAAGCCCGATACGTGCGATAATGGCACTCTCATTTTTCGACGGATCCTTATATTTTCTTCAGACTTGGGCATATCACACTGAAACGTAGCCTATCGATAATAAGCCAACGTCCCGCGTTCTTTACCACGCGAGAACATAGTCGGTCTCACCATATCACGAACAAATACACGCGCAGGCCCGAAGGATCCCCAGGACACTCAGATATAAAAAAACGCATGGACTCCAAGCCATAATCCCTCATCTTGAGATCCAAACAAATCTTTAAGGAAAACTCATGTCAGTCGATATACGTCAGCGGTCGTAAACCTTGACCCACAGAAAACACCTGCGTCCAACTCAATTCCCGACCAATCACATAGGTCACCCTACATCCTCACGACTGAATACCCAATCCCTAAGGAAAGTGCATCACGGAAATGCACGCCTTTTTCCATGAACGAAACCTTTCCTAATTTCTACACTGTGAAGAGGTATCCTATAAGACATTAGTGTTCCATGACCACTCGTTGAAGTCACTTCCATCACCATCCGTCGAAGTCAGACATCCCAAGTAGTCTGAACTTGAAATCTTTTATTCATCATCCGGACTCAATCTTCAACATCCCGATCAGCTAATCAATTACGCACACTGCTGTATAACCTTCCGAGCGGTCTTATCATCGATTGTACGAGCAAGTGTACCTGGCCCGAGAGCAAAGGCCGCTTGGCCCAACTACGCGCATTGACCACACTGCGAACGTAAGCTAAGCCGATTACACTTTTCCGTATCTTTCCTCGATTACCAAAACTGTGTTCCGAGGAATGCGAACCTCAAAAAGCATTTATTAAAGAATAAAAGAATCTTGGTACCGGTATCTATGTCTGTCGAACTCGTTCCCTATCTCTTAACCGGATAGACGTTCAAGCGTAAACTCCCTTCGCAGACATCTTCCCTTTTACCCTCATCCCGTGCTATTGCGCTAGGCATAGGCAAGAAAGAGGGAAACGAAAATGTATGTGATGTCATCATTGGATGCTGGTGACCAATTATTGAGGTCCGTAAAACTGTCAAGAACTTTTGTGCTCACTCATGGCCTAAGTGCGGTTCGACGAAGATTGTGGCACTCTGATTGGTCTGAAGAATTGTACATGTGACGAACGTAGAATTATATTTCGTTGGAAAAAAGTTTATGTAATTAATTAGTGTTCTTACTTCGTTTGTATAACAGGAATTCAAAATTAACTAATTTTTGAGAAGCGTTTCTAGCACGCACCGTTTTTTAAATTTTCAAACGTTACGATTGTAGGATGTTATTTCTTAATGGCACCAAACTTATCCTAAATCGTACCTAGAACCAACGAAACATTCACGGAGCATTCACGATGGAGCAAAATTGTCACATTGTGTTGACTTTGACACAACGGTCGCAAACCAAAAAAAGTGTATCTCATTTTGCACATAAATGTTCGAACATCTATATACAATGGTAATGTGAAAGCGTACTCGCACAAAATTTAATCTGATTAAAATAACTTTACAATTATCCTTGAATCATACTGGTGCTATTGAGGACAACCCTAGTGGTACGAGTTCATGCAACATCCGAACGGAAATTATTACACCAAACGCAAAGGCGGTTCTTGTGTTTATCAAAATTTATACTATTCTCCAAAATAATAAACTATCTTAAAAGGGAGTTCTTCGTCTTGAAGGATAGCATACGTTTTGGTGAAAAAATGATAAAATACAACAGTATGTACCACTCAAGAATACAATTGTGGAACGCTGTACATAACAGGGCCGTACTAATGTGATTAAAATATTAGGCAATCTTATAAAAATATTTACTTTTAAAATATTTTACGAAGCAGTGCGAGCAAGTGTTTATAAGTGTCGTGGCCCAACATGCTTAACTCGTGGCTTCATTTCCCTCTTTCACGAGCGCATCGTTACGAGAGATGTGCGGAATACGATTGTGATACGATTCGGGTGCAGATACGATTTAAAGGAGTCTACCCTCCGTGGGTTCCGTAAAATTAGGGTTGCCATCACCTAAATTTCTGTCGCCGGACGAAGACCTTCAAAACCCCGGACATTTGGGTAAAAACACATTTTTCCCCGGACAATCATGAAAAAAATTATTTTTACAATAATAATAACCATAAAGTTGAAAATAAAACTTTTTTATTTATTAGCAGAGCTTGTTTTGTTTATCTGTGCTCTGTGGGCAACAATGCTTATAAATCGACTTAAACTATAAGAAAAAACAATATACGTAATATCACAAAGATAATTAGGAACGCTCCCGTTATTTGGCTCAGTTTGAAAGACAAAGTAAAAAATAGTCATTTAGGTCCGTATTAATAAAATGATCTTAGTTCTGAGAAAGAACTTCAGCACGCTCATGAGATGCAGATTTATTATAGATGAGCGTCCTCAAGTTCGTTCTCAGAACTGGAATCGGTTTATTAACACGAGCCTAAGGTACTAATAAATTCTAGTGAGGTTTTTAGCCTAATAATCGCACGAGTAATAAGACAGAATCAACAATTAATCAGTTATTTCTTTATGCTAGGCAGTCTTACTATTTTTATAAACACTAGTTAAGAATTAGGCTTGACAAAGAGATCAACTTTCTTTTTTCATTCAGTTTGGTATTTATCAGTCTTTCCAATTTTTTCTAAAATATCTTTTTTTGCCCACAAAAATTTGTAAAAGTCAGTACAACTCAGACCCTTGCAGTTATACTTAATTTTTACAACAGAATAAACTGTTTGTGCGCTTACAAGGAACATTCCTCAGGTGACACCCTTCGATTTTGTTGAAATTTGGATATGTTATAAAGCACCGAAAAGTAAGCGATACGTATTTTGTTTATCGGCGGAAAAACGGTTTTAAGGGGTGAAACGCACCCTCAAATATGGGGATGTTTTTCGTTTTTCGTCGATAACGTTTTAACGGTACGAGGTATAAAAAAAACTTCAAATTGCAACAATGTTTATTTTTTTGTGTACTATATATACATTGGATATGAGAACGATAACGTTATCGAGGAAAAACAAAAAAACCCCTATTTTCGAGGGGTGGTTTCACCCCTTACAACCGTTTTTCTGCCGATAAAAAAATACGTAACGCTTACTTTTCGGTGCTTCATAACATATCCAAATTTCAACAAAATCGAAGGGTGTCACCTGAGGGATGTTCCTTGTTAGTAAGTTTCTTTCCTTCGTCCACTGTTGCGCGACTAGCAAACAAATTTTTTCTACGTTTGCATTATGAGCTGGTATGCAAAGACAGCTGAGCTATTTAAGCATTTCAGTGTATAAGTGGGCATTGGGCGTTTTGGAAATGTTTTGCCACAGCTGGTTTGCACTCAAAAGCTTATCGTTCGCAGTAAAGCTCAAGCTGAAAGCTTTTAAATTCATCCATTCGTCAATCAATTTGTCGTCGTCGATTTCGAGGTTAATTTTCTTCCGGAACACAACCCTTTTTTCGACCACAGCCCATGCGGTGGTTTCGGTAATGTTATTCAAAATTATCCAGTCGAATTTGTCGAAGACGTTTGACAAAAGTGTCCGGATGAACCTCGACACTTTTTTAAAAAGTCCGTCCGGACGCCTCCGGGCGCCCTTCAAAGTCAGACCAATCCGGGGAAACCCGGACGGATGGCAGCCCTACGTATCATCTATGGGTTTTGGGATGGTCAAAAATTAAGATTTTTCATAATCTGGTACAATATTTCGGTCTCTTACAACGCTTTTCAGGCATGTTCGAGTTTGTTGAAGATACGCAGCTCAAATCTAATTGTTTTACATCTCCTTGTTTTTTTAGTTCAATATTTTTTAGCCGTTTTTATGTCACATGTCATTCATGACAACAGAGCATTGGCAAGTATCACGGGCCCGTGACGACGAAACAAAACAAAAATAGACGGTCGGTTTCGGGCAGCTTTTTTAAAGTTTATATCCTTTCTGCAATATTTATGTGCCCAAACCTGTTCATTGAATTTACCACTACCGTTCTCTCGTCTTATCTCACATCAATAAGCTGAACTCGCATGCAAACATGTAAGAGCGGCTTGATAAACTTCAAGCGAACCCGTTCAGTTATTTTGAAAGTATTTCTGATACCAGTTATTATAAAAAGGTGTAGTTTTGAAAAAAAAAAACGCTTTTGAACATTCTCTAGCTGATACAACTTAAAATTATTTTATTTATACGGAACTAACGATGTGAATTCGATAATGTAGGTTCCGTGTGGATGCATCATTCATGTCAGGAAAATGTTATGCGAGTGATATTCCGAAGCAAATGGTTTGATTATAGAGATTGGAGTGAACAGATAGAGTCCTCACTCTGCACTCTAATGCATCCACGAAATTATAGACACGTAAAAAAGAAGGGTTCCCCTTAAGCGATCTGTTATATACCCATGTGCGCACACTATTTTGCATGGTCGCTTTCACTTTGTGAGCCAATATTACAATATTGGTGGGCGATCCTTTGATCGAAGCATCGCTGGTAGTGACATGTTTGCCCCGAACTTTTTACACCTTAAGGCCTGCGTTTTCTACCTGTTCCCCTTTGTATTTTGGACTTCGGTAACTAGTTTTCTCGACCACCACTTTGACAGACGGCCGCACTGTCTGAGCGCCGCGACGCCCTTGCCACAATGAACTCCTGAGGCCATACCTTTGTCATTACTTTTCATTTCGCCTCAAAATGTAAACCGGACATTTTTAATATATCAAACTTTAAGAAAATACAAAAAATGCAGTTTATTTATAGAAGGAGGGAGAAAAAAGTACGAGATAAAGTGTAAACGAATTTACGATGGACAGTATAAAGGAGTATTATAAAAGCTTCGGTAGCTGGAGCCATTCTCACGGATCCATAACCCATATCCACCCTGGGGTACGGCCAACGGGGTGACGCGATGCTTTGCTCCACTCGTTTATTTATGACACGGAAATTTCGCTGATTAGCATCGTGCGGACTGTACTAATGCCTTGGGTCGTAATTTATCGATTTAAATGGGAGCGTCCACCCTCTTTCGCATTCTCTCGCTGAGCGTGTCGTTCTATCGAACCAACCTTTCCGGGCATTTCGCTATTTCAGTGTATCAACTATACATACTATAGAATCGGAGCGAAAAATACCCGGGTGATATATTTTACGAGAAGTGGTTCGGATTAATCAACGCTGGAAATCAAGGCAATTTAAAACTGAAGCACACGTGAAATTCAACTACGCTAAACGGTATAATGAACATGTAGCAATTTTATATTTTCATTTCGCCATGGCTGGAGAGCACAAAACGGTGCTTTTGTTCTTTTTATTTTGCATGTGGTCAATATTATTAATATTATGGCCAGAATCGTGAAAGTCCACAACTAAAATGCAGCAACAATAAATAAAAGACCCTTCATTGTATTAGGCCGATGGGCACAGCAAGTTCTTGCGAGCGGTTTTTATCGTTACTTTCATTCGATAGGAACGTTTCATTTTAATTGAATATTACCGCAAGGCAATTATTTAGGGTGGTGCGCGTTTGCAAGCTAATTTGACATCTCTATTACGCTTTTTATTGCGAATAACAAATATTCTTCCCTTTTTAATGAAAACGATAGTATCGTAATATGGTATATTTCCCACATTCCTTCACTCCTTCTCTCGATCCTTCGTTTTCTTTTCACAGTTTTCGTATACTTATCGAGATTGCCATTCAGGAAGTACTCGCGGGATCTCATAGATTTAGATGAGGGGGATGGAGACGAGTACTACAAAGCGGGGTCTTCGTTCCTACAGCCAGAAACCAGTCGAGGGCGGGATAGAAATGGTCAAAGTTTTGTAGGTTTCTCGATGGTTGGCACTGCCACTATTCCCAGTCGGAATTCTGACTCAACTGAATCTGCCGGTAGACCCGAGGAGAAACGAAAATCCTGTCTTAGATAGCGAAGAGCCATGCTCACGGCAGACTCGCATAAACTCACAGCGATACACTTGGTGTTCATCCTGAAAACGCATGAGAACGCAAGCGTTGGGAGCTTCAAGATAAAGTTAACTCCGCGCTTTTGGGTTAGGCTTGGAGTAGTAACGGACCAAGTGTAATAGAAGCGGGGGGCGCGGGCTCACGTAGTGAATGGCTATGTCGTTTATGGATTATATATATATATATATATACACATATACATATATATATATATATGTATATAATCCATAAATATATGTATGTATGTATATACATATATATATACAATTATATGTATACGCGCGCGCGCCTGTGTGTGTGTGTGTGTGTGTGTGTGTGTGTGTGTGTGTGTGTGTGTGTGTGTGTGTGTGTGTGTTTGTGTGTGTGTGTGTGTGTGTGTGTGTGTGTGTGTGTGTGTGTGTGTGTGTGTGTGTGTGTGTGTGTGTGTGTGTGTGTGTGTGTGTGTGTGTGTGTGTGTGTGTGTGTGTGTGTGTGTGTGTGTGTGTGTGTGTGTGTGTGTGTGTGTGTGTGTGTGTGTGTGTGTGTGTGTGTGTGTGTGTGTGTGTGTGTGTGTGTGTGTGTGCACATATACACATATACACACATATACAGCTGCTGCTACTACTGCGGCCAGTAAAGATGTTGGGTTAGCACGTCTCTCGACTCACGCCCGCAATGGAGAAGAGGCAACGTTGGTGGCGTGTTAGGGCAGTGGAGAGGTGAAGCGTCGTTGCACCGTAGTACGCCACATTGTACTACCGCTTCTTTGTCTTCTTCTCCGCTGTTGGGTTCAGTGTAGGAGTAGTATAGGAGTATGTAGTTGCGAGGGCGCATACCGTGTTATGGGGTAATACGGATGTGACTGTGTATAGTGTGAGGGAGGAACGCGAGAAGAGGACCAGATCGCCGAGCCACCAGCGAGCCGAGAGATTGGATCCCGGAAATGAGACAAACTGATGGTACCTAGGGCTGATACGAATGGGGATGGAAATGTGTGCAGCGTAGGAACGCGTACTCACCTACTCTGGTCTCTTCAGGATAGCCACCGTTATCTCGCGACGTATCTCTCCACGGCTATATTCATCCATACTTTGTTCCTTTTTTCACTATCGAGATGGGTCCTTCTTCTTCCGTCCTCTCTACCTCACTCTACGTCCTCCTTATCTACGAGACGCTACACTAAATCGTTCTGGCTATCGTTTGTCCTCTTTGGCCTCCTCTTCGTATCCGGACCTACAATTACCTCCCTCTCCCTCTATCTTTCTCTTTCACCATTTGTCTCTGTCTTCCATCTCTCTCATCCGGAAACTCCTACGAAATTATGACATTGACCCGGAAGCTCCGACCCTCGATGACTCTGAACTAATTTCAATAGCTACAGAAATACCCGAATGTTGGCTATTCACAGTCCGCTAGACTTTATTCGGGTGAAATGTAAGATCGTACGACATACATTCACGTAAAGTACGCTTCTACTATGCTAAGGTTCCTTTGGGCACGACAACAATTCAGGCTGTCACACATTTTCTCCTTTTTGGCGAGCGTTCACGTTGATCCCCTGTTGCCTTTACAATCATCCACAACGTCCACCCTGAGACACTTTAAGTTGCTAGCACGGGTACAAGGATTTCATTAAGATCCTGTAGATCCTATATACCTAATACAGCATACCCCGTAGTGTTACACTAGTCAAGAGTTATTGCGTGGAAGCTGGACAGAGTTTCGCGTAAGTAGTATCGTTGCAAGTAAGACCAACGAGCAAAGTTGCCGCCAAGAATTAAGCGAACCTTTTCCTTAATAAGTGTGACCATATCCCGGAACCATCGAGAACTTATAGCCTTGGCCTGTACAAAATTTGGATAGCTTCCAATTTGAAAAACCATCGCTCTAGAAACGCTTCAGAAAAGGTGGAAGCAAACCAGGTATCGTTAGCAACTTTAGTAAGCTAAGAATCTTCGTTTTGTGTGGTGTAATGAAATAATTAAAAATTGTAATATATTATTTGGCTAGTATGATCTTGAAGTGTCAGATCTTAAAGTAAGTTATCCGTTTGTCCTTTAATTTCAGACCTTAAAGTATTTGAGGTCTAAAATAATTTTTGTGAAAGAAGTCCCTGACTGAATCAAATAGTCTTATAAAGATAGTTAATTGTCAAGAATAACCGATAGAAAAATGGTTACGAAGATCGAGCAGAGGCAAATTATGTAATACAAAGAAGTATGCGCATTGTTATGGTGAAAAATGACTGTGTCGAAATTCTCCTTCCGTATATTAACGAGATGACAAACTTTAGCGAGTGGACTGTGCACCACAATTCGTTCAATCTTAACTCGTAATAACAACGACACTTAAATGTACTGTTCGACACGAGTAGTTACTATTTACCGGAAACAGTGTATCGATTATCATTATGGCATATGCCCTAGATTTGACGGGTTCTTTACTAACTTCACTAACGTCACTATGTGGCATGCTTCCTAAGTTTAACTATCATTTACCCCAATCGATGCGACTCCAAAGCTATAAATTCTGATCAACCTTAATTGTAAAGTAGGATAATTTTTGTTTCGACATGTTAAAAGATGCTCTGTTCCTTGAATTCTCGAAGTAGACTGATCGATTGATGACGGAAATATCTATCTTCATAAAATATGGCGGATGGATAGAATTGCCATTGTTCGGAATGGGGAAATTATAAGTTGTGATGAAGGAGGACTGGGAGTCTGCATCATCAGGGTATAGAACAACGAGGTCGGACGATAAGCCACGGGAGTGTAAGGGAAAACGTATGATGGATTTAGCCCCGTCTTTTCGTCCCGTGGCGACGATCCGTCAACCCTTTCAACGTTGACGGGTCAGCCGTATGCAGTTTGCTCATCGGCATGAGAAGTGAGCTGGCACATATGTGGATGGAGAACACGATGCTCCTTCGTGTGCAATCTCCATGGAACGTGAATAACATGGGGGTAAAAGTACACAGACACATCAATAGTTACGCAGAAATTGAATACCACCAATTTTTCCATGTGGGTAGCGATCGCGTTGACACATCCTGAGTTTTTCATAACCGTCCAAACGTATAGTAAAGTAACTCAATTGCGCTGGAGCTTGAGCATGAACTCAGATGTTCACAGGAACATAACGCGTACAGCATGGCGTAGGGTATGTACTTTTACACTTGAAACGCTAATTCAATAGAATTCTTTCCTCCGTAAATTATCTTTCTTAAAAAAAACCAAAGCATTGGATCCGAAATTCTCGAAGGGCTGGATGGATGTAAGTCGAAACAAATTTTTCGAATGCTGATTGGTAACCCTTAATTGCGCATGTTCCAAATACCATTCTCCTTAATCTGACGTCAATACACCTAGCCTATAAAGCGATTCCATCGAAGCCAAACCTTTTATTGTAGATTTAGTGCATCTACCCGTGAAATAAATTAGGACGACAGCCATAAAAAAAACGGGCCTCGTGAGGGTTTAAATATGGATTCCCTACTAGGGCTTTCCCCAACACAATCGGACTAGGCCCCGACAGGAAAATAACAGGGTTGGGTAATTTATTTAAAAAAGGTCGTAGCGAGTAAAATGATAAAGGGCCCAGATAGGATTCATCAGGGGAGTGGTTGTTACAGGGTATACAATATAAACTGTAAAACTGAACTTGTTTTTTATTTTCTAATTTCGAGGTGAATAATAAATAATCCTTTATTTGAAGAAAATAGTTTTCATTATTGCTAAACACCTCGCTTGCTATGCATCCACTAATGAAGTTGATCATTATAGGGCAGTAATAGGGTTGCTTCATGGCTTCGATTGGGTTCTGTTGAGGCAACCTGATTTATAAACTTCTTTAGGCCCTCGTCGACAAAGTGTGACCGTCCTCTAAGAGACCTGGTCGGGTGGCATTTTAGGACCCTTTCAGAGTAAGGGAAAAATAATCGGGGCCTAGTCAAAGCCCTGGCTGAATTAGCAGTCGGGCCCTGATTCAAACGCCTCTTAAGGCCCTCGTCGACAAAGTGTGACCGGCCTCAAAGGGACCCGGTCGGGTGCCATGTTAGGGCCCTTACAGAGTAAGGGAAATATAATCGGGGCCTAGTCAAAGCCCTGGCTGAATTCTTTCACGGGTAAACATACTATTGATTGTATAACCTACATTTCAAGTATCAGTATCAAGTGTACTAGCAGTACAAAAGTAGAATGCTGTAGTAAGTTATATTGCCCGTGAAAATAATGCTCATATAACATTTTTCAGTATAATTTGTTTTCAGTGTAATTCGTTAACGAACAAAGTAAATAGCTTGAACAAAAACAACATTTATAAAATCTTAACCCGTGAATGAGACCTGGAGTGACAGGCTAGTCACTCTTAACCACCCAAAGTGGTCATAACTATTCAAACGACAAAAGGAAGTATTTTGCATTAGTATTCAAAATCGGCATGAAAAAAAAGCATCTTTTTGCGCTAAATTTCATGCCTTGTTAGAGAAATCATTCTTTACAGAGTAGTAAAAAATAATCAATAAAAATCGTCTAACTCTCAAGATTTAAGCGTCGAGTGGAGAAATCATAGCTTAAAAAAACGATAGCCAGGCCGTTTCAGACAAAGGTGTTCAGAAAAAGGTCTAGTAGTACCCACTTGGGACGTCAGGGCGAAAGTGGAAAACATGAGATCGCTTACAGCGAAATACCCGACCACATCAGGGGGTGGTAAATATTGAGTTGTTAAGGATACTAGACTTTGATTTCGTAGAATTTGCAGAAAGCATGTAGCAAGTATCGAGTACGCGTTTGAGTTTCCTGCTTTTCACTTCCTCCCAGCAGCCAGGCCATCAAATCTATCATTGAACTCGACACGGCTGGAACCAAGCGCACACATCGCCCAGCCAGCAGGCATCTCCCTAGAGGCGGATAAATACTTATTTAACCCGCTTATGCATGCAGCAGCCACGGTAGCGATGTGAATCGTAAATCTGTCCGAGAAAGCAATGCTGCTAATTATATACATTCCCGTAATGCGAGAACGCGGGAGGGAATGAATGGTGAGTATGGCTGTACGGCTGGATAGGGGGGATGAGAGAAGGATCCGGAAGCAAGAGCAATTGAGGAAAAGAGGAACTGGAAGGCCATCTCTCGTACCCGGTCGGTCGAGAAGCAGCCTCGCGACGAGTTCCACCGGTCGGAGAACCAGCAAGTCCCGCGTCCTTTTTCTCCCTCTTTCCTTCGCTGCCACATCTCCTGCGCCCTCGTTTTCCCAAAAGTCAGGCAGATTTATCGCCAAAGAAAGAAGGACAAACGTCGGCCTAAGCTCATACGCACGTTGGCAGTTTGCATACCCCTTCTTGTTAACTTCTGACACCAGCTCCGCCATGTTCGTCGTCACCTCGCGCGAGTCACGGCGACGTCATAAGATGGTCCGGAGAAAGCGGAAGGGTCTCTCCTCTCGGTGTCGGAGAAAAGTAAACCTTTGGGTGGGGATGAAGAAAGTAGCCAGCTGGATGGATGAAAGCGAGCACCCTGCAATGTATCGTGTAGGGGTTTGCAAAGCGTATAAAAGCGGGAAAGAGACTCGAAGAAACGAAAGTAAGTACGAAGGTGCAAAAGGCGCGGTATATCGGAAGAGGTAGTACAGAGTGCTGATGCACGTTGGCTGAGATGGAGTGAAGCTTCGTCGGATTCGTAAGGGTGGGAATACAGGCAGCAACAGCCCCGCTGCTATTGCGACTGCCATCATAGGACCAGAGTAGAAGCAGACGTAGCAGTACGAGAAACGGCAACACAGGAAAGAGAACGAAGCTATAAATTCCATCCTTCTTCGACCACACTCCTCTCGTCGTGCTATATTGCTGATTTATAAATATGGCTGTAGCAAAGTATAATAATACGTACGATCCCACCGAGCCACGACGGGGTTGCCCCTTCCCTTCGGCCCACCACACCGCGATTCTCCACACTTCCTACTCTTCCTTCTTGTGTGTTTCACATTCGCTGCCGCTGGAGAAGCTGTAGTCGTGGCGGCAGTGACTGCTATATAGCAGGAGTCATGGTAGTCGTACTACGTATCTGCATACTTCTTTCTTACTCACTTATTTCCCGTGCGGCTTTGCCTGCCAGCGTTTCGGCTACTGCTACTCATAGTACATCGCTAGATATCTCCGTGTGCGTTATCAAACGCTCCTGCACATCCTTTGCAGGGTTTTCCAAGACCCACGCTTCCCGCTTCCTCATCTCAATCGGAATCCTACCGGGTTCTGTAAAAGTCTCTCCTCAGTCGTGAGGGTAACCGGGCCACCCCGTCTTAACCGGACCGAACAGGGGCAACAACTTTTTATCTCAATATGCGACTCCCCTCTACCATCTATGAACATACACGAATCCACTACAACGGCGAATCACACGGTATTAAACTGTGGTGATTTGTATTTGTATTGTACATGGTACGCGGCCCGTCATAAATTCTCAATTAGTAACAGATCAACAGTAACAGTAACGCAAACATTTAAATGCCTTCAATATTGGAGCTAGTTAACAAGTGATGATCACGATGTCCAGTTCCCAACTGTCATGTGGGGAGCAAGCCTCGCTGACCCGACTCTACGCGATCTTAAGTTCCGTTTACCAGTATCGAGCAGGCATACCAAAGTCGCGTTAACGTTGCACATAAATCGACTCACGCGAAGGATTCCACGACCGTCAAAAGTAACCCTCTGTGCGTACGATTGTAAAGGGCAGAGGAGAGAGGTTCCGGAGAATATTTGGTGTACGTTCTATCGTTGGTGTCGGCGCAGACGTTGTAGGAGAGAAGCAAACATAGAACGAAAGCAAAAACTAGACTTGAAGCTGGCAACTTGCACTCATCCCCTTGCCGCTGTGCCCCGCCGACTACGCGAACGGGTATAATGTCACTTGCAGAGTATAATCAGGATTTAAAGCGAGCGACCGAGAGTATTCTAGAGTCTCAGTTGTCGTAGCGCGTAGTCGTCGAAGTGGTCGTTTCGGGGACGAGAACGAGGTACCCTTCCGTCGTTGTAGCGTAGTTTGGAACGGGCAGGAAGAAGAGGGTGGTCGCTTCGCCGGAAGTAGAAACTGTACCCCCCTTGCACCGTTCTTGCTTGCTCTCTTTCTCTAAGCAGCATAGCGCTTGTGCTCGACTGCATACGCGACCGGGTGCGACGCCAGGCGTTATTAAGGCGCGACAAGAACTCTTGCGTGATGAGTGCGACGCCACACCAGAAGATACTCCCCACCCTCAACCAAGCCGCCATCTCAACCAATTCCTCCAACTTTCCCTCCTTCGTTCTCCCTGTCATTCTTTCTCTCTCTGCCACCTTGCACGTAACTCCTTTCATCCCGCCATCCACCCCCGAGGACTTTCCGTGATTTATGCGCCGGCAACATCCACCAGCAGCAGCATTCCGAAGTCTAAAGTCGAGCCGCCGAATGATTTCGGGTCGGCAATCCACCCTCCTGTGTTCCTCTCATCTCAACGATTTTCTCGTTTCCGCGCAATCCAGCGAGTATAATATTGTGATGCATTCGCTCGTTCCCCCTAGCGCTCGCTCTCCCTCGCACTCTCTGCCCAAGTTTTGTGGTCAGTTGCTTGCTGTATTTCGAGGTTGAAAACCGCGCGATAGCAAAGGCTTTTGTTTGTGTTGTAACGATGGGGGAAATGTACGGAATTTTATTGTTTCACATTCTCAGGTTCTCAATGACCATCCTATCTCTAATGAGATTTCTCCGTGCTTTATTTAGATGATATTCATTGTAATTTTTTTAACTTCCTAGTTTATCCGACATGCGCATACGTTTTTCAATGCGAAGTCGATAGAACTGGAATGAAAATTCTTTGCATAGGGCAGATAGGGGCTACAAGTAACAGGGGTACAAAGTAACAATCGAGTTGCCGCTTAACTATCAACATTGTAGCTACGTATTAACAATATCGTTAATACGTAAATAGCTACGGTGGCAAGTCGCTTGTTACTTCTTACCCCGCTGTTACTTATAGTCCCTATCTCCGCAACTTTAATGATAAGTGAAACAAGTAAAAAGAAAACGAATACTCCAATAAGTTTGGTATCCGGATACTTACCTAGGTTTCTTCTTTCACCGATCCCCAAGCTGCAAGCCATCTAGCCTTAATTCTGACCGCGAATACTATCGTAGATTTGTGTTCATTTCTAAAGTTTGGAACTCCGTCGATGGATTCCATTTGGGGATCCGTATCCACGAAAAAATTGTTGCGAAGCTATTGTGCGGTAGACATAGTACACAGGGAAGCAGGGTAGGTATTGGTTAGTGTAACGCGTGAAGATTACAGTTGATTTGTCCACAGGATGGATCACAGGTAACGAGTCGTAAATCAAGCGCACGACGTTATTTATTGGCAGCAGCTGACAGGCGTTCCTCTGCGTACGTCTACAGTTACACTTATAATTCAATACTGTACGCACTGTGGCAATACGCAAGAGCGGAGCAACCCCCTGAACCGGACGACCTTTACAAGGAGCCCCGCTATACCGCCATTTCGCCCTTGCATGGTTCAGTATTCATCGCATTCATCCACGCTTTTCGGCATCATTCCTATCACCTTCCTGTCTCTGCTTTATTTTTTCACCCCTCTGCTGATCCGTTCGCCCTGTTTTTGCTCGCAGCATCCGTTCTGAGGTTGGCGAGTGTACGTGTGGCCCTTTATGTACCAAGGACACACACTCGATTCCCTGTTTCCCTGTTTCGTGCAGCAAAACACGAATATAGGCAGCACGTCCACAGCCACGTGTTGTACACAGCACATGTACGGGGCAAGTGTGTAATACTAGCTTATACCTATATGTGTGAGACTCCTGACGCTCGCACCCTCATCTCTCTGACTCGCTCTCGCTCCACCGTTTCCCTCTTTGTCGCGGCTCCCTACCTTCCCTCTATCTCTCTCACGCCGGCTGTCACCAATAAGTCAAAGTTATACGCGGCGGAGAAAAATGCCAGGCGTTGCCCAGAGAGCAGAGAAAGGCCGGCTTTCTCAGCGTGATTTGTGGCGACCGCTTGTTCAACTCTCCACGGCAATGAGTCGGTCAGTCGTAAATATCGAACCGGAGAGTGATCGTCTGACGGACTATCGGATGCAACCCAGGTACACAGCAGCCAACCAACCGGATCACAGGAACGGACAGAACGCCGAATGCACAAAGTCGAAACGATACGTCGATAAATCGTTCTTACGCGTCCCGATCAAGTTACTTCGTACTTCAAAATTTTTCGACGCGATCACCACGTGCTACCGGGTACGTAAGATATGTTCGTTGTATTCTTACGTTGTAAGGATAGATGCTCACGAGCTCCAACTTTTAGAGCTCGTGTTCTGTGTGTTGTAAATTTACCCGAGCATTGTATCGTACTGCTACTGTATTGGACTCTTCAGTTTTACAGAATTTTCGCTAAATAGATAATCATTATTAAGGATGTCCCTATGAAACATGTTAATGTTAATTGTTCAATAAATAGCTTCTTAATCGTCATGAAATTTTTACACGACCTCCTGATGACTTCATGTAAAAACATACCAAATTTTCAGAATTCTATCATCATTACTTCAACCTCCTTAAGGGTTGAAATAAAAAATGATAAGAAAATTCTGAAAATTTGGTATGTTTTTGTATGAAGTATTTAAGAGGTCGTGTTAAAATTTCACGACGATTAGGAAGCTCGTTATTAAAAAATTAACATTTTGTTAAGAACAATTTTTAAAAGAAAGAAAAAAAAATGTATCCATAAACTTCGTTTTGTTTCCGTTGCTTTCAGTATATTGTAGATATTATAAAATTGAGAGGTCAAGAAAAAAACTTATTGCAAAGTTACATCAGTTTCCATAAAACAACATTTAATTTGTGAATGTTAATTGTTCAATAACGAGCTTCCTAATTGTCGTGAAATTTTTACACGACCTCTGAAATACTTCATACAAAAACATACCAAATTTTCAGAATTTTATCATCATTTGCGATTTGGGACTCAACATCCTTAAGATTAATAATCATGCTTATCGGTTTTGAAAGCTATTGTTCATTTGGTCTTTCAACGTTATCAAATATCTGCGAAGTCACATTACACACTTTATGAGGGTGTCAAGATGTTTAAAGTAACAAAAAATTATTAGCGATTCGGCTAGTACTGTCAAAACGTGGAACACCATTTTCGTACTTTACGAATGTAAACAAAATGATACGAAATACTTAGCTTCGTTTCACATAGATGTTTGTTTACCAAACGATAGAAAAAAAAACGTCGCATAATTTCTCAGTACGTATTACATATTCAATGAAATCGGGACCAAAATGATCGGAGACGTTGTTGCACGTTTTCATCGTCTTCCATTAATACACGGAAGCAAACTATAATACGTTTCGTTGTCATGGAAGAACATGCGTATATAATGCAACTACGGATCTTAAAGAAGAGTAAAGTTCTCTTTTCAATTTGCTGGTATAAGATTGCGACTGAGCTTCGAGGAACGGTAGTCCGAGCTCGTCAATGCGGTAATGGGGTGGTGAGTCGTAAATATTTTACGGAATGCAACGAGGTAGCTGAAATTGAGCGAGAGAGACGGGAAGATTCGAAAGAATACAAACGAACGAGGGAGCGACACGGAGAGGAGATAAGGTCAGTAAATGATCAACGCGCATAGACCCATGCCTTGACGAATTGCCTTTAGCCGGATTACGGCTAACCGAGTATTACGACTACGTTCACGGCTTGCCTTATTATTACTAATTGTTAGGCGGCATCTGTGAAGGAGCAATTGATTCGAGAAGTAGTCAAAATTGGAACTTACTTCGCATCGTAAATAAACTTTTGAATTTCCTTGGATCTAAGATGCAGAAAAAAAGGTCAATGTCCCCTAATTTTCAATCGAGTCGAACGAATACGCATTTCTTCGCCATTCTATCTCATTTTTCCCAGATACACACAATGCTTTGTGACTTTATCGCGAACCATCGGGTCGAAAGTACCAAACGGTACCAAACTGCCTTAAGGCGTTACCCCCACTTGTAGCGCAAAAAAAAAGGCCTTTTTCATGAATTTTTTTAAAGAAAACTACAAAACTTTTTTAATCGATCAATATACCATCTTGAAGAACACATCTTGAAGAACTTTCAGTAATTTTTTTATTGAAAAACATTACATTGTTTAGTGGCAAATGGCCGTCAATGAAATAATGTTTTTATATACACGGTTTGCGGTGACCAACATTGCGGCGAAGTGGATCATCTGAAAAAAAAATGCGGCGGGATTTAGTCAAATATAAGTATAAACTAGTCTTTGATCGAAGGATTTTAAAAAATATTCATTTTTCACAAAATGGCGGACAGTCAAAGTTAATGGTTCGATTTTAACGAAAAAACGGCCGTTTTTTGGCTATAAAACGGCCATTTTTTTCGAAAAAAAAATCGAACGATTAAAGACTACAATTTTATGTATTAAATCAGCCTGCAAAATTTTAAGAAGATCGGTTCATTAGTGTTCGAGTAATCTTGGTCACCGACTTCAGAAATGCCATTTTGAGAAAAACGCGTTTAAAGTTTCAATTAGCCGGTCGTTTACACAACGGATATGAGATATGAGCGTCTTTCAACGCTCATATCTCAGTCAATTTTGTTCGGACCGACTTGAAATTTTCAGGACATATTCTCAGACACTTATACTTCGAAAAAATGCAATTAAAAAAAAATCGATTTTTTCAAAATCGCAAGTGGGGGTAACCCCTTAACCACGTCAGACGCAAAGACGTATCCGGAGAAAAAAAAACAAACATTAATGTCACTCAACAGTAACAAATGTGTGACAAAATCTGAATTAATATCTTCAAAATAGCTGTAAACAATTACGTTGTTTAATATAGAATACAGCTTCGGCGGTCCTTAGAGTTAAAGAGCATTGTACATGGCGGACGCATCTCTGAGGGGTGAGCACCGGCCGACGCATTATCGACTGAGGGGTAGGCCGATATTCCTAAGACCTTGGTGTGACTGCTTGATTAAAAGTCTGGGCAATTCACAGTTTCTCCGCACTCACGATAAACGCAGTGTACTGTAGCTTAAGACGTATGTTGCCGGAACCCAAGTTAGGTTTCATTAGCGAATTGCGGGTAGTGAGTGATAGGAACGGTTTCAACTGGGAAGGCTAACACATAAAGACCCGCAAGGGTATACGTTACGAAAAAATGTAGAACTTGAGTTATTTGTTTTTTCAAACTTAATATTTGCAAATAACCATGTAGGTTATTATAACTTTTTTTCCGCGACAAGTGCCTTCCGAGACAAGGCACTTGCGCACGGATAAATAAATCAAGCATCAGTTCTAATTACACTCACTGCTTATATTCATATTTTTATTCCTCACTATTGCATTTATTGATTAACATTTCCAATTTGCCATGGAATTTTTGCGGCCACGTGAAATAACGCAGGTGCAAGAATTGGTGAGAATTCTCATAAAAGTACTCATAAAATATTTTTATCGGCATCAGATACTCATCACAGTTTCTTCAACGATAAAAAACAGTACATAGAATTTTGAAATTTATTTCAGTAGTATCTCCTGTCGAAGTGATCGAAATAAATAATTCTTTGTCACCAGCGATTCGGTCTCGAAAAGTTGGTTGAAGTGTTTTTCAAGTTTGAAAAAATAAAGTTTCCTACTTTAATTATGAACGGCACTTATTGATCTTTATATATACACCCCCGTCTCTGTATATACAGGGAGTCCGATTTATGGGACGGTAAGACCTATTACGGGATAGTAAGATTTCTCCAGATCATCAAGCTGAGATCAAGATCGATTTAAGATCGAGATCAACTTCAGTTTTCACCTTCAAACTCCAAGACGGTCGCATTTTTTTAAATGACGGTCTATCGTAGTCGGATATGAAACTAGCACGGCCACCTGAGATACTCCACGTGAAAGTCACAGTGTCGGATACCTCGATAGACGAATATCTAATGCGGGTCAGCATTTCCGCTTCGGAGCCCTGCAGCTTTTTTCGACAAACTTTTCTATCCGCGTCATTGTTCTTGAGATATTTTGCCATTCCGTTGAAAATGGCACACCTTGTATTACACACTTCCCGACCATAGGTACACACATCAATCCATGTAAGTAGGAGAGTATGTTGTTTCGTTAATTTCGTTCTCCCTCTATCTCGATCTCGTAACTCGTGAGAAATTCTATCAGGCACGTTTCACACAACAATTCGGTTACATCGTAAAAAAAAATTGTTTAAAAAAGTATATTCGCGAATTTTCGAATTAATAATTATTATTGAAGGAAGAAGAAATTCCATAAATGAAAACGCCAGAAATGAGGGTTGACATTTGAATTATTTATGGCCCCAGAAAGAGGCGTCGGTATTGGTTTTAGTAGTGTTCAACGTTGTTCGATTGTCCTTCATAGTATACGAAACGCAGGGGAATCGAAATGAGAAATAAATTATAGGCATGTTTTGTGAAAGCCGGTTTTCGAAATTTACCAAAAATCGTATTTTTGCTATATCGAACGCATGAGAAACAGCGCTTTAATGCCGAAGAAATTCAGATCACCACGCTCAGCATGTATGTGAAATTATTTTTATTTATCTGAACATGCGATTTAACTAAACATGTTCAGAAAATTCTAATGTGTGAAATCGAATTACGATTTGAATTAATTTCTTATTTGCGATTGAATTCAAGTGGTCTCAGATCATCGAGGGAAATCTATAGGGCAGCGAGACGGACCGATATGCACTATAAAGTGTACAATATGTCCTGAGCTTAGAGTATCCATGCAGCAAGGGATATAATGTTACACTGCAAATGACCAAACATGAAGAACATTTTTTTTGCTTTTTGGCACACAAAAAAGCACGTTATCTGGCGCACTTTTCATATTTTTGCACCACGGCAGAAAACAATAATATTCACTTCCCTTCTTGTCGACATTTTAATTCGCAAACGAAAATGAAAAACTTTTCCCATACACGATCGCGTAGCGTGGCTCCGTTTTAATTTTCAAAGGGCATAACTTGGTACATAACGGATGAAAAAGTTTAGTAAAAAAATCATTTGAGTTTATCGTATACGTAGATGCTGTAAGAAATATCATGAGAGCTGATGATCCACCCGAATTACGGAGGGCAACGTTGGAATATCGTCTAACTCGTTTAACGGGGTATACATTTTTATGCACGAACGTAGGCACTGAACGTTTATGCGCCTCGATGGCATCAGTGTGTTCGCCACATAAGCTCGTCGTACGTCAACACTACTATCTATCTCGCATGCGAGGGGGTCAGTCGAAGTTGTTCAACACTTTATCGCCATTGCACACCAATCTTGTACTACTTTGTAGTAGCATCCGCGCCGGTTTGGAAAATCAAGTCCAACGAGAATAAAGCAAAGGTTAGAAGAGTAGGAAAAGGGGAGGGCGGGAAAGAGCACGAATGGCCGATCGAATTCACGTACCCCAACGCAAATTCACTATTCCATGATGAAACAGAGTGAAAGAAACTGAAACAAGCAGAGAGAGAAAGAGAAAAAGCTGCCGAAGAATACGACGAGGGAGAGAGCTCCACCCCTCCTTAAATCACTCATTCTTTAATAATAGACAGATCCCATTATAATGTCTAAGATTTATATGCGAAGCACCCTCCTTTTCTTTTTAACGATAAATTTCGTGTACCTTTCTTTTTCTTTTGGCTTCCCCTCCCGCATCCCATCATCATGCCCTTGTATACTCGTCGCTCTCACAAACGTGATTCCCTTCGCCCGTGCCTAATCCGGATTAGCAGACTCGGCAACGAGTTATCTAACAACGTGGTTCGTAAAGAGTTTCGCAGGAGGTGTGCCCAATGAAAGTTCTAAACGGTTCATCGTCATCGACATTGGTTGCAAATGATCATCTATGACATAGGACTCGAGAAAGGTATAAACAGGATATGTCGCTCCAAAATTTCATGGTACTTCGTAATAGTTTTTTTATTTTATTTTGAACTCCTTTATGTCCTTAAGATGTAATATCTGGTTTTTTTAAGGATAGACAATTGCGCACATGGTTAATCAGTTTCGAGTATTAATTTTTATTGGGTCAAGTCGACTGTTTATACTAAATGTGGAGGCCAAAGAATATTGAAAACCAACCTCGACGAAAGAGATTTTGATATCCGCATAAAAAAAAATAAAAATAACGATTTATCTCGATCAGTTTGAGTAAAGTACAATGTTCACCGTCCGTATAATTAGTAAGTTTCGAGACCGTTCCTTGGCTGCAAGAATGGGGATGAAAATATAATGAGTTTTTTTGAGGATGCTAACCTTTTGCGAATATAATTTCACGTAAGCGTTGATTATTAGT
This sequence comes from Ophion costatus, assembly GCA_951751655.1. Taxonomy (NCBI): domain Eukaryota; kingdom Metazoa; phylum Arthropoda; class Insecta; order Hymenoptera; family Ichneumonidae; genus Ophion; species Ophion costatus. The sequence continues at coordinate 13,840,561 of OX632362.1, read as the reverse complement.
GGGCAATTTCCAATTTATCATGTTAACAACTATTTCTGAGCGGGAAAATTATATTAATAGTTACAATTTTTGCAATTAAAAATAAATTGATTAAAATTTGATGGTAAAGTAAGTAACTGATTGACTTGACACTGTGACTACTATTTGTAGAGTCCCTGCAGAATTTCGACTGCAAGTTGACTTTAAAAAATGTCTTGTTATATCAAAGTTATGTGATTACACGTTGCACAAGAATTAATAAACTTGTCGAACTCTCAAACGATCCAAGTCGATTTATTTTCCGTGTCAAAACCTAATTGACTAAAGTTCCAATTTATTGATGGAAATTATTAAAATCCGGAGGTTATCAGCGGTAAAGTGCTTTCACCCGGTAGCCTACTACTGATGACTGGTGACTCATTGCTATTTCACAGTGCCGAGGCTAATTGCACTTTCGAGTGCTGAGTGAATGTACAAACGATATCTTATAAACGGACTTACGAGATACGTGAGCCTTATAAACCGGATACCTTCTCTCGCCAAACACTCACCATAATATACATATAACTATCAGGTTATTGTAGCAGGATTTAATCATGCACACGGATTATATATGGAACGTCAGTCTTTAAAAATTAATCCTATTTCCTACGTTTATTTCCTACCATTCATGGAAAATTATAATTTTCCGTGAATGAATCGGGTATCGATTATTTTTTATAAGTTCCACAAATTTGATGTTTTTAAAACACACTTAAACACGTTTTTCTAGAACCTATTTTATCAAACTAGTGGCGGACATATCCAGACCTCATATTACCGATTTTCTACGATTGTCAATTTCTTTGAATAAAATAGGACACTATCTTGCTTCCAAAAAGGTTACTGTAAATTCAAACATTCCCTATTTTGTTCAAACTCGATATTTTCTCAATCAACGCCAAGGATATGAGCGTTTATTTTAATATTTCACTCTGTCTTTTTGTCAAATTCTATTTTAAGCGTGGGTTCGCCAGGTACCAGTTTGGAAACTGTTGATGAACTGCTTCCTCGTGGCTGCAGGTCTCCGCCGCTTGACACTTTCTTGTGATTGAAACACAAATTGTGTAAATTTAGTCAAATAGATATACCCAAGTATGAAAGTTCACAATCTGATAATACTTCCGATAGTTTCCCACAAAAATCTCGGCAAGAATTTTTCGACCGTACCAGGTGTACTCGTCCCCTCAAGACATGATAAACGATGCCTTATTGTTCACAATATACTCAAAATTATCCTGACAATACAATCGATAACGAGGCACACATAAGTGTTCGTTTCAATTTTGCAGCTTGGGGTAATGACGTAGGAAGTTTTTTGCGGGATTAGAGTCGGAATAGGACCAAGATGCTCTGAATATTGGACTGGATCCTCGCTCCGTGTGGCTCTAAAAGTCGTTTCTTCAAATCGTGCTGCTCCTTCGACATCGTCAATGAATTTGCAAAATCCCATACACACATACGCTTTCGAATTGGGCGAACCTGACCTATAAATATTGTCGAAACGTATCAAATAAATCTGAAGCTTCCCAGGTAAAGGACAAAAAGGAGAGTGGTGAGTGAAGGCCCGATGGCCGCCGCAAGGGTGACCCCTATTTATTGCCGAATTAAACCGCGTCACCATTAATTTGCATACCGTTGTTGGCCCGGCACTCTAACGTTCCGAACGCGTTCTCCGATACATTCACTTTTGAGGCACACACGCGAGAAGCATGTTCGTACACACATGGGCCCCTCACTTATGCATGTGCGAGGACGGGAGTCTCTCGTCGTCACACACCGTCAACGACGCATACAACCACGTGAATGGAATGAGAGAGCCCACGGTTCGCGTACTTTGGACTTACCAACATATTTTATATTATACAACGACCGACGGCGACTTACAATTCTGACCGAGATTTATTCGAATCCTGGGTATCTCGACTTACCAAGGCTGTAAAGAAATCGTTGATCTTGATGATGTTCATCCCCACAGGCATCAACAATGTCTAAACTCACGCTTCAAAAACTCCGCTCGTCTAAATATGACGGACAAACTTCTATCGCTTATTTCCAAAGTAGATGGATATTGGTAGATACGATATATCAAAATAAAAGAGAATTTACAATTCGAATCGGTACAATTTGAGTGAATCATTACAATTCAAGTGATCTTTCCACGGGTTTTTGTCCAAGATATTATTACATTTTGTACTTTTTTGCGGGATTAGTTAGATTGGACTAATGAATTAGCATTTTGGTTGGCCCCAAAACAAGATACAATATGTAGGTACCAAGTTATAGGGTCAGAACACCAGTACCCAGCCCCGAACCAGTACTCGACCACTTTATATTAAATTATATGTATAGATATTTTGAGCACATGTTAAGGGGGGAAATCACAGTAGCACACAAAAAAATAGGCATATTTTCGGGAATTAATTTTGGCTGAATAAAAGTATCAATCGAAAATCTGTAAAGTAGGTTTTATAGCAATACTAAAAAAGTACAAAATGTAATTTTTTCAATAAAAAATATTTTAAAATGGCGGCTGCGCAGCATATGCCCCAAGGCGCCTATTTTTGATAGCGTGTCGATGGCCGAAGACGTAGACTCCTTAATTTTTGACCTGGAAGAGAAAACCAAAATTTTTTAGTTTCCATATAACAACAGCTAGCGAGCTACGTAGGATTTTTTCGATATATTGATTTTTCGCAAAATGGTGCATGTTTGAAAATAAAGTTAAATTTTTAACAAAAAAAAACGCCATAAAATCGTCGGTAAAAAAAAACTAAGCCATATAAAATAAAAAATCCTATGTAGCTGCGTGGAGAAAGATGTTTCGAAGCTACTGTCAAAATTTCAAGTCGATCGGTAAATATTTGCTCGAGTTATGTCTTCGGCGAGCTCAAAAAAAGTGGTTTCGAGAAAAACGCGTTTAAAGTTTTAAGTACTGAGAAACCATATGAAAATTTAATATACCTCTAATCTGCAATGCCTGCACCGTACAGTCGATTTTCGTACGCAGTATCCTTTTTCGTCCCTTTTCTAACACGACTCGACGATGTGTCACTCATAATGACAATGATTTACAAATATCACTGTTTTTTATCACTATTTATGTTATATATGTATGCACGAAAGTGAAGCGTCGTGAAAAAGCGTTGTATTCAACGCAAGAAATTTGGGCACTCGGACACTTTTGCCGTATTCCATCATTTGGTATATTATTTTTAAGACCCTAAAGCACCTTTTAAGCAAAAAAATTTTTTGTCGAAAAATTGAAAAATTTACTGTGATTTCCCCCCTTAAAGTATAGAATTGCCTGACTGGTTTGGGGCTAGATACTGGTGCCCTTACCCTATGTGATTGAACTCTGGGCAAGACGAATACGAGGGCGGGGGGGGGCAAGATGAATCATAAGCCTAGCTATTAAACAGTGTGTACGAGCACAGCTCTCCCATTGGACTTTGGAGGGGTGCCGATGAGGTGAATGAGTGTGAAAGTATCAACTGCGGCAGAAGCACGCATCTCAAGTAAGAAAAAGAATTGCGATTTTTCGAAAAAACGATGTAATTTTTGGTAAAGGTTAACATCGTTTCAACTCACTTGAGCTGGTGATATTAATTAGAGACAGCTAGGTAAGCACAATGAAATTACTAATTATTAATATAATAAGAACGGTTTGTCAGAATCTTTTAATGTTATTGCGTGTTTTTTTGTTAATTCGTTAACCGTCTATTGGGGCAAGATTGATACAAGCTATCGCCAAGCCGCAATGTTTTACAACGTACCACTATTTACGTTAGAAAAGGTGAAATGAAAATAGTAAAGGATTTAGTTGCTCTTAACCCGGTGTGTCTACCAGGGGAAGAAAAAGGACTTAAAATTGATTAAAGTTATATGGAAGCAAGATTATTCAGACTAATCCTATAGAAATTAGACGATTGACTTACCAAATTGCTGGTATTGCGATTGAAACCACATTTATACGCGAAACATGCCAATAATTCGTGTCTCATCTTTCTTCCGCCGCTGCTTCATCTTGCCCCGCATACGGGGTAAGTTGGGGAAAATAAAGGTTTAATTATAAATATATATTTTACGGCACAACACAAAAAGACTGATTTTTGCTTCCCAATTAAAAGATTAACAAATGTTGATTAGTTTAAAAAAGAATTAAAGTTCACTAACTCATATATGTATTGTTTTATTTGAACATGACCTTAATGTTATCATCTTGCTTCGACTTCCCCTCTATTTCAACCTTAAATGTCACTTTTTGTCGTCCTAACTTTCTTCGGTTGGTAAGATTGTTCTGTCCCTTAAACGACTTTATAGAAACGACGGTTTTTGTTTCAGAAGATGCGAAAAAAGTATCTTTGTTAAGCTACTTTTGCAAAATGTTAAATAATTTCATTTTTCTTTTTCTTGAAATGACCGCTTATTTCACATTGAAGTTTATTATATAACCAACAAATTCATACTACGAAATACATCAAAAGAAGCATTCAGAAGTGATATTAGTACCTACGTTATGTAGCGTAGGGGAAGGGGTCCCAAAGCGGGCACCCGGCCTAAAGCGGGCATCCTCCATACTACTATCGTTTTTGAAATTACTGCAGTTTCGCGACGTGAGAACGTTTTCCCCGTCTCGCTCGACCTGCCGCAGTCGTGAAGCTCGACTGCGGCCGATCGCGCGGCTCGCGTGCCCGTGAAAGAATTCAGCCAGGGCTTTGACTAGGCCCCGATTATTTTTCCCTTATTCTGCAAGGGCCCTAACATGGCACCCGACAGGGTCCCTTTGAGGCCGGTCACACTTTGTCGACGAGGGCCTTAAGAGGCGTTTGAATCAGGGCCCGACTGGTAATTCGGCTAGGGCTTGACTAGGCCACGATTATATTTCCCTTACTCTGAAAGGATCCTAAAATGGCACCCGATCAGGTCCCTTTGAGGCCGGTCACACTTTGTCGACGAGGGCCTAAAGAGGCTTATAAATCAGGGCCCGACTGGTTGCCTCAACAGAACCCAATCGAAGCCATGAAGCAACCCTATTACTGCCATATAATGATCAACTTTATTAGTGGATACATAGCAAGCGAGGTGTTTAGCAATAATGAAAACTATTTTCTTCAAATAAAGGATTATTTATTATTCACCTCAAAATTAGAAAATAAAAAACAAGTTCAGATTTACAGTTTATATTGTATGCCCTGTAACAACCACACCCCTGATGAATCCCGTCTGGGCCCTTTACTATTTTCCTCGCTACGACCTTTTTTAAATAAATTGCCCAACCCTGTTATTTTTCTGTCGGGGCCTAGTCCGATTGTGTTGGGGAAAGCCATAGTAGGGAATCCATATTCAAACCCTCACGGGGCCCGATTCTTTTTATGGCTGCCCTCCCAATTTCTTTCACGGGTGGCAAAAGAAAACAGAATTTCACGGGTTTGGGAAACATAACAAAGTATTTACATCGTGTTTTGTATATTCGTGAGAAAAATAGACCAGTACTAAAATGTGACTATTGTTTTATGCCTATTTCATTTTTTAAAATCATATGTGCTTAAATGTATTCCAATATTTTTTTCGTCATGTTTGGTGAAACGCCAAGTGGCGCAAGAGGGCGAAGCGGGCGGGGCAAAGCGGACACGTGCCATAGTATATAAAAGATGATTACTCAATGTTAAGAGAAACTCGAAAATTAAATTTTTGACTGTTAAGAAAAAAAAGGTAAAGTTTTTATTCGTTTACGATAATATAATAATGATTTGTGTGCAAGGAAATATGTGGGTACATTAATAGTTTCTTTCCCCTATGATTCACTATTTCATTATTATTCAGGCTTAGTCTCACGATAGAACAGGGTACTCGCCTTACTCTCCTCGTGCCCGTTTTGCCCAGAAGCCGTGTCCGCTTTAGGTCACCGCCCTGGGCAAAGCGGGCATTCGTTTAAGTTTTTAAATTGGTTTCGTTTTTTATATTTTGAAGATTTACTGGAAATGTGTGAATGTACTATTAAAGTATGATAAATTTAGCACCCGATAGCAAAAAAATGTTTGAATATGACATTTTATAACGGCATTCTTTTTATTTCCGCTAGAGTGCCTGCTTTGGGCCCGATTTGCCAAAGTTAAGGAAAAAAATTAAATATAACGGTGTCTCAAAATGATCTGACATTTTAAATTGCGCGCCGTTCTTTCTTGTTGCGAACATAGAGTACTAATATTTGGCAACTGGCATCAGAAAGTGTATTGAGGTCGAGTCATGGAGAATTACACGACCGAGCAACGCATAGAAATTATTAATTGCGGCATTGTTACTATTGCATAGTTATTGCAGACGAAGTTTCATGGTAGCGTTATCTGGCGCTGCCGTGATGTGAATTGGCCATCAAGATAGTGTGATTTGACGCGATTCGACTTCTTTCTTTGGGGTTTTCTGAAAGGTAGAGTATATGCCAATGATTCGCAGACTATTCTGAAGCTCAAAGAAGCAATTGGACGCAGCGGTAATGGAAATAGTCCGCAATTATGGCAAAATGTTATTGAAAATTTCATCATACGAGTGAAAGTTTGCAAACAGGAACGAGACGGCTATTCATCGGATATTGTGTGCCACACATAACCTCCATGATTGTACCTTATATTAAAACAAAAATATTCGGACCTTTCAAATAAATAACACGTTTTATTAATAAATTAAAACGTCAGTTTATTTTGAGGCACCCTGTACAATAATTACAGAGAAAATAATATAATTCGAGGGATAAAAAATAGAATTTCAAATCGCTGTCACATTTTAAATTATAGAGGTTTTGTTAATATTTGTTCTCCTCCCTCGCCTGATAGATTGAGGAAATAAAAGTACGTCGAATTGATTTTTTATGGTTACCTAGCCTTCTGCGTAGCAATTGACGTTGAATTTAATTGGCGAGATGAATTCCGCAAATTGCGTGCAAAGAAGTAAGTGACGAATTTTACTACAAACATATGTTTCAATAGCCTACGCCTGTAATCCAAAATCCTTCTAAAAAACCCACGCGACTTCCTGCAATAACGAATGCTCGTAATTACAATCTAAGTAGTATATCAAACCATTGCAACGAATGACAAGACGTAGTAGACGTTTCCGGTGAACACCGGAAATTTTAACGTCGTGAAAACGAAACTGATACAATTACGAGCGGCTTGTCCACAAATAAGACAGATACTGACGCGCTGCTCATTGGCTTTCCCCCCCCTCCCCCAAAAGAAAGTAAATTATGCACAGAAAGCGGGACAGTCTTGGCCAGGCAGCAGGTATCGAAATTGTCTCCCCTCTCCACGTTATCCTGCCCTAGACGCCGAAGACTCGAGATTTAATCAACAATCTTTTGTTGTCTCATACTTCCGGAGGTGCGCTGTACTGTATGGTAAATAGTGTGCTTCAGTGCTATTCATACATCATTCCATATCTCTGAGCATGATATCTGCCAGTTCCTTCTCGAAGGCAGCAATACAATAAAATATGATTAACCGTTTATCGCAGCGTTAAATAACTGTATCCGCAGCTTTATATAACGATATTCATTACCATCAAGTTCCACGGCTTGTAACTGAGAAATTAATTTTTCCATCATCCCAAATAAAGGACGTTTCATTGTTACTCCTAGAAAGAAAAAATAAAAACGAAGAAAAATCAAAAAGATAAGTATCTGGGAATCTGCTCATTACTCTTGTCTCAGTCATCGTGGAAAGAAAATATTCCCAAGCTAGGCTCCTTGCGTAGTTATAATTCATTCGGTACACAGGTATAATTCACATAGATATAATTCATATGGTATAATCGGTTCATCTTGACTGTCTGGAGTTCCCCCACGCTATGTAACCCGTGCATACATTAAATCTACGCTCTTTCAACTTTTGCCCCCCTATCCCCGCCCTACTCCTGTAGCATCGATGTTCACCATATTATTTCAAGATATGGTATCCGGCGATATGAAACTAAGGTGACATGAGTTTTATATTTTTGAGGGTAGTGTAATACAGACATGTTTATAAGTGCAAAAGTTCGCCATTCTTATTACCATAATGGATCAGCATGAATTCACTAATGTGACAAATGACCACACCTCTATGTGGCATGCTTGGAATATTTGAAACGAAATTTCTGTTGCACAACCTAGTCCCAAACCGGTCACTGTGGCCGATAGTTCAGTATCATAATCAATGTTTCATTATCCTTTACAGCCGAAACCATTAACGCTGGAGGTGCGTACAATCGATTAAAAATATTTGTTTCCTATATAGAAAGAATACAAAGAACCGGTTGCTAGTATGTTTGGGGTGATATAGTCTTAGATGGAAAGCTAGGACACAAGTCAATCGGCTTCTTACAGTGATTGTTCTTGTTTTCAAAAGAGTAGTCACAACATTGGAACATGCGTACCATTGAATGATTTAATAATCATACGGGATCTACAAGCTCGCGCAATTACACGGTAATAGTAAAAAAAAATTGGCAGTGCTAAAAACAAAAGCAGATGGACCAAAGGTTAGAAAGGCTGCTTACAATAGGAAATCACGCATATTTCTTCCCTCGGATAATCGGCAGTGTCACAGTTAAAAACAGACCGTTAAACTGCAGAGATGAATTTCCACTCTAATAACGAACGCATCGACTTGATTCAACCCCCTCCCCCCCGTCGCGAAATTCGTGTACACAAGACGCCAACTGTAAAGCTTTGTGCGTCTCGTTCCTTTAACGAATGTCGTATTTCGCTAGTGGAGTTAGAGCTACGGAGATTCTCAAGTACAAAAACATCTCCAAAGTTCTCGTGATCGAAGAAAGAGCCGGAGAAGATGGCAAAGAGTGAGGGGCTTCTCTTTTTACGTCGCAGCGTGTGAAGAGGGTTGTTGGCCGTAAAGATGAGTCCGAATGATCTTAAAGTTGATTCAGCTTGGTGTGCGTAAATCATTGGGTTTGTCGTGAACGCGGCCACAAGGCGCAAGAACGCGTTATCTCTTGTTCGCGTACACAGGCTTGGGGGTGCGTCGAAGCAGCGGAGGGGTGCATTGGCGAGGAGGCTGGATGGGAAGGTGGAATGAGAGGAGGGCTAAGAAGGGTGTGTTGCAAACATGAAATAGCTTCCTATGAGCCCAGTAGCTAGAAGTGGAAGCAGAAGCAGCGAGTAGCACGTCGTCCTGGCTCCATCGAGCGACGACGATCCACGCCATAAATTAGCAATTATTTAATTTTCGTAGGGCCACGGTCCTTAGACGGCTCTAAATCAGTCTCCGTGCAAAAAGCATAGATAACTATGACGCATGGCGCTCGGGAAAAGAGCCAAGGGTGCCCGCTCGCTGGATTGGGTGGCCCCGCGATGGAACGGGTGCCCGGGAGCTGAAGCTCCAACGACGGGGTCGCTTCGAAGTGTCGAAAATAGTGGGGCGGGAGTTGTACGAAAAAGCAAGAGGAACGAAACGAGAGGCTAAAGGAATCCTTTCTACTGAAAGGGTCGCGTGTACAAGCATCTATATATTTCATTGGCGTGTTCATATGCTTCGTATACGCGTTGTGTTATTGATTTCATGAAATTCGAAAGTGCCGGGCTCCTGGATTTGACCAGATCATCCAAACTCAACGCTTATGGATAAGATGAACCTTACGTTATTTTATTTGTGCCGAAACCAACTAAGATTGAATGATTTAAGAGTAGCTTAGCGAAGAATCTATGAGCATCACTATAAATAAGTTTTAACTGGATTTAATCAAGATTTGCCAACCTCGAGTTACACCATCAACAGGTCTTCTCCTGGACTGACTGCACTTCAATTTCCTAACTCTGCGTCATACATTTTTTGGTATTGGGTTGTTGGCGAAGCTTGCCAGTTCTGGATATTTACTCATGCTGTTCAATTGTTTACAGACAATCTTTTATGTTTCTTTAAAATGACTAGTTTCAGTCATGGCTTACCGTACAAAGTGGCATGCATGTTTGACCAACAGATCATGGGACTGATAACCTTGGCTTCCCCAGTCAATGGAATGATAAAATGGACATGGACATCATACGTCATTCTTCCACTGCTAATATAATTGTGAAAAATCATACACCCAATGAATGGTAATTAAAAGAACGCAGTATCGTCCGAAATAATTATTAGAGCGCTTACTGTCAGGCGTTCCGATTTTTTAACCTAATTAATTGATCGACTAATTATTTTCAATTTATCATTGTATATAGCCTGAACAAACTTTTTTGGGTTTTCATTGCTGATTATGGACCCGCCGGACCTAACCTCTCGCAAACGCTTATTAGGTACCCCTCGAACTCGCCACGATGTAGAACCATATCCTCTTATATCATACCCAAAAGCAAACCTGCACTGAGATGAAACCACCGCGGATATTCCGTGCTTCCATGTGCAAAATAACGGTATGCAGCCATATACGTGTTGCAATAGGAAAATAGTGCTACCCTGGCTCAATAACAGCGATGCATATAAGTGATGCAAATAGGTGTAAGGGCGAATGAATATACGCGTTATGTAGTTTCGTACATGAGATCTGGGCGGGTATATGAAAGTGGAGGACGCGAGCGTGGACACGGGACGAGAGAAGCGAGTGTGGAGCATCGGGTCTGAGCTGGCAGGAGCAGAAGCAGCACAGGCAGCTCAACTCTCGGGGAACGAACGAGCACACGGAGAGCGGGCTGGGCACAATGGCAACTAGTTTTAATTACAAAGTAAGGTGAAGCGATCAATCATAATGATGTACGTGAGGCAGGCGCGGCCCCTGCGGTGTGGGTAGTCAGGAAGAGAGGAGTATAAGAGGAAGGGAAAGGGGTGCAGCAAGGGGGTACTGACGGCGGCCACAGTGGTGGCAAGGACCATAGGGGTGGTGGGGCCCTTCTCTCGTACACTTTGCGTATAATTTACTGGCACTAGATATACCTGAAGTTATGCTATACCGAATCACCGTCCCTCGTACTCCAGTCCTCTATCTCACTTCCTTGCCACCGGTATCTGCCTTCCTCTTTCCATCCTGTTCTCTACATCCCCACATTCTGAGGTAGATCCTGTATCTCGTGTACGCACGTAACCTTTGTATTCCTATACGTATACATTCTCTTAACTCGATTTCCTAAATCCGAAGCCTGCATTAAATTCGAAGTGCCGTGGATTCGCTTACTTTTACCGAACTCTTGGGTACTGTACGATTATCAGTGCTCGAAAAATGACACTGTAGTAGCAGCCGTTGCACTTTTGAAACTTCAGGATATCGGCTAGCACTTATATTATCGGAAAGAAAATACTGATATACGAACTTTCCCATTAGGTCCTCCGGGTCCGTCACAAACTTCGCAACACCTCCAAGGAGCGTAAGAACAGACACTCTTCAAACACGATTGCTGATTCGCGATGCCCGTAAAGCTTGTCACCAAAGTATCGCACTTTGAGAATAGTCACAGCTGCGGTCGGCAGTTCTCTCCTCAATGAACCTCTACCTTTGCTGATATGTCTATATTTCAATGTCTACTACTAATAAAGTTCGCTATAAATATGCCGTGAATCGATTATGCTATTAATATTAAGTAAACAGGAAATATTCACACGTCATTCGTAAACTTGTTACTAACTGAATTGTGAACCACATTGGGCCGACGAGTTGGTAATTGGTCCAGCCACGTTCCACAGCTTTTGTTTGAGGCAATTGAGCAAATAAAAAATTTACAACATTTTGTTAAATAAGAGCGCGTTCACTTGGAAACTTTTAGAAACACCTTAATTTCACGATAGGCAATTCACTTATAGCACTCGTTTGACGTGAGGTCAACGTTCGTTCAATGATTGCCCCCGGAACACCTAGTCTAACATACGACATTCCCATCGTTTACTATTATCAATTAATGTACCTTCAAGGTCGGAATGGAACGAGTAAAAAAATTGCCATGAATTACCGATGTGTATATGAGTTCGACTCCATGTCTCTTATTCAAGTGGCGTGATCGTGGGAGTCTGCAGTGAAGGGGGAAGAGTAAAAGAGCTTCAGAATAGAATACGCATAGAGATGCAGAGGGACGCATGGATGAAGGGTAGCGGAGCAAAGAGTAGCAAAGAAGAAAAGAAAGGACAATACAAGAACAATAACCGAGCGGTATAGTGTGAGGTTCAAAGTTGGCTAGGTTATTCCCTGGGTCGACTAATCATGTGAAATAATTATGTTTTGTTTTGGCGGCGATGCCAGGGCGGTCGGGGTGGGTATGGTGCCTGATGGACATGAGCTACTCACGCGAGCTACTGCCGAGATGGTTGCTCTACCACCATCTCATCGACGAAGATTCGTACAGGTGTGCACGTGGGCAGCCGATCGTCATTTTTAATCCTTGTGTCCATTATATGCGTATGGCTGGACTGAAGTGCGTGCACACGTAACGCGTGCATTCGAATTTCGTAGCCGAAGAGCGTCGGAGAGAGAGGAGGGAAAGGGTGAACGTAAGGGCAAAAAGCGAATAAGAAACGAAGAGACGACCATCACGAGAATATATATATATATATATATATATATATATATATATATATATATATATAAGGAGAGAGAGAGAGAAAGAGCAAAGCGGTGAAGGATATTTGCCGGTGTTAAGGTTCGGTAGTACGCAAAGGTAAAGCGTAAAGGGAGGAGCCGAGGCAAGACACGTTGAAAAAGAGACTCACTCGAGTTCTTGCGGTAGGAACCACATGAGGAGAAACCGAGCGTGTTTCTTTTTCCATGGAGCTCCATCAACGCCCGTCACGCCGACTCAAAATACCGGACCTCCTTCGCAATATTCATGATGTACTGAGGAACCTTGTGCAGCTTTTGCACCAAGGAATGCATCTCTTTCTCCCTCTTTCTTTATTCCTCCTTCTCATAAGTCGATTACCGCTTTTGCTCTGCTTCTCTTCATATACTGTATTTATGTTTCTCATATGCCTCATCCTTCTCATCGTTACAACCATTTTTCTCGCCTCCATCAGGCCGAGCGTTCCCTCATCAACATTCGCCCAAGCGTAGTCATATGAATCTCTCTGTGGAGCACAGAGAAGTACGTATCTCATGTTTTAAGCTTACCCTTACGGCACAAAAAACTTTATGTCCCCGGCATTTGAGATGTGAATAACTAGCTGATGCACATATATACAACCGTATAGCATTTCTACGGAGAGTGGGGTTTTCCATTGTCCGAACATATCCTCGTCATTTTCAAATTTCTTGGCGAAAGTCTAGGCATTCTAAATTTTCTAGGTGGAATTTTGAAAGTAACTACTCTTAGTCGAAGGCACTTGAAATAATTACGAAGTAGCTTGCGGTTAATCCATTTTACATGTATACGCGAACGCGAGTAAAAAATATGGTCACACAAATAACCACAGGCATATACAGGGTGAGGCACATAAAGTGTCACAGAGCAATAGCACTCAAACTATTGATCATATCTAAAAATGTTTCAGACCAAAGTTTCACTTTTCGAGAATGCCGTCATACTGGGCCACCCTGGTTTTTGGTGGAGGCGCTGAAGCTACGTCAAGGTCAACTCCACTTTTAAAAATGGAACCATGTTTTTTTTCGATGACATTATCACCGATTTTAAAACGAATTCAGCGACCTCCGACACAAGGTAATTCTAGTCACGCAAAAAAATACATGGTTCCATTAAGGGGTTACCCCCACTTGCGATTTTGAAAAAATCTTTTTTTTTATTGCATTTTTTTGAAGTATAAGTATCTGAGAATATGTCCTGAAAATTTCAAGTCGATCCGAACCAAATTGACTGAGATATGAGCGTTGAAAGAGAAGAATCCGTGAATTGAAGAACTGAAATTGAAACTTTAAACGCGTTTTTCTCAAAATGGCATTTCTGAAGTCGGTTACCAAGATTACTCGAACACTAATGAACCGATCTTCTTGAAATTTTGCAGGCTTATTTAATACATAAAAATGTAGTCTTTAATCGTTCGATTTTTTTTTCGAAAAAAATGGCCGTTTTATAGCCAAAAAACGGCCGTTTTTTTCGTTAAAATCGAACCATTAACTTTGACTGTCCGCCATTTTGTGAAAAATGAATATTTTTTAAAATCCTTCGATTAAAGACTAGTTTATACTTATATTTGACTAAATCCATCCGCATTTTTTTTTTCAGATGATCCACTTCGCCGCAATGTTGGTCACCGCAAACCGTGTATATAAAAACATTATTTCAGTGACGGCCATTTGCCACTAAACAATGTAATATTTTTCAATAAAAAAATTACTCAAAGTTCTTCAGGATGTGTTCTTTAAGATGGTATATTGAACGATTAAAAAAGTTTTGTAGTTTTCTTTAAAAAAATTCATGAAAAAGGCCTTTTTTGCGCTACAAGTGGGGGTAACGCCTTAAAGGAAAGTGGAGTTGACCTTGACGTAGCTTCTGCGCCTCCACCGATAAAAAAATAGGGTGGTTCAGTATGGCGGCCTTCTCGAACACTGAAACTTTTGTCTGAAACATTTTTTCATATGATCAATAGTTTGAGTGCTATTGCTCTGTAACACTTTATGTCCCTCACCCTGTATAGTAAGCCAACCTACATATACAGGGTGGATCAATAACTATTAGCAGCTTAGATATCTTCGAAACTTTAAGGTTCACAGAAATATTTGCTGAAATGAAATTTCACAGTACGAAAGGGGCCATCCGATAGCGATAATAGTTTTTTTGCAGGTAGAGGTACTTCGGACATTTGAAGCTCAACTCCATTTTTATAAATAGATCGGAGCTTAAGATGAGAGGAGCTTTACACGAGTTCAGCGACCTTTAACATAAGGTCATTGAAGGTCATAGAAAGTACAGAAAGGCGATAATACTTGCAGTTTCGGTAGTACCGATTTACTTGAGGTTCGATTGACCGATTTATCGATACTACCTTATCATGTTTATCTTATCCTGCAAACTTGTTAAAGTTTCCTTGAAACAGTGTTTATTTTCGGTGAAGTAAACCGTAAGTATTATCGCTTTTCTGTACTTTCTGTATCTGTCTAAGAAATGTGTAAACGTACATAATAACGTACACATTGATATTGACGGTCGTCATTTCGAACACTTACTATAAACGTAGTAATTTTATGTACTACCGAAACTGTAAGTATTATCGCCCTTCTGTACTTTCTATGACCTTCGATGACCTTATGTTATAGGTTATTGAACACGTTGTAAGCTTCTCTTTCATGATACAGAAAAAAAAACATACCGATCCATTTAAAAAAATGGAGTTGACCTTCAAATGTCCGAAGTAACTCCACCTGCAAAAAAACTATTATTACTATCGGATGGCCCTTTTCGTACTGCGCAATTTCGTTTCAGCAAATATTTCTGTGAACCTTATAGTTTCGAAGATATCCAAGGTGCGAATAGTTATTGATCCACCCTGTATGAAGGGACGTAGGAATACATGCATAAAGAGATAAAAGTACTGAGATACGTAGAGATACATGCACTGAGATAAAAGCAAACAAATATATATTTACTTATTTAAAATACGATATAAAATCAATACATTCCTAAATCGGCTCTGCAGAAAATACTGAATGCCTAGATTTCCTCACACGCAAAACTACATAAGCTTTCTAATATGCACAACGACCCAAACGTCAAATATTTCCCGGGAGTGAAAAAAATGAAAGAATGCAACTACTTACGTATCAGATGACACGTGTATCAACAACCCTCTGGAAATAGGGTTCTTAGCTATCGTTAAAGTACATGCACATAATTGGAGTACTCAATCCGAACTAGGGGAGACCTGGTTGGGTTGAAACAGAGGTGAGTTGAAACGATGTCATTGTTGCATCCCTTTAACGCGCGTCACTTGTCAGTTCGCTTCGGAGCTCGTGCGAGCCCAGTTGCATCACGTCGACACTCGGCCCAAAAAATTCGTCAAAAGTAAGTATTCGTCGTATTTTTCATTAAGCTTTAGTTACCTTAATTATATATTTGATGGTACGTAATATGCATTGTTTGGTAGCTTACTACCTTAGCATTCGATTTGTTGTATTGAATTTCTTGTTTACCGATATACTTAATCAGTAGTGATTTCCGAATTAAGTGGCATTGTATTTTTGACACCTAAGACGATTGAAACAAGGTGGTCCATCTTACGTCGATTGCAGTTATTTTTTCACACGTTTATATTCTGTAGTGTCGTTTTTAAGGTTTGCATTTGTGTAATTTTAGATGGCAGATAAATGCCAGTGGAAGACGAATAGAGGCATGGCGAACCGAGAAATATACGGGCTCGCCGCTGAAGAGGTTACTCTATGGGACAAAAGTCTACGCGATGCGGCTAAGAGTTATCATTTAAACTATCCATCCTTTTACCGTTTTATTCAGAAGAAAACAGCATTTGAGGCAGGTGAATCGTCCAAGCCACCATCAGCTGGATATCCAAGCCTAACAGTTTTCTCCGAAGAAGAAGAAAAAAAATATGTATTTTTTGTTTTGCTTTGATGCCAACTTTGGATTAACTCCAAAAAAAAAAACGAAATCACTGCCATATAAATTGGCGGTAAAATTGCAACAAGCGGTTCCCTGAGTCTTGGAAAGAAAGTGAAATGGGTGAAGAACTGTGGTTTAATGTGTTCAGGAAACGATTTTCTGTTATGGCCTTGAGAATGCCAGAACCACAAGTATCGCACGTGCAACAAGCTTTAACAAAAGTAACGTTGAGCTGTTTTTTCAATAGTATTACCGCTGTCCTTGGAAGGCACAAGTTAGAAGTCAAAGATATTTGGAATGCCGATGCGTCCGGCATTACTACGGTCCAGAGACCTGATCGAGTCATCGCTAGACGTGGACAAAGGCAGGTGAACGCAATGATATCAGCAGAGAGAGGAACGTTGGTAACCATAGAACTTGCTCAGAATGCTATAGGCAACTGTCTTCGTCCAATGTTGGTTTTTCCGCGAAAAAGATTTTATGACCACTTTATACGCGATGGTCCGGTTGGATCAATCGGAACAGCGAATGGATCTGGATGGATGCAGGAAAATGATTTCCACGTCTATTTGGAACACGTCATCAAACAAGTTCGACCCAGCAATGATAATAAGGTCTTGTTGTCACTGGAGAACCACTCGACGCATATGGCAGTAAATAACTTGAAGCTTTGCAGGGAAAATGGCTTTATTTTATTGACAGTCCCTCCGCACTGCACTTCCAAACCTATGCCCATGGATCGAGCAGTTTTTGGCCCTGTAAAGAAGGCTGTGAATTCATCTTGCCAGATCTGGATGCGCTCAAATCCAGGTAATGTGATGACCATCTATGACATTCCCGGGATAGTCAAGACACCTTTTGAGATAGCGGTCATAGCAAAAAACGTCATAGCTGGCTTTCGATCGACTGGAATTTGGCCACTAAACCCTTAAATATTTAGAAAGCACAAACTCCTGCCAAGCCAAGCTACAGATCGACCTTTGGTGGCAATAGAAACATCGGGGCAATTAAAAACTCAGCTTTATACAGCTAATGTTTCCAGAGATGACGCTTGTAGTCCATCGATGATCAGCCTAACAATCGAGCACAGTAAAATCGTCGAAGCTTCTCCCGTCTCATCCACCGTTACAAATCCTTGCGGAACCATCCAATTCGAATTTGGGAAATGTTACACCTCCTTCTCCTCTTGCTGCACATCAAAATCTATCGACGTAAAATGTACTGGAATAAACATATAACGAAATACCTCCAGTTCCCAGTCTTGCTGTCGACACAACAGCTGATTGGAGCAGCGAGAATGATGACGAATCGTGGAATCTACGTGCGAATAGATCAAGGCCAAATATTTTTTCCCCGAAATCTGTCAGGCCCCTTCCCAAGGCTGCGTGAAGAAAAATTAAACAACAAAATAGGAGAAAAGTAAAGTCAGCTATCTTAACGAACGCCCCTCGCAAAGACGAGCTAGTTGTCATTGAAGCCGCCAGGCAGAAAAATTCCGAAAGGCAGTTTTTGGGAGGAAAAATCCACCCAAGACTGTGAAAAAAAACTGTGTCCCACTAAGGAAGACAAATGCAACAAACAAAAAGCGAAAGATCAAGCACGAAGCAAACGTGGAAAGTAAAGATGGTGAAGCGTATTTTTGCGTGTGTTGGATGGAACTGTATTCAAAAAGCAAAGCAAACGAAAGGTGGGTGCAATGCCTTGATTACAAAGCATGGTCGCACGAAGCCGGCACTGGTGGAGAACTTTCCTATGTGTGTCACAACTGCTTGCGAGAACAGGGATTGATTAGTTTTTTAGCACAAAGTTTCTCCTTTTATTTATTTTTCGTTTTGCCAATTTCCGTTAGAATTTATTAAAATTTGTCGAACTAAATAAAAAAGTGAGACTTAGATTAATGTTGAGATGAAGGTTTTAAATTTTCAACGAAGTTTTTTAATAACAATGTGTTTTGACATCATTTATACACATATTTTGTACCAATTCCTAGGCGTTTCATCTCACCTCGATAGCTGTTTCAACTTACCTCGATATGAGGAAAGTCGAAACAAAACCATTTATTGCGCTTAAACGATTTTTTCACAGGTTACATACTTTCTGAAGTCATTTCTAGTAGAGAAACAGTAAGTCGATTAAAAAAGCTGCAAACCGACTTTAGTTGTATCCGAATATCTTGTTTCGATTGCGAGATATGGAGTGAAATGTGAAAATGGTTTCAAACCTCCTAGGTCTCCCCTACTATTATAACGCTTCCGATACGTAAAATTTTACGAATATGGCCGCACATATACAACATAAACTTTCTTGTGAAACTGAAAGTCAATGTTTTAATTTTTTCGTAATTCCATTATTTTGGGACACTGGGTCATTTTATCCCGGACGAATTTGAAATAAAATGCTCAGTTTCATTATTTAAAACTTTCAAAATTGCAAGTTTTAAATAATTGTTTACAACAATTACATATTATACTTGCCGAATTTGAATTATGCAGACATATTAAGAAATGTTTAAGCTGTATCCCAGATTTTTGTCCAATAAAGACCGAGAGATGGGTTGCTAAGGGCAGGTGGATGAAGTACTATCCGGGTCAAATTGACCGAGTGTGTCAAAGTCGTTTCCAAATATAAGTGTGTGATGGAAGAGCTGAAAAAATTGTCATGAATTATTTTAGATTTTTAAAGGAAGTAGTTTAGAGAATAAAAAGGGAGGCGGGGCTTGGCGCGTAAAAACCAGCATTGGGTAAAATTGTGACTGCTGTATGCAAAGATACCCTTTTCAATGCGGTACGTAATATTTTTTTCTCATCGTCACCATTGATGTATGGAATAAAACATCAGAAAAAAGTCATTCATAAATTCATCGCTGTACATCACGTCTATTTAATGCATTTACCTGCCGCATTTCCACACAAAAGGTCGTGGAGGCGATGAACCTGTACAAGCGATGGAGCTGTGGCCGATAGCCGGACAGGTACGATAAAATCATAAGTGTGTATATGTGTGTATCCACACTAGCAGGAACAATAAATATAATAGATATAACCTCGCGCGCTCAATAAAGACAAGAATATTTATCCGTTTATTGTATATGTGTATATATCAGGTCAAGTAAAAGTTCTGAGCGTTTTCCGCTAGATGTATTTGGTGAGCCATATCTCACAATGTATACAACGCATCGGGTCGTACCATACGGTGATTTCAAGATGACATTACGCTTCAAAAAAAGTTCTTTGGCAGTTTTGTATTTGGTGAAGCCAGTTGTATATTACAGCGTTCCAAAATGGAAGTAGGAAAACAGAAAATTCGATACATTCTTCAGTACCACTACGACCAAAGTGAAAAGGCGGAACAGGCGACCAAAAAAATGTGTGCTGTCTATGGACCCAATACAGTATCGAATGCAACAGCAAAGCAGTGGTTCCAACGATTCCGGACTGGTAATATGGACGTCCAAGATGCGACACGCTCTGGTAGGCCAATCGTCGAAAATGACGATAAAACCATGGAAATCGTCGAGTCGGACCGGCATGTGAGCACTTATTCCAATGCCTAGGAACTGAATATTAGCCAGAAAATCGTTTGGAACCATTTGCATAAGGCTGGTCTCAAGAAGAAGCTTGATGTATGGGTGCCACGCGAATTGACGCAAAAGATCGTTTTGCATCGAATTGATGCCTGCGATTCTTTGCTGAAACGTAACGGAATCGACCCATTTTTTAAGCAGATGGCGACTGTCGATGAAAAATGGGTCACATACGAGAACAACAGCCGAAAAAGATCGTGGTTCAATCGCGGTGAGCCGGCCCCAAACGATCCCCAAGCCCGGATTAACGGCCAAGAAGGTTTTGCTGTGTGTTTGGTGGGATTGGAAGGGAATTATCCAGTATGATCTGCTCTCATCGGGCCAAACACTCAATTCGGACCTCTACTGCCAACAACTGACCAGATTGAAGCAGGCGATCGACCAGAAGCGGCCAGAATTGGCTAATAGGAAGGGTGTTGTGTTTCATTAAAACAACGCCAGGTCGCACACGGCTTTAACGACGCAGCAGAAGCTCCGAGAGCTAGGATGGGAAGTTCTATCGCACCCGCCATATAGTACAGACCTGGCACCAAACGATTATCACCTTTTCAAGCATTTACAAAATTTTCTTGATCGTATAAAACTGGCCTCAAGAGAGGCTTGTGAAAATACGCTGGTCAAGTTTTTTACCAATAGGGACGAGGACTTCTTCAGTCGCAGAATTATGAAATTGTCTTCAAAATGGACAAAAGTTATCGAACAAAACGACGCACATTTGATCTTAATGGGATAAACCTAACTACGTTAATTTCATCGTCGCAGTAAAAAAAATATATATATATATATATATATGGGTAATTCCACCATTTCTGTGTCAAGTTTGTACCGGGTAGTCTGAATTTAGCAAAACTAAGGCCATCTGAAAAGTCATATTAAAACGCATCCATGATTTTTTTCCAATTTTTTTATCCAATAGTTTTTGAGTAATGGCGGCTCATGGTTTTCAAATTTTGTGAAACACCAAATTTTGAAAGGCACATAACTTCTTTTCAATTATAGCTAGAAAAATGTTTTAAAAAACGATTTTTTAGAGAAAAACATGGACTTTTTGAAAAAAATATGCTGAAATTCTGGGTTGTTTTAAAAATTACGAAAATCACGTTCAAAGTATAAAAATCGATTTTTCGGGCCTTTCTCCATTTTTCCCGGTTTTGAAAGTATTTTTTTCGAAAAATTCTGAATTTTTTACATCGAAATAAATTTTAAACGAGATGGGATCTCTAAAACATCAGCCTCAGAAAAATTAAATCAAAATATTTGCCAACTTTTTTATTTTATTTGATAATAAAAAATATTTGCATTATTATAATTTATTTGATAAGTTTGTAAGTGAAAGATTTTATTACCTTAAAAACTATAGTAGCTATCAAAATTAATTACTACTTATTATTAGATCTTATTTATTTATCATCTTATTTTTAACCAGCGCAGCGGATTGTTTGACTCATTATCCTGTCAAAAAATCTGAGACGGACAGAACAAAAGTGTTGTTTCAATCCATTGAATAAACTGTGACGTGAGTTAACTTAAGTTTTTTCTTGTCGTTACCTTGGAATAAAAGATAAAAGTTGTGCTAAATGAATTTATTTATTTTAATTGCAATTTTTTCGTTCTATCTCAAGGTAATGAAATGTTCTGACAAGAACGGTTATTCTTTTCTGTCAAATTTCCATGAAATATCTAATATATTAATGTGTTTCATAATAAATATAGATAATCCTTCGAAAACTGACTTAAGACGATTTCCTACAAAGGATTTCACAAAATGTCCATACGCTGATGAGTTGGCTGTTCCATGTTCAGCATGTCGAAAAGAAGTAGCTGAATATACACCAAATGACGACGGATTTTATACGCAAACTTTATCACGTGGAATATCGAATGTATCAGAAACACTTCCATCTTCATCATCACAGTCTTATATTGATATTACTTTACCACACACGGTTGCGGGTTTTTGCCAAATAAGTCCAATCAAATAAAAACTTTAAGATTTATTTATATAGTTAAAAAGTCAACTTTTAATAAATCATTATTCAAAGGTTAAAAAATAAAATATAATTGTAATTTCAGTTTGGGTGGACCAAATTACACCAAACGTTACGGTGATGAAGTCCATGCATCTGTAGCTAAGAAGCTAAAAGTAGAATTTGGGGTTTATTCAGACTTCGTATTGATGTTCACAAAATTAAAAGAAAGATTAAAATCAGAACCTGAAAGGTAAATTCTATTTCTTTCGTTGTAAATTTGAATTTTTGTACTATGATTATATTTTAAATAAATGCTGTTTGTCCTTTGAAGATCACGTAAGATCGAATATTTAAGACTGTTGCCAGACTATTGGAGTATTGCTCGTATTCAGCAAGACTTCGATTGTTCTAGAAGATTAGTGATTGATGCTAAAAACATGTCTGAAGAGAAGCCGTATGTTCCTGATTCTTCTAAATTGAAACATGGAAATCGACCATTAGATGAAAGAATCCGTCAAAAAGTCCTTGAATTCTATGAAGATCAGGAAAATGTTAGACAACTACCAGGATCGAGAGATTTTAAATCTGTCAAAAACGCTGATGGCTCCAGAACTCGTAAACAAAAGAAATAATTGATGTATAACTTCCGAGAATTACATTGTAATTTTAAAGAGAGATTCCCGGATTTTCCAATTGGCTTCGCTAAGCTTGCAGAGTTATGGCCTCAACATTGTGCAGTGGCAGGTGTTGCAGGCACACACACTGTTTGTGTGTGCACTAAACATAAAAACCTGAAGCTCATGTTGGAAGGTAAGTAAAATAAATTCATTTTAAATTTTCTATCGTTTCATTTCTTAGATTTATGATATGTTTTTTTTCAGGTTGTGATCTGTCTTTACGGATAAAAGACATAGGTTGGCTTGATAAAACAAAACCTCTCTATAAAAGTTTATTAGCCGAATTTGTTTGTCCTGAAGCCACTGAAGAATGCTACTATAGACGATGTGAAAAGTGCCCTAAAGCTTCAGATACTATCGATCGCTTGGACAAAATATTCGAAAACAATCAAGTGCACGAAATCAATTTCAAAATGTGGAAAACCACCATCTATTGTACCTTACTTAATGTAAACTGTACCACTGAACAGTTTCTTGAGTCTTTTCTCACTCAGATCGAGAAAATTTTGAAGCATGATTTTGTATCAAAATCACAGAGCCGCTATTGCTTGACTTTAAGAACTCTTTTAAAATCAGATGAATTTTTAGTGACTATGGATTTCGCTGAGTATTATACTTCTGTGATTCAAGAAGCTGCACAAGGTTTTCATTGGAATAACGATCAGGCTACCATTTTTCGTATGGTAATTTATTTCAAAGGAAATATCGTGTTAAAACACGTTAATTTGGTGGCTATTTCCGATTGTGAGGAACATGAAACGGTAACTGTTCATATGTACCAGGAAGAGCTTATAAACTTTCGAAGAGCCGAATTTGAAGAAGTAGAGAGGATTTATTACTTCACAGATGGAGCACCGCAACAATTTAAAAACAAGTCTGCCTTCGCCAATTTGAGTCGTCATAAGCACGATTTTGGCATTGATGCTGAATGGTACTTTTTTGCAACAGCCCACGGAAAGGGGGAATGTGATGAACGAGCAAGCTAAACGGTTAGCTTCAAGAGCAGCGTTGCAAATGGGTACTCGAAATGAGATTTTGACTCCTTTGGCATTGTATGAGTGGGCCAAAGGCTCGTTTGACAACGTAAAATTTAGCTTTGTATAAAAAGAAACACACAAACTTTGTCAAAACTATTTAAAACCAAGGTTTTCGAAAGCTGTACAAGTGAAAGGTACACAATCTTTGCATTGTGTAATACCATGCAGTGATGATCCGCATTTTTGTATTGTGAAAAATGTATCAACATCAGAAAATTCGAACAAAGTTCGAGTAATAAAAAGTTAATAAATTTTGTTCGATATATAGATATGAATTTCATTTTCCATGACATTTATTTAAATCAACCTTAAATCTTTAATGGCATTTTTATTACGTAAATAAACATTCAGAGTTTTTATAAGGTTATGTCATGTCACATAAGCAAATTAAAAAAAGTTATCATTTAATTTTAATAGCTACTGTTGGTTTTGAGGTTATAAAATCTCTCATTTACGAATTTATAAAATAATAATAACGATAATTTTTATTATCAAATAAAATTTTTAAAATTGTGAAAAATTTTTATTTAATTTTTCTGCGGCTGATGTTTTAGAGATCCCATCTCGTTTACAATCTATTCCGATGTAAACAATTTTGAATTTTTTGAAAAAAAAATATTTTTTAAACCGGGAAAAATGGGGCAAGGCCCGAGAAATCGATTTTTATATTTTGAACGTGATTTTCGTAATTTTGAAAACAACCCAGAATTCCAGCATATTTTTTTTTAAGTTCATATTTTTCTCTAAAAAATTGTTTTTGAAAAAGGTTTCTAGCTGTAATTGGAATAAAGTTATGGGCATTTGAAAACTTACTGTTTTATCAAATTTGAAAACTGTGAGCCGCCATTACTCAAAAACTATTGGATAAAAAAATTCGAAAAAAATCATGGAAACTTGTTTTATTATGACCTTTCAGATGACTTTCTTAGTTTTGCTCAATTTAGAGCACCCGGTACAACGTTGACACAGAATTGGTGGAATTGCCCATATATATACTGTCGAACAAATGACAGGGGCAACATCTAATCAGAGAGGTAGAAAAAACGCCAAGTCTTACGATCGTTAAATTCTTCGCGAAGAACCAGCTCACGCGTCTAATAGATTTAGCCGCATTATTATTTCGTTGAGCATGCAGCACGCAAGCCGATTCTGCCGATAACTCCGACTCCCCAGCAAGAAGAGCACTCCAGCTCTCGTCGCCTGCTCCGCTCCCTCAGTGGTCGAATAAACGGCCGTAACAACGAATTGGATTGCAAGAATTTTCCAACTTTCTTTCCTCTCCTTACACTTCCTCGTTTTTCATACTCTCATTCTAATCTTGCGACCTTGCATAGGCAAACATTCGTTCCGCTATCTTAGTCTCGCGTATGTTTTGGCATATAGAGATGGAAAGGGTCTTTCGATCTTTCGACATTGGTTTTTTATTCTTCCACGTTCCAATAATGCACTTTCTCCCTTAGTCTGGCATTAAAATACCTTGGTTGCACTTCCGGAATAAGGGACGAAAAAATAGAAATTTGCGACAATACTGCAGTGATCGTGATTAATAGTTTTTAAATTGTTTAATTGCAAGTCTGAAAATGATGTATGTCCTCGTGTATCACGACGTTCAACGAGGACGGTTTGGATGATACTTTTCGACGATTCACTTATTAAGGTGGGAACCTCCTCCAGACAACAGGTTTTTCAATATTTTGTACAAAAAATTGAGAGCATTCATTGCAATGAATCGAATTACGTAATAATATTAACGTTCAAATTAATGCAAAAAACGTTTTTCATGAATGAAAAAAAAAAAATAGTTGCGCCATGGAACGCCTAGGTCCTTGTAGTTAACTAAAATCAACGAAATAATTTTTTTTCATTAAAATAAGTCATTCCGCTTTGCATGAACCAGAAGAGAAAAAGAGAGTCCAGAAGAGAAAAAAAACACTTTTTTTATAACCAAATCGTTAAAAACAATATTTATTATAACGTTTTATACGAAATTTTAGATTTGTGCAAGGGCCAATACGTTAAAGAATATATGTACAACATTTCAAGTGAATTGGTTCATTACTTTTTGAGTTACATTCCATGGCAAGGAAAAAAAACACGTTTTGAGAAAAACTCAATTGAAGTTTTCGTTCTTGAAACGCATATATTATGCATTGTTCTCTTTTGGTGCAGTGCTGCCGTCTTTTGACGATTTCAATGAGCGCCGGCCTTGTCTCTTCACTCGATTGCCGTCGTACGGGTGTGCGAACATTTTGCACTCCAGGCCGATTTGCAGTTCCAGATCGTTCATGACAAATAATCACGCACAGACGCGATACTGAACAAATACACCACGTGGCACTGAACTGTATACTATGAGTAGATCGGCTCTCAACTGTTTGTGTGAAAACAAAAAACGACGGTTACGCAGGCCGATTTTTTCTTTAAAATAGTCGAAAGTGCCCCCATTATTCAAAAAGTAAACTAGCAAAATGGTTTGGCTACGAAATTGAAAAGTAGACGCCGCAAAGGGCGGGCGCTCGTTTACCTACTCTCGGTACTTTTGGAGGAAATCACTTCGGTGACTTCCTAGGGACCTTTAGGACTTTCTGTTGGGCTTGAAACTTTGGAAATATATTCTTCAGATACTAAATGAATTTTTAAAGCAATAAAAAATACAAACAATTATATCTGGAGGAGGGTCTCCCTTAATAAGGATAACAGTGATGACATATATGTATATCCGAGATGAGAAATGGAAATAAAGAGAACGAAGGGCTGCCGAATTCTCGCGTCTCATCATAATAGCAGCTAATGACATCAACAACATTGTTATTTATAAGTGCCTAACGTGACAAAGTAACGTAGAGAAAGAGTGCTAAGAACCCACAATGGCAAACGGAGAATATTGTGTCAAAATAAGAACGGACATGTCCAGGCCAAAGTTAAATGAAGACCCTTAACGGCCTCTCGTAATTTGCTACGAATTCTCCGGATACTGGGCAATATTCATTCGCTTATTATTTTTATTCATAAGAACGTTCCAGCAGCAAAGGTAAATCTTGAACGATAAAAAAAACGCCTCATGAGAATAAACGTAACATAGTTGTCTTTGGGAATCGATGTGTACTCGAACAGAATATTAAATTTATCCTTCATCTGCTGCACAATAACGCGAACAGGGTGAAGTGACCGTAAGTTTTTCGTCAGCGAAGAAATTCCTCGTTCGCTAATTAATCTCTCGTTAACCGAATCAAGTGGGGCTAATTCAAGCGAAGGCTCATGCGAAGTGTAAACTAAAGAAGAACGTACTACGTTGAGAGAAAAAAAAAGGTCATTCGGAGTCGTAATACAGATTCGCAACTTATCGCGATACGCGGGGTGGGGGCGGGGGTGTCAAGAGGTAATTGTAGCACTTCGCTTGTCGTAGTAAGAGCCGCCTCAGGCAGCGACGGACCTTTTATATCCTGCGCAAGGGTGAGACCTTGCGAAGCGATTAATTAAATTCTCCAGTAATCAAATATGTCACTCAGCCGTCCACTTTTAATTAAAGTTCGGAAATTATCAATTTGCTTCATCATATCCTAGAGCTCTAGTCCGCTGTTGACTAGTCTTCGTGGAATACGGCCAAACGAATTTTCACGTATTTACAATGGCACCTCTTCATTTTACGTATATCTTCGACGCGGCGGCAAATATATTCTCATTGCAATTACTTTTAGATTGGTCGTTCGAGTGACGATGCGATACTTTGTTTATTTATTTCGAACTATTTTTAAGCTTAACAGTATTGCTACTTGTGGACCGCAGACGAGATTTTTTAGCATAATTGTGGGTATTCCATATTTATCTGTACCTTTCCAGTTGTATTATTGGGGTATTTTTTCCTGAAGCCAAATCCTGTCGGAAACATAATTATATCAAAACACTTCCGGAGCTATAGAAATCTTTAGTAAATTCAAACTATAAGTTATCTTCGTGGTTGCCTCCAGAGGACCTCGGTATCTTTTATTGCAAAAAATAAGTTTGGTTTATCCATAAAAATAGAGCTATAACCATCTCAATTTTATTCGTAGTGTATGCGAGTCGCGGACATTTATTTTCGTCGCTTTGTTTTACAAGTGTGCTAAAAAAGCGGTCAAATGTATTTGAACATCACATTAACGTAAAGTACCATCACTCATTAGGTACGCCTGTAATTGCAACATAGTCTTGAAAACGAATGACATTCCAAATTTGGCTATTGAACAGCAGTATGTTACAGGCAACGGTAATTGGCTTGATCAATTTTGCAAACAGTGCCGAAAATAGGACAGATATAGTCTAATCTTGTCAAAGTAGATAGAATATTTATCAATTCATTCAAACTTTTAAACCAAAGGACATAAAGAGACGAGCAATCCATCAACGACTACGGAGGTTCGCATCGTGCGACTGGGGCAGAGGAAATGAGTTTTTACTCAGCATTCGGTAGGATTCTAAACGTCTGACTGAAAGATTTTCTACTTTATAGGATAAACGCCCCCCCCCCCTCCCTGGCATCGTGCATGCATCAAATTAACATTTGAACATTAATGTATAACTTTGATGCCACACGTGTAGTCGCGGTTATTTAAACATGTGTCCGGCACATCCCAACCTTATGAACTGAAAAATATTTGATGCTCTAAAAAATACAAATAAGCTGGTAGATCCTATAATATGCATTTTTTTAAACCGTTGTTTAAATCAATTTAATTAATTTCATTAATTTCATTAATTTATATTAAATTATTTTAGAATAATTTTAAAATAGAAGGATTTTCAGAGTTTTTTTATGGAAGACTATCGCCGTTACGGAAAGAAATTCATTATTTATTATTATTATAAGTAGAATTAGTACTTATATATAAGTACTTATTTTATAAATATACTATAAATACTATAAATAGTATATATACTATTAATACTATAAACAGTATATATACTATTAATACTATAAATAAGTACTTATGTATAATAAGTACAATAAGTACAACAAAATAAGTCTATATGATAAATAACGCAATCGAGAGAACCAACTGCGCATCTACCACATCACGGTCTACTCTCACGGTAAAAAAAGGGCAAGAACACGACCAAAAAATAATAATTTCGCGTTTCTGACATTCCTGAGATCTGCAATATCCCTTGAATATGTATGACATGCTTACCGATGCGATATCAAGGAAGGGCAAACAGAATTTAAATAGCATTGGGTATAATCCAAGATTTCGTTTCCGTACTATTTCCCTAGAACGTGGGAGCCCTTCGGATGTTCGACGAACGCCGTGGCAGATAGAGATCATCGCTGAAAGATATCTGGGCTTCGTGAACATCCGAGCTTCTCCAGTGGATGGACATCTACTGCTCACGCTCGGTATTCCCAAATCCACGTACGCCCCCTCGTGTGCCGGTAGCCCCCCCCCCCCCCCCCCCCACCCCCGCCCACACTCTCTCTTTCTCTCTTTTTCTAGCTAAGGCCAGTATCACCCTTACACGTTCCCGTTGGCGAAGTAGGCACGTAGCCAGGTATATTATATACGACAGTGAAACAGTAGATCCCACCACCTGGGCGAGCCATGACTCCCAGGAGGCAGATCAACTACCCCTTTCCTCTTCGCTTCTTCGTCTTCTTATTCTCCTTCTCTCCTCTTCATCCGACTTCAGCTCAGGTAGACCTCCACTGTACGGAGAGTCTCACTCTCAATGCCAATACTAATAATCCATTTCTCCCCAACGCCTTTATCCCCCTCCGTATATTTCCCGCTCTCCAGATTTCGAGTGTTATGTAGGTAACGGTCACGTATCGGCATCGTCGCGCGGAAATCGTAAATTGATCCATCCTGTTACCACCTGGAAGCTCTTCGACCAGCAGGATAAGTCGGCCACCTAGTTCGGCCGTCGCCCAGGCGCCAATACCATCCGTCCGCGCCTCTTTCTCTGCATTCTCGGCGGACTTTAGCCCTGAAAAATCCTCAACGGTCTTTAAGCCTTGTCTTTGTGTACCCAAGGTGGCGATCTTCAAACTAGCCCATTTCACGAATGTCGGGCATTCAGCGCGTAAAAGCAATCGCGCAAGCATCTATCCTCTCATTTGAAAATGTGCCAGGAAAGTGATTTTAAAGAAAAATTGCATTCGAATATCTAAGGGAGGTTACGATGTTGAGTTAGTTCATTATTTCTTCCTGTTAACACAATTTGTACCATTATGCATTATTCACACTGAACATATAGCAGAAAGAGTTGCAAATAAAATATATTTGCCCAAGTTTATTAAAATATGGTCATCGTCTCGCCGGGGAATCACGATATTCTACTCACCAAAGAAAATTGCAATCGCGAATACATCGATAAGTCTACTCGAAAAGTTTATCGAATAATTTCTGTCCGCCCTCGTCGAGGGAGCGATTCCGTCAAATCCCTCGGGCAACAAAAGTCGCGTCCCGACTCGTCGTACAAACTCTCAACTTCATCCCTCTTATCAATGTGTTCTCTATAGTTCTTCTCATTTTCTATTCCTGTGAGGCTTTACTTCTCGATTATATCTTACGAAGAGTTGCCTACGAGAGACGTTGGGAAGAGTTGCTTGTTACGCGACGCGGCGCCGCGTATTGTCGTTGTCTGCGTCGCTGTCGTTCTCGTCGTTGAGTGCGAACGGACCGGGAGAAAAATAAGGCGTGACGACGTTGAAAGGGGACCGGATGGCGGATGGTAACGTACCTTATGAGTTGCCAACTGTACCTTTTCTATTCCTCGCAATGATTTCGTCGCAATCATACCTCGTCCCGCGTCCCACCAGCAGCTATCCACCGGGGTTCTAGTAATATTGGTTGAACGCGGGCCTCAGCGTGTGCGACTTCGACTGCGAGACTCGAGGCGCACAGTGCTTGTTGGAGACCGAAGGCGCACAGCTTCGACAGACGACAGACCGACCGACACTTTTGTCAATACAGAAAGAACGTCGGGGAAGGAGGAGCGAGAGGGAGGGAAAGGGCCAACGAGAATCAAAGAGGGAGAGAAGACTAGCGAGTGGCCGTGCTGAAGATACTGCCAGAAAGAGACGGAAATAAAAAGAGACACGGAGAATCGACGCGACGGAACGTCGCCGCATAGGAGCGCCGTCCTATAAAGACCACTCGTGTCATTTCGCAATGACGAAACTTTGTTCTGAATTCTCTATTTCTCTCGGTGCTCGGGCCCCCTTCTGCTCCGGTGTTTTCCGCAACGAAGAGATCCTCAGGACGCGGTTGCTTCCTTCTTCGCTACACATACATGTATGCAGACGTATAAGGAATCCCAGTTCTGACGAGGTAATGGAGGGAGTTTGTTAGCTGGAACAGCGCTACGGCTTCTACGATACAACTACTCCTTGCTACTGCGACGAAGCCCTCGAAATTCCGTCCACTTGTTATACTATCATTTCTACCGGGAGAGGAAGCCAAAGTCTGTACCGCCCTTCGTT
The DNA here is from genome assembly GCA_951751655.1 of Ophion costatus. Classification (NCBI taxonomy): domain Eukaryota; kingdom Metazoa; phylum Arthropoda; class Insecta; order Hymenoptera; family Ichneumonidae; genus Ophion; species Ophion costatus. The sequence goes on along the minus strand of OX632362.1, from coordinate 13,809,343 downwards.
CGCCTAGTTTCGAGCATCCCTGCTCCTTATTCGTTCCGTTCCTCCTTTCTCGTCTTTGTTTCCTTCATTCTTCCTCCCCTATACCCGTCTTTTTATTACTCAGTGCTTCTCCAGATGTTCCTCAGTATATTGTCTATTGTTCTTTTTCTTCATCCGTATATTACACATCTTCCGCTTATCGCACATTCGTGCGTCCCGAGCGTGGTGATATCAAACTATCGTCTAGTGCACCGCAAGTTAGGACGGCTTTCGAACAGCCGAAATATCGGGTAGAATTAATGCGCTTTGGGCCAAGGTCCCCTATGCTGTTTATTGTAATAATTCCATCTCTGTGCAAACTTACTCCAACAGAGCTGTCCAATGGACCTTTTTCTCGACGACGCTGTGATGAATAGAGATTGGGAACGTTGAATTGCCCTTGCAGATTTTAAGGAATTAGACGTTGCTACTTTATGGATAACCTATTGCAGCGTTTACTAATAGGATTACTGGGCGACAGTTACGATTGTGGAAGTCAAGTGATAACCGCGTTGATCACCGACGCAGGCTGATTCGCTGTGGCAGCTTGACAATGTCTCAAATGCAGGGTTGGGCCACGAATCAGGCGGCGAATCAAGAAACCTGGTCCTTCCGAAGGAGCTTGGTGGAAGGAATCACTTGACGACATCTGCGAGGGATTCGCGTCAGTGGTGAATGCTAGGATCGCTAGTTATGGACACCCATACAATAGCACGGATGAAGATCTCGTCCGGTATTGGAACGATGGATCCATCGCGATACCAACCACCAACACATCTCGTCCTGGCCTCAGATCTTCCAATCTCCGGCTCCGTAATGCACCTTTCAACATCAGACCACTTTATTCCGCGGCCTCGTAGCTCAGGCAACGATTATCTCCACGACGATTGATAATAACTCTGTCTCTGCTTCCTCTCCCTATCGATCTCACTTGGCCGTTATGCTCATACTTGTTTTCTCTCCATTTGCCGCTGTCTCTTCAACTATATTGTTTTTCTAAGGAAGGTGTTCGGTCTAAGGGGGCTTGTTCTAAGGGGGGTATTTCACTGGTCTTGGCGTATCTCTGCAACGTCTTCCACTACTCATTTTCTACTGCCATACATTTGTCTCGCTGTGGCATAATCTCGTATACGTGAATTAAATTCTTGAGCTATAATTCGGCTATAAATCCTCAAGTGCAAAGGCAGCGGAGATTCTCCGCTATATCTACGTGAGTTGCTGTGCCAAATGAGAAGTTTATTTCTCTTCTAGTAAACTTACCGAACGTGAGAATTTCAAGAATGTCACAGCTCATTCTCAAAATCACCCCGGCAAAAGTTTTCCGTGGCTCGGGTGAGATCGGACGATGCATCGCAATGCGACTTCATATATACGTGGGATAAGAGCGCGACGATACCGAGGGGGATTCGCGACGAACACAAAAGGATACCGGGCATTTCCAGCATTTCAAAACGAACAAGCAATCCCACTTGGTACGCCCACGCGTGAGGTCAGATGAAGATGTTTCCTCACTCACTCTCTCCAGGCTCACGAATGATGTACCATTTCTGACGCTACTATAAAGTCTCTGGCCAAGAGATACGCTCGCCGAGACAAGTAGGCAAAGCGAGAAGACCGAGACCTCAGATCCAACGGAAGTTACTACGAGTGATGTCGTCGTACTTGTTGGCTCGTTCTCTCTCACGCCAGAACTCGGTACTTTACGCTCTGCGTTCGCATAGCGCATTCTGCTTATATTATAACGATTGCGAACACGTGCACAAACGTGCGTACGATTACCGCATAAGCGACAAATGGACCACGGAGCACACTTTCGTTATGTATGAGGTAACCAGGTTGGCACGTAGTTCGATGCAATCGTGTCAAATCTGGACAAAGTTCTGTCAATTCGGACGATTATCGTGTATGAATAAAAAAATATAGATAATAAAAAATTATCTAAATATAGATAATAAAAAAACTATAAATACGATGATAAAAAAACGATGGGCAAGTTCCTAGCTTGTACGAATTTTCTTTAACCACCTCTCAATAATAAACTTTTGACTTAAAAAATCCCTCGATATTTCGAACTTCGCGTAAGGTACATTCTAAGGTACAATACAAAAAGAGGTACAAACATTCTTTATTATGTTTTTTACTTTTCCCACTTTTGGTTTCAATATATAAACATTTAAGCAAACCCGTAACGGTTGGGGAATTACGGTCGATTTCAATTCTAAGGAAAAGAATTTGTATAATACTGTATAATTACTGATTTTTTTCTAATAATTCCAAACCTCAGACCTGCACTATCACACTGATTCCTGTTACATTCGACCCCAACCGTATTTCAATGGTGCCCCGAGCAAAGAATTTCATGTTGATAGCTAAACATTTGTTGAAGTCAGAGGGCAAACGAACCAAAACCCCTATACCCATTAATATATACACTACGACATTTTCCGTCAATGTATTTTTTTTATATTTGGGACTATTCTATTTCCATTTAGAAGTGACCTGTATCGACGTAACGCTCTTCTTTAGACTTGGTTGAACAATTGTATATATTTCGGGGAAGGACCTTGAAACATTTATACTCTTACAATATTTTTATGTCAAGTGATGGTATCAAGACCCTACATTATTTTTGCGTCGACATAACGATTGATTTTTTTTCATAACATAAGTGCAAAACACTCAGTCCCAAGATAAAACAGTCTTGAGGAGAATTTATTGCATCAAATATAAAGAACCAGTAGTGACGCAACCGACCTATTGCGATTATTGTTACAAATTCGGATAGGATGGTCTACCAGTTAAAAAGCTAAACCCGCGAACCGATAGGTTTTTGTCAATGACTCGAAAAACGCGTTTTTCCGAGGAACGACGTTGAAAATTGGCCGTTTACAGTAAACTTAATCAAAACATATTTTCAATGTATCTTATCATAATGGTCTAATAAATGATCATTTTACAAAAACATATTTGCGATGTATTATTATAATGGTATAATATATGGTGTCTTTACAAAAAAAATAGCGTATGGTTTTTGATATTTTAATATTGTGTGGCTATCGTATCGTGTAATACTTCTTGCTTTTACTTGAAAAATATGAAAAAAGTTGTGTTTTAATATTCAATAGGAAGGAGCCTTTAGAGTATTTACTGATTAAAAAGAAAAAAATCGAATTTCTTCACTGTTTTCAATCTATATGATGAGAATGTTGCGTCTGAATTTCAAGTCAAAATATCAATTTAGAGCGAGAGTAAGTGAACCTGTACGTAGCATGCACCTGTAGGCATGCACACAATACCAAAAAATTTGAACGCATTTTTCCCAGAACAACTTTACATCAAAGCAGTTCACGCGATAAATAGTGAAATTGTTCGTCGATGTAGAAAACCATGTCTTCCTCCCCCTCTCTCTCTCCCTCTCGCGGATTTTCGTTTCAGTTGGCATAAAAATTTGTGAAACAAGTTTTCTCGTTTTGTTCGTAGTACCCGCGATAATAATAGTCACAATTTTATTCACTTTTTGATTTTTCTAGAAAGAAGAATGTACGAGAAGTAACAAGCAGCAACTTATACAGCAAACAGCGAAAAATATAAATTATGTAATTAAAATATGTGGAAGTCGTACCTAAAGGTTTTTTGTCGATATGTAGTATAGGTGTCGGAAACAAAAACAAAAAACAGCATTATTCCACTGTTTTGATGGGACGGTACCTCCCCTTGCAATTTTTCGAGAGTATTACCTGCGTATTGATATTATTACGGTATTTTATAAATTCTACCGATAAACACAGTATGATGACCGTGAATTATATGGGTGTACGGCAGTATACGTACATCTTTAGAACAATCAACGATCCCGCCCTGTCGCTTCAAAAAATGAAAAAGAAATTGTATCTTACTGCTTGATGGATTTACGACAAAGTATGTGTGGCAAATGTTGAGCTCTAAGATCTGTTTCTGAAGGAGCCTGAAATGTGCACCTCCATTCGAATTACAACGATAAAGTTTGATAAAATGCCTCCATAGTGCGTAGTTTATGTTTCAAGGCCAAAGAAACCGGTCGATTCTCATTTGTATTGGATTGACGCGGTGGGGATTTTGCATACAATTAACAATCGTGCCAAGTTCGAGTTTGTTTCCATTTAAAATCATCGATGAATAATAAAGATAACATTATTTTCACTAAGTGCCGTCGTTGCTGAATGGCCAATCGGTGTCGTGAAACTTACGGTTATCTAATGGGAAAAATAAGAAGAATGTACTTTTTGTATCATGTCAAAACTTTCGTACGGGTTCATACTTTAATGAAGGTTTGAATACGACTAAAATGGCAAGCAGTAGAAAAAACGTTCGATTTCAGACGAACAAACAACTTTAAGCATTTGTTAATAACAAATGGATAAATATTTACAAAACATGATCCGGTTACACTATAGACAATGTTATAAATGTCCGAATTTGAAGTGAATCGAACGAATTAATATTAAGATTTCATGTTTCATGAAACATAATTTCGAGAAGAACACAAAAGTGTTCGCCGAGGTGTGGTTTACCGTAGAGTAATGGCTAATCCGATCTTTCATAAAAATCGTCATAACCCGGATAATGGTTGGGACGCCTACGAGATCGTTATTGTAAATTAAAGTTGGTACCCTAAACTACGCAATGAAACTATGCAATAAAATAAAATCGCATATTTTTTAAGCTCATGCTGAACCCTTAAAGACAAACGCTTCCGATAATTTTAACATTCTAAATTCAGTGATTCGTTCTGCGCGTTGATTATCTGAAACTCCTAATTAGGTTAGATAGGTTTTAAGGTGTAAATACATGGATAGAGATCATTAACATTTTCACTTCTTCAATAAGTGGAAATCGAGATTTCATAACACACGAGTTAATAATCGAACAAATCGTACTTCTACCGAACGTTATATTTATAAATTAAACCATTCATGAAAAAGACGAAAAGTTAATACTCCCACCCCTTTACGACGCGAATTCTGACAGCTTCCTTTTTGGTAAGTGTATACAACTTCCCTAAAGGGCCTGTTCGAAAAAATTAATGTTCTAGTTCCAAGGGCTGGGCGTCGATTATTTCTAAGTCAATGAGTTAGTTAGGACGATATTGTTAGATATAAATCACGAACTGTTTTCACCGTTTCTAACGGCCTGAAATTTGTCCTTTGATGCCTTTCTATAGGTAGTTAGAATTGTATATAACAGGGTATGAAAATGCATCGAGTCACCTTTATAACTTCAGAGAGATCGCATTTTGTACATTTCATATTTCTGCTCCAATGTAACGGATGGTAGATTCGCCAAAAACTGATGGCTTTGTTTTGGTTATCCGCCCAAGTTCTGTAAGGCCCAATTTTGTCAACAGGGATTATTTTTTTTCATTGCTCGTTCATTCTCAGGACATGTTTAATTAAAAATTCGGTTTCAGGACTTTTGTTCTACTTCAAATATGTGTTTCCCTTTTCGCACTAGCGCAGAGAAGCAGATCTTTTATAAAACAGTGATGCCATTTCTAAATACAGACTAACATTCTGGCTATTTTTTTTTTTCGACAACGTCGAATCCTCTTTTGGCCCGGGGGCCCGATGGGACCCATTCGTGCTTCAGTCAATTTTGCTTGTGAATGCGGTGAGTCCATGGCATTACAGTTTCTAGGACGATTCCATACTCCCGGACAATGGGCATTCGATCTTGAGCTGGACCCAATTGAGACCCAATTAGATGCAGGTTCGCTGAATCTTTGATAAAAATTGACGACCTGGATAACAAATTTAACCGGTGTTCGTTTGAACCTCTATCAATTTCGGGCTCGAAATCGAATAGCCATCGTTGGAAAAGGAAAAAAATATCCTGTCAACTAGAAATCCACGAAAGAATTACGCACTCCGATTTATCAAGAAAATCAACTTGAGTATTATCGACCCAGGACCCTGAGTAGAGACGCAAATCCACGATGCAGAAAAAAATCGCGCGGTATGCCAATCTGCCTCTGATTGGGCTCAAGCAGAAAATGATAAATATACATTTGGACTAAAAATAACCTCGCAAAAACGAATTCGCTATTGAAAATTGGCCTTGTCCTTTAAAAAAACAGACATGTTTGGGCTCAAAAACTATAGCATATCCACCGGATAAATCTTTTTGAATCTAACAACATTTATACTGAAGACATTTTTTCTGATGATACTTTTCTATTGATGATACTATTCCAAAGATACTTTTTGTGCACCCTATATATATAGGCTGGTAGAGAAAGGCTGCACCCTGTTTTTCACGCGTTTCAAAAGAGTAAATCGAAATTATGCGCTCAATTTATCTAATACAATTTAACGAAGCGTATTTTTCTTGCCAAATGTCATGCTTTCAAATCCAACTTTTCCGAAAAACTTTTTCAACTTTCTCGGTGTAACGAAATGTCTTGAGCGTTGATTATCTATATGTTAACGAGTAGGTACACGCTTTTCCACGCCCCACAAGAAATGATTTAATCGGAACTAGGATTTATCATATATTTCGCTTCCGTACGGGAGAGCTTCGCTTCTGTGATTTTCTTTTCGCCCTTTCAGTGAACATATATACAATTCATTCCATAACGTCGAAGACTCATATTTATGAGCAAATGTCCGAAAGTGCATGCGTGGATGCCAGGACGGATCCAAATTGCTTTTTCTTGGGGGGGGGGGGGGGGGTGATTATTCTGGGACTCCGTGGAGTTTTTATGTAGTGGATTTGGACTGTCTGGGGGGGTGTGGCATGTATGGATGCATACATCCCCCCCCCCCCCCCCCGATTATTTTGTCGCGCTTAATTTTTCGGTTTGGGTAAATTCGGTGAAAGATCTACCTTCCTCTAATTTATAAATAGCGTAAAAATGTTAAGAGAATGTGCTGGTTGTTCACTTCAAATAGAGTATCACTAAAGACTGATGGGTAGTTTAATCAATAGGAAAATGCAGAAAATCATGTGATTTTCTTGCATTTCGAGATGAGAGCGATCCTTTCTGCGTGTACAAAGTATCATGGAAGATTTCCTTACAAAAAGCATCGTGCAAAGTGGAGACTTGCCAATGCTACCTTATCCCTGTATTTCGCCTATGGAGCTTTCCTACGAAATAGCAGTAATTCAAATACACCGATTGATTTAATTATCCAAGGCCGTACTCAAAATCAACAAAATATTCGATATGCTGAATAAAATGATGGTATTCATGTTTCAGTTCTTCGGTTATCCAATTAAGCATCCGCACAAATGGGTGGATCTCCATGAATTTCATAGTGCAAGACCCAAAATCAGTTGGTAGATTGCATTGATCAATCCTCGATCACAGCACTTCTTGGAAGTAAAATTGCCACAAATGATGATGACCATTGTGGTCTTGCCAAATTTGAGCCATATTGGCCAGACTCAAAGCGCAACAAAATCTCATTAGGCTTAATTTTTCGGATACAAGGAAACACGTGACAACATCGATCTACATTCAACAAAATTGAACGTAGTTCTAATGTGTACGATGTTTCCAAATAGATAGTTAGTTGAAAACGTTTAAATTCGAGGCTGATCATTGTAGCGCGTGTAGTCAAAAGTTTAATCATTGCAGAGTTCTGCGTTTGGAGAACGCGTCTACAAATAAAACAGAACCAAAATGCTCGATTTTAGTCACTACAACTCTAAGTGCGCGACTCGGATCCTTCTAAAGAATTGGCGCTTACGTGGCAGCGAGCAGCGCGCCGGTCCCGCCGTGTACTCAAGTTGATGGCACGATCGAAAAGACGTTGCTGCAAAGTTACCGCACGGACGTACATTATGGGACTCGTCGGCGTCCGGCTGTTCGGAGGAAGAAGTATAGTTGTGTGCTGATCACGAATACGCGGGACTTTCGTAAATCGACGGTAGCAGGCGAAACCTCACGCGGAAGGAAAGGGTAGAAGGGCGATGGGAGAATACCGAACGCAGTGAAGGCGAAAAGAGATGGCAAAACGATCGGTATGGTGTGCCCGCGGGAAAATGGGAGAAAAAGACAAGCGAAGAATCAAGAAGAAGAAGAAGAAGAAGAGCGGCAGCGCGGTATCTCGGCCCTTCGGACGGAGGTTGAACAAAGCTGGAATACGCGGTGGACGAAGAAGAAAAAGTACCGGGAAAAGGCGCAGACAGAGAGGACGGACCCCAGCGATGTGCGCCAGTATGAGGAGAAAGAGAAAGGCGTTGGGGAAGGAAAGAGGACAAACGTATGCGTCGCAGTAAAAAGGAGAAAGAACAATCGAGAAAGAATGGAAGAGAGGAACGGAGGTATATTGTAGAGAAGGAGGCATGCGCGGTCGCATTTGATATGGACCGAAGATAGCTGGTAACGTACGCGCCCGCGGATTCCCTGTCATCCAGCTATACGTAGTACCTGAATACTTAGCCACTTTAACAAACCCGAGCATGAAAACCACATCCTGTACAGTATCCGTAAATATATAGTACGAGACCGGAGGCTCGCTTATACCACTTTGAGGTTTAAGACGGGCACGGGTTAAGAGGCTGGAGGCCTGATGTGTATATGGTCCCTCGGATAAACTATGCTATATTCTTCGGACCGTGGTATGCACGCGCCTCTTTTGCACCGGTATGGCCCCGCTGCGTGGTGGCTCGCCGATTCTTCTTCGTACACCTTTGCATCTTTTACGTACGGGAAGCCCGAGCCGGAGAAGACTCGTCTAATTCCTGAACAAGAGAGGGAGCCCAGATATTTACCGAAAGATGGGAGCATGGAAAAAAACGAAGAAAACCGAAGGAGAAGAGAAGGAGAAAAACGGGCGACAAGGATCCACGCATGGGATATTATTTATATGGGCGTAGGACCAAGTTATGCCGGAGAAACGTAGGCTACGATGGAAATGGAAGTTGTAAGAAGGTGCTGAAGGGAAAGCGGGAGGGATGCGACGAAGGATGGTGCACACAGGGCGCGGTGGCATCAACAGGAGCGATATTCCAAGCGGGTGGTGCGCTCGCTGCTGCTCATCGTACTGGTACCGATGCACCGGTGGTGGAACCATCAGGTTTCAGCAGCTCTTACTCTTGCTGTATCTCTCTCTCTCTCTCTCTCTCTCTCTCTTCCTCTCCACCCCCCTCCCTCTCCCTCTGCGCTCCCGGTCACGACTCTTGAGCTCCCGTATTTGAATACAATGCATTATATTGTCCGCGTCATATCATATATCTCCTCGCTAAATAAACGCCGTCTCAATATTTAGACTTTGGAGACGGCCGGTAACAGCACCGCCAGAACCAGCGGGAGCAATGGATGCGAGAATAGTGATACGGGGAACGCTCTCGTCCATTCGCAATAAATGTGTGACGATACGGATTCTGCCATGGAACGAAGATACAGAGTCTTGGACGTTAAATGGTAAATACAAGAAATGGGGAGAAAGAGGGAGAGAGAAAGAAACGAAGACTTCAGCTACGGCGACACCTAACTTATGCATAGATCTCCATGGAGTTTAGCTATCAACGTTAGCTCGATACGAACGAGAACAAAAACTTCAACGGACACAGTGCAGGAGGTCAGTTACAACTCAGACGACTATATGTATCAACGTTACGTTAATACTAATTACGGTTGGGGCTGGACTTAAAAGAATATATTTGAAATTTAGTTTAAAGGCTGCTGTCACTTTGACTATTTATGTTTACTTTTTTTGTGCTATTAACTTTCTCTCTACTTTTTTAATTATCAGGTTTTAATGTCAGGACATTATTGGAGATGGTTGGTCTTGTACAATGAGTAAATACCACATATTTGGAATACTGATGTGAGAAATGTCCGCTGTTGGTGGGTAATATAGGTATGAAGAAAAAAAACAGCACGTGTCCATTGTCGTAGTGAAAATGTTTTTTTTTCCCAAGGAACCAAAATATCGCACCAAAACATGGAGAACGAACAGACCAGAATTAATCGTCATATAACAATATTAACATCCAGTCAAAATGATTCTGAACTATTCGCTGGATTGGTATTTATACAAATCCTAAAATGTTCACTAATACTTTAGTCACTCTCAAGATGAAGCATCGAAAAAATCGATATTTCGAAAACTTATCAAGGTATGGAGTTTCTGAAATCGGGTTTGGTATTCTTGAAAAAGTATCGCGATAAACTATTACCACCGCTGATATTGCGACTTCTGTCCGGCTCTCTCCTGAATCACACATTGAGAGTATAATAATCCAATAAATGCTTATTTTAAAAAATACCGTTCCAGAACTTTACACGCCAATATTTTTTTGTCAAGAAATGATGTATTTTTCTTGCCCTCGACATCCGCGGTGTTAGCCATATTTAGTATTGATTCTGCGAGAAATCACTGATATATCTCTACTGTATTAAAATAATCATTTAGCATATTTAAGGATGTTGAGTCCCTATGAAACATGTTAATGTTAATTGTTCGATAAATAGCTTCTTAATCGTCATGAAATTTTTACACGACCTCCTGAATACTTCATGTAAAAACATACCAAATTTTCAGAATTCTATCATTATTACTTCAACCTCCTTAAGGGTTGAAATAAAAATTGATAAGAAAATTCTGAAAATTCAGTATGTTTTTGTATCAAGTATTTAAGAGGTCGTGTAAAAATTTCACAACGATTAGGAAGCCTGTTATTAAAAAATTAACATTTGGTTAAGAACAATTTTTAAAAGAAATTAAAAAAAAATCTATCAATAAACTTCGTTTTGTTTCCGTTGCTTTCAGTATATAGTAGATATTACAAAATTGAGAGGTCAAAAAAATGTATTGCAAAATTACATCAGTTTCCATAAGACAACATTTAATTTGTGAATGTTAATTGTTCAATAATGAGCTTCCTAATTGTCGTGAAACTTTTACACGACCTCTGAAATACTTCATACAAAAGCGTACCAAATTTTCAGAATTTTATTATCATTTACGATTTGGGACTCAACATCGTTAAAAAATGAAAAATCCATATGACCCAACAGCAGCACACGTTGGTTTAACGACTCGCCTAAAACATTTATTAGAAACGAAATGTGTTCCAAATTGCGTCAAATGAACTGGATATCACGCCGAATTTATACCAATTATAGCGAATGTATAACAATTTTCAAATGTCGAATTGGCTCAGTTTAAACAAAAAGGGAAAACCACGCGTAGCTGGGGTACGAAGCCGAGCATACCTGGTAAATTCCCAGATACACGAAATCTATAAACGTTCTAACGTTCATACACACGGATCAAGTTCAACTACGTTCTTATAGCGCTATCGCGATGGGATTGAAAACCTCACATTCTCAACTCCGCACGGTCTCGATATATAAGCAAGCTCGTAAAGATACCTCGCTTGCGTTAACTCTGAGAATCGAGAATGATGTATAGTTATTGAATTCGCTTCACGAGCGAGCTAAGAGGGAGGGACCGTAGAAGCGAAGACCCGCTCGACGTTGGCAGGCGTTGATGTATACGTTTATTGCAGCTTCTTAGATAAGTTTTCCTTCAGGTTTTGCTGGAAAAATCGCATGGAATGAATGCAGCAACTTAGTGGAGCAGTGATCGATGCAATGCAGATACAAATTAACAAAAATAACCCGCCGACATGATTAATACCGAAGCAGGTGAAATGTTCACATTCATACATAAAGTATATAACAATATTTGAATAAATATAATAATATGTCAATAAAGTATTTAGTAATAATAATGCATGTACCTTAACGTACATGAGTGCGTGTTCTATTCTTCTTCTATTCTTTAAGGTGTTCTATTGTCACATGTCCGGTTCGGAATAAATACAACGACTGAGTTTTTTCTTCTAGACGGATTATTGGAATCCGCAAATCAGTTATCTTTTTCGCGCTTATGACTCATGTCCATGTGAGCCTTGCTTTTGATCGTGGGAATAAAATTATACAAAAAAAAGATGTATGGTGTAAGGGAAACATCCGATAGAAATATTTTTTTAGAAAGTGTCGTTCCGTTGACGAGATCTCGAATTAAGTTTCATTATTGTGGAACGGAAGTTACGCCTTTTTAATAAATATAACGGGGTTTTACATCAATCTAACACAATAATGTTTCTAGCATGAAAAACATAGTAAGTATGGCAACGACAAATTTGAACCACCCGCTGTTGTTCCCCAAGGTATATCACTGAAGCTCGTAAGCATTGGGAGAATATTGAATTGCAAAAAAAACGTGAGCAGTCCAGCATCAGTCACACAGAACATGAAGTAAATCCGATTCGGGGCTATTGAAAGTGCAAACGGCATTATAAGGCTTTTCTGGATAGAACAACTAAGTCACGAAGCAAAAAAGGCCAGCTTTATTAACACCCCGAAAACTGAGGTGTCATCAACGAACGACAGCACCAAGTTTATAGACGTGTGCAAAGTCCGAGTACGTTGCCCCGATTTATTAGAGAGATAAGTGCCTGGAAAGCGTAGTCCGACGGACACAGGAATGATTGTATAAGCATTCCATTATGCCAACGCGCAGTACGATATTGTGAATTTTCTGAGCAGTGCTGTTTTATCGTTGACTGCAATGCAGACATCATATTTATCCTGATAATGTCCTTTCCATCATCCATCGACTATCAATATAATGATTTCAGTCGGAACTTTTACGATTAAAAAAACGCAAGTGCGATAGCTTCCATGTTTTAACCGTAGCAGGTAATTTTCCAACCTTTAGGTTCATACTAAAATCAGTCATTTCTTTTGAAAAGCAAAATATATGTTCCGATTTAAAATATAATTAAAGTTACCTCGAAATTTGAGAGGCGCGTTGACAACGCTATAGAAATCCCATTGAACATCCTTGCCAAGCCGCACATTTTCTATATTACCTTACGACCTTTTGCACGACTTCATTTTCGCAACTTACTGGGGGTCTGCATGACAAATAGAACAGCTTCTATGAGCATAGGCCACCGTAAATCGCTTATCAATGAACAAATCGGTATAGACGAGCCGTTTAATGGCAAACTTCAATATCTCTGTTAAAATGCAATTTTTCTACAAAGTGTTAGTAGTAATTGAAACGTTGATACATCGATTAAAATTGTTACCATAATGCGTGACGCAATTAGCATTACATACTGTTAGCAATGAAAATGAATCTGTGATTACCACGATCCCTCGAGTGTGAAATAGTAGACGAAATATTTCCAAAGAATATTTCATATTCTCTCTTTTCAAAGCGGATGAAGGATAAAGGATATAAAGTAATGTTGAAATCTTGATTGAAAACATGATTCTAAGCTCACAATAGATTGAAAAAGTAAATGATCGTTCCGATGATTCCATTTAAGTTAATTCATGGTCTATCAGATGGGTAACGTCTCTGAGAAAGCTTGTAAGCGATCGCGGGTCATCAACAAAATATAAAAGCTGGCTTAATTAACAAAGAACCGGATACGAAGGTGAAAACGTTCATGAAGATGGATAAGGCTGAATCGACATTTACTCCGTCCAAGTGTTGAACGAGCTAAGATATTATCCGTAAACGAAGTTCGGTGAGAGGCGAGTGACGTGGCCAATCATCCGATGAAGATCGGATGAACCGAGTGACCCCATCAGAAATCTTATAGTATCGGAAGAATTACACGGATAACTGGAGATCGCTGATAAAGTTCTACGGAGTTTTTGCCCGCTGAACGTTTTGGGTGGTTTCTGTTTAGCCGGCGAGTTCCCATCGTGAGGCAAATGTCCGAGACGTTCAGAACAGTCTCACTGGATGAGGCTGTACAGGACATTACTTCGACGAAAAAAGTATCGTTTGATTCTGGGACAAATGGCCACCGAACAAAGAAGGCAGCCTCCATTGAAATATCGAGACCTTATTTTCTACTAAGATGACTCCAGTTGCCATAATTACCTCTTCGCTAGCCAACAGACAATCTTAACGACTCAGGTCCTTCTAATCGCTGAATCTGCTACGCGCAGTTCTACAACTAATTCAGCAAACGATTTTCCTAGCCTGATCGAGGGCGTATCAGCGGTATGATCAGGAATATAATCTACCATAAAATATAAAAAATCTACATCATATAATTTGTGTACTATATTGCTTGGGTATATTTCTCTCTATAAGTATTTTCTTCGGTGGGAAATTATAGCAATTATATCAGCACTTAACTTCGTTGCGGTCTAATCGAATTACTTTGCTTATTACATCACGATTTTCCCAAAGTACTTTTTACGTAGTTTTCCTCAAGAGTATAGGAAAAGATCGATTAAATGCTTTTTATTGACTTTGCCCTAATGGCTTAGTTAGTATGCATATTAGAGTGACACAAATTTGAGCTCTATTTTTTCCCCCTTTTTCACCATCCAAATTTTATTTAATCTTTTCTTTAATATATAATCTTCTTTGAAGCGGTCAAAAAATACTTAGAAATCGCGCAAGCCTCCCAAAAGTTTAAATTTCTTAAGAAGATTGATTTTTTTCGTTCATTTCTCACCGTTGAATTTCACTCTTCATAAATTTAAAAATAATGTCATGAACGCTGTAGCTGGTCAACGAATATTTAGTGGTCGCTCAAGGTTTTCAAAACCTCACAATTTCGGCCCAAAAATTAATCTCGCATGCACTATAATTCCTTGCAGCATAAAAACAAAATAAATAGCTAAGTGTTACATTTTTCGAATAATTCATTATAATAATTTGTAACAAACACTAATTAAACGATATGTGTTATTATATATTATTACGTTTTATTGTATTTTGGTGTCGCTCGTTAGAGAGTACAGCTACGATTGGAAGTACAGCAACTGCGAGTTGTTTTCCGCGCATTACGATGCACGAAAAACTGGCGCTTCTGTTTTACGAATAAAACGACCTATAATTTTGTTTACGGACTTATTTATGGAGAATTATTTCATGAGAACGAATATTATAATTCTTGGGTTAGAAGTGTGACGTAAATTTGAAAAATCTATTTTTAAAGCAAAAGGATTAATTGTTTGTAAAATTTTACAAAGAATCAAATTTATGAGTGAGACGAGTAAAACAAATTGGCGCAATTTCAAAATTTCGAAGCTCCAGAGCGACCGCTAATTATTCATTGGTCCGCTAAAGCCTTTGGGAGGTCAGTTTAAAAATTATAAAGCGTAAAATTGATGGGTGAT
Organism: Ophion costatus; assembly: GCA_951751655.1. NCBI lineage: Eukaryota > Metazoa > Arthropoda > Insecta > Hymenoptera > Ichneumonidae > Ophion > Ophion costatus. The sequence goes on along the minus strand of OX632362.1, from coordinate 13,794,171 downwards.
TTTTAATGACAATTTGACATTTTGAGAGGCTTGAACTACCTCTAAATATTTTTTGACCACTCGCAACTTTCGCGGCCAATTTTTTTTTTTTTTTGAAGAAGATAACTGGATGGTGAGAAAAAGGAAAAAAATGGAGCTCAAATTTGTGCCACCCTAATGTATATATTTATATTTGCATCGTCCATATATGGCATCAACGCCTGTTGGGTATTGATCAAATCATGTGATTGGAATAGCGTGCTGCATTGGACGAGACGATCGAGGGTAGGGCGGAGGTATGATCAAAATTCAACGGTCACTAGTGTTCTGCGTATTATAAAGGTGATCAAACAGTCAGTGTTGTACGCAGGATACATTGCTATATTGCGACCGTTGGCGCAGAGTGTATCGCCATCGGTTTATGATCTCATCGGACGATTGATTTATGACGGCAATTATAGCATACCTGCGAGATGAAGCGAAAAAATGAAAGAGAGAGAGAGAGAGAGAGAGAGAGAGAGAGAGAGAGAGAGAGGCGGAGGGGGGGGGGGGAGAGAGGGATGAAGATGCATAGTTCCGCTTATGGAATGAAATATAGGTGTTCGGGGAAACCAATGATATGGGTGGTAGTGGACGAGTCGAAAATAGGTAAGGTGAGTTAAAAAATACATAGCAGGCCTTTTCATAACCGTCACAATCGGCATCGCCATAAAAGACGCTATAATCCAGTTTCGATCAATAATTTGTGAGTTCATATTTCTGTAATTACGATACTTTAATTTTCGTGCATACTTTGGCGTTTATGCAGGAAAAGCCTCATGATATTCACCCTCTGAAAAATGTCATGCAAGGTTTATATGAATATTTATATAAAGATAATATACCAATATCTAACCTGCAACTATTTTTCGGAAGCCTCAACTCATTTATTATGTTTATGTTTTTACTTCAAATGTTACGTATTAATGGATTATTATCACAACAGGTCTTTAATTTTCCTTTATTCACGTACACCAAATATTATTGCGACAGGCGTGAGTAAAAACTTCTTTTACCATTAATTTCCGTGTCACTTTCCATTTACTTCTAATCTAATTCAGATTACTAGTACTTTTTGAGTGAAACTCAATTAAAAACCAAACACCAATATGACTACACGTTAAAAAGAGCGTCGAGCACAACGTTATCCCAGAATTCATGTACATACTATGGTTTGTTTTTGACCGGCAGGACACCCTTAAATATCTATTCCGAACGTAGACAAGGACTATTTAACGATGTCGCGTTTCAAGCACGATAACCTGTTCAGCATAATTGAATTTCTTAAGGCGATCTACTCGAGGAAGATCACGCTTCAGGAATTTTCAAAGCGTGAATTTAATTCAAAACGTCTATCTTGGGGGCAAATGCCTAATCGAGTTAGGCTACTATTATGATACTTTCGAAAACATAGTATACTCCAATCTCCCATAAATACAACAAGATTCACATACAGTTGCAAAATATGGATGAATCTGACTGATAAAACAAGAAAAAATAAATATTCGAATGCCAGGCACTTTGTTGACAGACTTCATTAAAGAATAAATTGTCGTTCTTGTCGAAAGAATAAATCGTAATGGGACCACGTAGGTCATGTGCGTGTTCTTTAACAACGTGCACAGACCTATTTGAGGTTAGGAGCCAATGAAGAAACGTGATGGCGTGAGAGTAACAGCGCACAGCTTGCAAAAAACACACGTCAGTGGCGACTGTCTCTCTGAAAGTTATTGCCCTCTCCCGGTAAAATGTAATTAGATAAAGCTTCGCCTCTGCCGACTGTGGGACTACAGTACAGACTTGCCTTGCATCCATATGGCTCATCCTATGCACGAGCTCGCGCTTAATGAAAACGATGTAGTATCTTGCGTCGAAAATAGGTTTCTTTTTTATTTTTATTCATGAGTCTTCATAATTCCTGATGCAATACGAGTCCATTCGACGTGCAGTATGAGGGGTAAGCAATATCAAGGAGACAAACATTATTTGGTTCAGGTTACTGTGAATAATTTTTTGCACCGACAACTCGCAAGATAAAGAGTCGTACCGTTATAGATTAAGTATCATTATCTGATTATATCTTTTCCGAGCAGGTTATAGAAATGTGCGCGCGCGCGTGTGTTTGCGTGTGTGTGTCGAATTTTATCAAGGAACTCGATAAATTCCGTTCAGACGCCAAATTTCAAGATAATCAATCAGGCTTTAGCATAAAACACGAATATCAATGTTATAAACCTAAAATATATTTAAAAAACGGTGTATACACTTACTCATATAAAAGCTGCCGAAAAGCAATGGCCACCACTTTTAATGCAATCTGATTTGCATTGATTGTATTGCCTTATTCATTAATCACGTCAGACTGTATAAACGAACGTTCGCTAATTATTCTTCCTCGCATATCTTGCGTAGTATCCGGTACTCCTTTGTACACCATGTTTCCCTAAGTTTATTGTACACGTTACGATAACGCTTACTATAACACAATTGCTGCTTGCCTTGCATTTTTGTGATATTCTCCGTAATTTAAGATCATATTAACTTGCTCTTGAAAAGGAACCCATTTCACGAGAAATTTAATTCTGCACTGACAGAAGCAAATTCAGCCGCGGTGCTTTTTATTGACGAGGACACACATTATTATGAAAATCGCATGCTTCTTACTGATTTCAAAAACAAGTTGGAAGGCTATTAGTGGCGAACAATATAAACAAAGCCGTATGACTTACCTAGATTTTTCTTATTATTGAACTGTTGAAACCTCAATTAGAATCGGTTCGTTAATACAGACTGATGTGATTAATTACACGAAACAATCAGTACGAATCAGATTACAAGCGTGCATGTAGACTAAAAATATTGAAATTCCGTTTTGATCGATTGATTTTTTATAATACCAAATGTTGATCGATCATTTTGAAACTTAGTGTGCGAACTTGTTTTTGGTTCCTCGTTAAAATCCTGGAAAAAATGAGTGGTCTTATTTCGTTCAATGGAGGTGACCTTGAAATCTCTGAAGGCGCCACATGGACGAAGCTTGCAGCCACCACTCGACGACTCCCTCCGAACAATGCAACTTTTGTAGGAAAAGTTTTCTCTTAAGTCCGATAGGCTAGAAAACATTTCTACAGCTAATAGTTCTTCCCTCACCCGGTATATTAGAGTGATTATTATTAGGCGACTCTTAAATTTCGTCAACCTCACTCCTGAACTACAATTCTAAGAATTTTTATGCGTGCCATAAAAACTAAGAATTTTTTATACGTGCCACCGAGTGATGGTTTATTGACGGAAAGGTCAGTGTATTAAGGTCATGTATTAAGATATTATATACAGGGTATCTCAAAATAACCTGACATTTTTATTTATTAATAAAACGTATCATTTGTTTTCAAAGTACGAATATTTTTAATTCGATATGAGGCACAAACATGGGGGTTATGTGTGGAACACAATATTCGGTAAATGGCCGCGTCGTCCCTGTTTGACGTTCAGGCTTTTGACGAAATTTTCAATAACGTTTTGGCGTAATTGCAGACTGATTTCATTAATGGTGCGTCCAATTGCTTCCTTGAGCTTCGGAATGGTCTGTTGATCATTGGCATACACTTTTCCTATCAGAAAATCCCAATGAAAGAAGTCCAATTGCGTCAAATCGCACGATCTTGGTGGCGAATTCACATCGCCGCGGCGCGCGTAACACGAACATCAAACTTCGTGCGCAATAACTATGCAAAATTTCGCCCCCCCCCCCCCCCCCCCCCACGTGCCAGGTTTGTAACGCCTGCCCCCGCCCCTCTGCGGCATCTATTCAGGTATTCAGGATGCTTAAGTGGCGACGATTTGAACATTTTTTCTATTTTTAAGGTTCTTATTTATTCAAGCAGCCTTTAAAAATAGTAATTACTACAAAAATGTAAAAAATCGGCGACGTACAACCATAATCACCGCGATTACACAATTTTTTTTAAAAATTCAAAATCGGTTGACAAGATTTTGCGTATTCGCTGGGTGACAGTCGAAAAAAGTTGTTTCGAGAAAAACGCGTTCAAAGTTTGCGTTCTGTCTTTCTTGATACAAGGTCCATTATGAAAGTTATGCACATGATTTTATTGTGACGTGACTATCCATCACAGTGCGCTCGGACCGGTCGGAAAATGTGGCGGGGGGTCTGCCCGTTCGAACGCGCCCGGTCTCATTTCGCTCCGAGCAGTGAGAGCGGAAGGACGTGTCTTTGCGTGAAGAGTGTTTTTTGCCTTTGTAACACAGCGTGATGAAGGGTTCGCTTGAACAGCGGTACGCTATCAAGTTTTGCGTGCGACTTGGAAAGAATGTTACAGAAACATTGCAGATGCTTCAAGAGGCCTTTAGGGTCGATTGCGTTTCAAGATCACAATCCGGGAGGTGGCACAAGGCGTTCAAGGAAGGCCGGGAGGAGGTCCTCCAGCCACACAGCCTTCATCGTATCTAACTTCCTGGCGGAGCAGCACCCCAGTGGTCCCTCAGCCCCCTAAAAGTCCCGACTTAGCTCCCTGTGACTTTTTTTGTTCCCCCGACTGAAGAGAAAATTACGAACAATGATAAACTATAAAACTCATTTTTATTTATAGAACTCATTTTTATTTATAATTTATATGTAACCTCCTTGACAAATACCAAATAACACGTTCAACTTTTCCGGGCTAAATCATCGCTGGCACCGTAGAATACTGTCCATGCCATATAATCACAACGCATTCTTCGGTAGTAATTCAATTATTCGTGATCACTCGCAATAATAATTGTCAATCTTTAACGTCGGTGTTTGCGATGCTTCAATCTTCGCCGCGTATATTTTTCGGGCGAGATTTTTTATAGTCGCTTTCTTTCTACCATTGTGCATTCACGTGATAACGCAGCTTGCTGGTTCTTCGATTTTATTTGGCGAGCGGTACAGTTCCGGTATGTGGACTGTCCATCGAATGAAATTTAACTGAGCTTACAGAAGTTTTACCGGAGACCCAGAATACACGAACGAATTCCGAACATTCGCAAATAATATCGTCTTTGTTCGTTTTTGATTGCTTTTTTATCTTGTAAGCTTTTGAAATTTTTGGTACGAGTAGTATTGCTGTAACTGCCCGTAGAAGCGATCATCCCCGTGGCCGTAAGAACTTACTTCCACTATAAACATCGAGTGCGAAGGACGCTTTACCTCGGACTGTGCTGTGTTACACCGACTACCCTAGTGCACACAAATACCCACGTTAAAGCACTGGCTTCCGTACTGGCTCCGCTCCAGTAGAGTTTCTCTCTGCCATCATCGGACATTTCTTCCCTCACAGTGTTACAAATTTCCCGCACACAATTTGTAAATGCCCTTAACTTTCGAGACGTTTTGTTATACCTTTCCCGGTGATTTTTCTGTGTATCTTTATCTCATCTGTATCCTCCGATGTATTTGTTCAACTCCTTAAGGATGTTGAGTCCCAAATCGCAAATGATGATAAAATTCTGAAAATTTCGTATGTTTTTGTATGAAGTATTTCAGAGGACGTGTAAAAATTTCACAATAATTAGGAAGCTCGTTATTGAACAATTAACATTCACAAATTAAATGTTGTTTTATGGAAACTGATGTAACTTTGCAATAAGTTTTTTTTTGACCTCTCAATTTTATAATATCTACAATATACTGAAAGCAACGGAAACAAAACGAAGTTTATTGATAAATTTTTTTTATTTCTTTTAAAAATTGTTCTTAACAAAATGTTAATTTTTTAATAACGAGCTTCCTAATCGTCGTGAAATTTTAACACGACCTCTTAAATACTTCATACAAAAACATACCAAATTTTCAGAATTTTCTTATCATTTTTTATTTCAACCCTTAAGGAGGTTGAAGTAATGATGATAGAATTCTGAAAATTTGGTATGTTTTTACATGAAGTATTCAGGAGGTCGTGTAAAAATTTCATGACGATTAAGAAACTATTTATTGAACAATTAACATTAACATGTTTCATAGGGACTCAACATCCTTAATTACATTGATCAATTAGTTAGCGTTGGAAGATATTTATCGGTTCGACTAGGGTTCCGCACAGAAATTCTATACATAAGGAACGAATAGGATAATGTCTAATTTCTATACGGCACAAATGGCAACGAAAAAATCCGTATATAGGTATTCTATTTGTAACCACCTAAACGAGCGTTTTATCTGACCGTTTGGCCACTTATTAGGCTGTTTTACTAATCTTTTGCATAGATTAACAGGAAGGTTCATTATTTGTTATAGATTATTATCCTTATGTAGAAATTCATTTTCTACAATCGAAGTAGATTCGTTCGGTTTTATTTATTTTTGCTGTTAACGATGGAATAAATATGGTATCCACCAAACAGAATGGCCGTTTTGTTCGTCGCGAATCAGAACACCATAGAAATGTTACGAAAAAAAATTCTGGAACATTTCGTTGATGTTTTTTTTACTGGAAAACGAGAAAAGACATTTTTCCCAAGTTGGAGAAGGTCCATATGTTTTGCGAAATTACATAAAGTTTGAGACACAATTTGAAAATTTTGAGCTAGAATGTATAAAGGGGATCCCGACTTTTACTGTATTTAAAGATAAATAAAGTGTGTTGCAGAAAATGGTTGTTCGTCGGTTGGATACGAATTGGAAATTTATGGAATTTTATGGATTTTACAAGATTCTAGACGCAAATTCTATTCACAAATTGCTAGGCCATAATCAATCGTGGGAAACGTATTCATTTTTCTATTTCTCAGATGTAATTGGTATTTCTGAACATTGCGTTATACTACTCTTAGTTATGTAGAAATAAATGAGTTTATACATTGACTTTGGGATAAAGAAAAGTAATTTGAAAAATTAAGTTTTAAATAAAGAAACAAATTACGTTGAAAAAAAGAAAAGGTAACAGGTTTTAGGGTTCCATAGTCGAAGTAGGAATCCCTATAATCTCGTCATGTCCGTCTGTCAGAGCCTCACAGTCTAAGCGTATGTGCATAAAATTTTGAAAATTGATGCTTCAAATGAGGATCTTAATTAATATGTTGCAAAATCTTGAAAATACATTTATATCGTTTTTCGCTTACGTGTAAAATGGGGACGATTTTTTTTCCGTGTACCCTATTGACTGAGGTTTCATACAGCTTTTCCATTTTTGTGCCCCATTTCAAGCTTTCAAGTCATGTGCTCAACGGTTGATTAAAAAATATTTTAAAAAACTGTACGAACTAGCAATTAATTGAAACCTTCGATTAGAATTATTTCATTTAAGCCCCATCAACAAATGTAAGAGATATGAAAAATCTAGTTGCCGTTGAGGGGTTCGGGCACTTTACGATTTTCAGAAAATCGAGAAAATTTTTTTTCGTTTAAACGGTTTTGTAAGATCTCATAAGTGATATACTAACATAAGAGATTATGGGCGGCAAGAAGTTTTACATTCCAAATTTCCAAATCTGCTGCAGCCTCGCTCAGCCTGCTCCGAGCGCCTTTTGTGATTACCGTGAAGCGCTGAAACTTTCGAGTATAGGAGCAAGTAAAACGGCAGCTAATATTGAAGGGACTTGTTCCCGAAGAGCTTAAAATATTAAGAATTCAAATAACGTTTCATTTTGAAATGTTAGAAATAAAGTTTAACTACGGTTGGTACACTTTTTTATAAATTGTGTACATAAAAAAAAAGTTATGGTTTTAGATAAATAGCTGAGGAGCTAAACGTCTCACCGCACCGTCGAGGAAACATTTTTAGACGACAAAAAGTTCTTTTTGATTATCGTTTCACAGCAGGATGTCCCTTTACTTTAAACATTCCAAAACATAAACTTGCCTTCTGTTTCTTCGAATTCTATGAATCATTTCCGTATTTTCAACAGTTCGATTAGATTTGAAGTGTTTAATTGAGAAAATATTTTTACATTTGCACTAATATTTATGTGTGGCATAGCACAAGAATTTGAAGAAGATGGATTTGACATTTTCATAATTGCGTCTTTGTCAAGCCGTACTCCTTTCAAGGCAACAATTTGATTTTTACATCGAGATAGTTATTGAGAGGAGAAGTATATATGTAGAGTTACTGTGGTGTAGTTACCGGCTCATCCGGAGAAAATTGTAGACTAGCCGAGGAGCCATCCTCTCGTCAGTGCCACGAATATGATCACAGGGCATTTTTGGCACGGCAACGCCAGCTGCGAATCTTATTAATTATTTTTACATACCACCGAAGGCGACTTGAATTCTTCATAATAAACTCGAATCACATTTAAGAAAGTAAAAATTCAGTAATAATAAATCAGCATCATTGAGAAAAAAAATACATAAGATCATACATGAAGAAATCATTACGTGGAATCGTTTTTTATGTTTGATACCGAGCCGAGAGTACATAAGACAGAAAATATAATATATGCCTGGATAACTGTAAACTATCGCATTTCCCTAACGATCTGAGTTCTGGACTGTATTTGAGACGAAAATCTCTCAAGGTGGCAAGATTCTTCGTACCGAAAAGCTAATGAGCGATTAATTAACATCAAGCGAACCCGAACTCCTAGTGTCTCACGAGGGCAAGTTTTATCGATGAATTTGACACGTTAACCATGAATATTTCACGTGAGCGTGACCCTTTTGGTATATCACAGCTAGGCAACTCGGTATAAGATACTCACGCTTGAGATACAGGCCTGTTGAGACGGCATTCGCAACAAACTTTGAATTTATATGGCTAAGGCGATATAAGCGTCGTAAATCAACGTTATAATAAGCGCGAGGTGAGTCTCGGTGGTCGTGGGAGCTGAGCGGCAGAATGTCGAGCCGATATGGTGGTAGTACTGCCCCCGGGGCCTGGAGTCGCGACTCGATCACACAGCAACTGCGACATGTTTTGTATATGTACGTATTGGGAATTGTGTTCTCTCGGTGGTGCATGTATCGCGCGGCTGCTCTCCACGTCTCAGCTACCCAACTCGCCATGCGAGAAGAGTCAAAACAGCACCATTAAAGCACGGCAGATTTCGGGCTCGCGATGTTCAAGGCGGAGAATACGGTCCTCAAGGAGAAAGTCGAGGAAGTCATCTGATAACTCGAAATATGCAGTATTTCACAACTTTTGTCGCGGATCCGTGCATTCGGCGGTCCATCTTTGGCTCTTGGGCTAGAAATATGTTTTATCATTTCGTCAACATCAGCAATGACCGACGCGTCGTTAGGGCACCACTTTTTCGCAGGATCCTGATCTGAGCAGATCCAAAAAAAAACTACAAACTCAAATTCGGTCTTATTCTATTCTATACTTCTTCTAGATACACAAATGTTATCGTTGATATGAGGATTTTCGGACATGCTCCGTAGTTTTTTTTCAATGAATAAAATCGAGCCGTGCTTCCGCAGAAGAATAAACGCTTTCCCGACCTCTGCCACTTTGGCCTAAATTAGAATGATGAAAAACGAAATGATGAACGACAAGAGAATCTAATGAACGAGAAGAAATCTTTTCGTTTTTTTTTTACTTTCAGATGAACCAACTCGCCGCAATGGTTGTCATCACAGACCGTGATTTTAAAAACATGCCGTGGGAGAATGGCTGCCTTTGTAATGATACTGGATGCCTGCTGTCCTAATGCGACGAGATATTTTGCATTAAACAAAGCTGGCTACTGTGCTGAAAGTATATGTTATAACATGAAATATATATTTTTAATGCCGGACAAGACCCTATATTAACTTACTACCAGACTGTTTGAGGAACTGGGACTGCTATCATGAAAAACTTCCAGGTTTTTAAAGAAGTCAACATAATTGAAACCTCATACGAGGTTAGACTTTGTCGTACGACCGAGTTTCACTAGGTAGTCGTTTAAGTGCGATAGAAGTGCTAGAATTCATCGATTGCTACAACTACAGTTATCGACAAATCAGACTACACAATAATTAAAAATACCAAATGACATTATTGCTATTTGAAAGATTTCTCCCAATTGCCAACTGCTTCCCAATACTTTGAGGTTAAGAAAGGACAACCAATTAATGGGTTTATATTAGGAGCCAACGAATCAATTCACTCGAGCAAATCAAGGAGTCTTGTAACAGAGTCGTGCACTACTTAGAAATCGCTGCAGCAATAGTTGCACCAAACGTGTTGTTGCGGAAACGACGAAATTATTATAAGCTTACGGATGGAAGGAGCTCACTGATCTAAATCTAATCGAATCGTGAGGGTGTTTCGAAGACAAGTGTATACATTGCAAATGATGTTAGCCCTCCAATGCAACTAATCCGTTGAACGAAGTATTGCAAGGTTTTCCAAAATAGCGACAGCTGCGGAATCCATTTAAACCAAGTGAATAGTCAGAGTCGATCCGACTGATAAGTTCACCCCCGCATTACTATGTCATTACTTCACTCGTCGATGAAGAACCTCGAAAAAGTTTTGTCATGCGACTGGAAAAATGGAGTTTGAGTTACTTTTCCTGGTAAGAGAGCTCGCCAAGTACGGCGGAGGGAGGGGGCGGCTTGTTCAGGAGTGGTTTTACAATCAGCGCAATGAAAACCTCGACTCTGAGATTCCGATTGTTATATTCAAGATGGAGGTTGAACAAAGAGGGTGAGGCGGGTCTCGTTACAAAATATACTGGCCGAGAAATACCCAAGTACGTATCTGCAAGTCATCGGAGGGTAAGAATGAGGGCGGGTTCGGGGGGTACTCGGGTAGTCTCGAAGTGTCGGCGAGGGTGGGCATGAGGAGAGGCATTGAATGCCCAAAGGAAAAGAAGCAACATGGCAAAGAGAGAAATGGATAAAGTGGGAACGAGAGAGGAACAGAGTGGAGGATAGGTACTTGCACCGGAAGGAGCGAGATATTTACATTGCTAATGCATCGCTACAGTCTAACTTCTAATTAAACAAATTCACCCAACTCAGCCAACACCGACAATTCTGCTGTACGCGTGCACACGCGATTTGAATTACTCGTGGCACGTGCAGAGGGTTTTCCCGATGCTGACAATCACAGTGGTTGTGATGGCACTCGATACGGCGTCACCAAAGGTGGTGGTGAAGACGCTTCACTGGCAAAAGTGTCCTTGCAGATGCTGGTAGTTCTCTCCGTGGTGGTATCAGCGAGTGTGGCGAGTCCAGAGACTATCAAGCGGCTGACGACTGTAGTGGTGCCTGCTGGTGTCCTTGCTGCTGTGCTGCATGGAGGCGGTTCGCCGTGCTCGATAAAAAACAAGAGGGGAAGGGGTAGGCAGCAAAGTTTTCTTGGCTGGGCTGGGGAGGATGGACCCCCTTCACGGAGGGGTCGCTCGTTAGCGCTCTTAACGCGACTTGCCGCCTAAAGCGCGGGAGCCCCCAGCTCTCTGATTCATCGGGAGGAGAGGTATGAATATTTATAAATGCGAAATAGTTGCCGAGACGGTGCTCCCCGTTCTGGACTCACCAATACGCGTGGGAGCGAGAAATCTTCTTCAAGCCTTCCCTCTTACTTACCTTAATTCCCTGCTGTTCGTACACTCGCTAGGTCAGCGTTGCCACTTTGAAATTTCTTTATCTTTGATATTATCTTACGCTTTCATATGGTAAACCATATAATAAATTCTCAATATTTTCGATCTTTCAAGTTTTAATGATTCGTGCCTTTTAGACAAACCTCATCGAGTTGATTAACCATAAAGCCAGCAGATTGTAACGTTAATACAAGGAGTGTTTTCAAAGTTTATTTCAGTTTCTTCGTTTGTTGAAGCGATTGCCCGAAAAATAAGTTCCGTCATCGCGCTTGATCTCGCTGGCTTCACGCAATCGTCACGTGACTGGACCTATATACAGTTTGACGCCTATAACACGCCTAACCTCATATAAAATACTAGTCGAACTATACATCATCATCAAAATGTCGAGACATACAAGTATCCTCCACTCTATACATACATTTTTTATTATTCCTAATTTTCTATTTAATCCCAATAAATCTATGATTCGGTTTCATCCGTTCGAAAAACAATTTAGTTGAATCCGCTGGATGTTTCTATTTGATTGTTTGAATTTAAATTAAGGGATGAGGTGGAGTCAGAGGCGTGAAAAAACGAGCATTTTCAGTAATTTTTTTTATTGTAATAAAGTTTGTTTTACAAAAGTGCTCACACAGACTTTTTATGTTATATTTCAGCTCGACTTGTACAAATTTTCAAAAAAAATGTTTGATTATTTATAAAAATATCGCCATCTTTGTTGGATCCACTGCGGCATGTAGTGCTTTGCGGTGACCATCATACAATTTTACTGGATCATCTGAAATAAAAAACCAATAAAAAAATCATTTGTTTAATAATAAATATAGTCTTTAATCGGAGCTTTTTATTAAAAAATTAACAAAATGGCAGCTTCCGACAGATAACTTTCGATTTTCGACCAAAAAATCGCGCTTTATTGTTTAAAAAAATAGAAATTTTCGACAAAAATGAAAATCCTCCTATTAAGGACTAATGCTATCAATAAGTTTTTTGATGTAGATACGGTATTTTTTGTTCGTAAAATTTTGAGCTCGATGAATAAAGCTAAACTTTTTTTGATGTATTTTGACCCGCTGAATCCCAATATCACAATTGTTTTGCCGAAAAGTCGAGCATTCAATTGTTTATAGCCAATTGTTAAAACAATTTTTCAAAAAGTTAAAGTTTTTCGGGATGAATTATTTATTTTTTTACATTTGAGGCAATTTTAAAATGAAAATATTCTTTACAACATTTTGCTAAAGTTCATAGTTTTTGAGTAATACATTTTTGAAAATTTGTCAAAGAGTTTTCCAATTTTACACTTGAATTATGTATAGAAATACTACTTAAAAAATTACTTACATCGAATCATCAATTCCTGGCCCATACGATAGGGCTTCTGCCGATGTGAAAACTTCCAAAATATCAATTTTTGTTGTCTTCGAAGCATTCTGCCTTCCCGGGTATTATCGTTTGCGCGTTTCTCAGCCACGTCTATAGGCCGGATTGACTCGAAATTTTCAGGCAATACTTTCGAAACATCATACTTCAAGAAAATGTAAAAAAATCGATTTTTTGAAAATGCTGACTGCATCTCACCCCATAAATACAATACATTTCGCGCAGACAAACATTTTTCGAATTTCTTAAATTGATGGCCTGCCTTTATCGCAATATACACATCGACGAGGGGGGTCGGGGTAGAGAGGGGAAGAGAGAGAGATAAATTATATATACATATTTTTTTCAAATTATTGTAGGATCCATCGTACGCGGTCTTCCCTCTTATTACATTCCCCACCATATTCCACTATTCATCGACACCTTGCAGCCCAACCGACTTTTCCCTCTGTATCGCATTCACCATGACGTTTGTGCCATGGGTATAAGGAAACTGGGGAAACCTATACGCATACAGCCGGTTGCAGATCCACTTCCCAATTGCGGAGCTAGTCGCGTTTCGTCGAGAAATAAATCACGGGCTACAGACTAAGATTCTATAAACACTCGGTAGCGTACAGGCAGCGTGTGTAATAATACGTAGGTAGGTTGTAGATTTGATTCCACGTGGAGACGGCGAAATATTTTGTTCGAAAAATAACATTTCAGAAGGCCAGGGACGACGAATTATGATTAAAAATCATTGTGGTAGAACTTTGAAGGGGCGTACGCAAATTACGTGCCGCAATTTCGGGGGTCTGGCCGGGCGTTACTGTCTACGTACATCGGGGGTGGGCGGATCACGGTTTGCGTTACGTCACTATTTCAGAACTGCCAGAAATAGCAAAATTTCTGCACGTTCAAGTTTTAAATTTAAAACCCACGTGCACTTCACCGCGGAAAGTTGACAGCTTTCCATACAAGATGTTAATTAAGGGGGGAAGTCACTATCCGATAAGTGCACAGTAGCTTTATTATTTATTATTATATATGATTCTTTTTTTTTCAAGTTTTACTTGCCCAGCCTTTTCGGCTTTTTACAAGGCTCCACTGCTTATATGCTTGATGCTTATATGCTTGATAACCGATCTTCAATTTTTTTACTTTCCTGTACTCGCAGTGGCTAAGGTTGTACGTAGCCGATTTTTTAAATGTTGAATTACTATTTTTACATACTGCTTGAATAGGAAAAAGGGCCTTCAAAATAGAAAAAATGTCAAAATAGTCAGAGTTTTGTAAAAAAAAAAAAAAAACGCAAATAAAAAAACGGCTACGCATAACGATAGCTACATTTGTATACATATCTATAAATTGTTGATTTTTTATTTACAGATAACCTTTCATAAAGATACCGATGGGACAATGAAGAGAATTTTTTTGTCGTCACGTTTAGGCATATATCTCGGTTAATATAAAAGATTTTTCTCATAAAAATTGGTATAAAACTAAATGAATATATACTTCATAAAATGAGTATGAATCCGATCATTTCATAATTAGTTATGTCTATGAAAAAGACGCAATCAATGACGACAAAGCACTCGTTACGTAACAGAATAGAAGGGGGGTTCAGGCCAGGTGTTACAGTCTTGTTCTGGGGGGGGGGGGGGGAATTGAGAAATTTGGCGTTACGTAGTGTGTGTACGGTTCCAAATGAAGTATTTCATTTTATTTTGGATTTATGAAATATTCTTTTCTATATTCTATATTATGAATAATATATTTGACACAAATAGGATTGTAGTAGGCCGTGATGCAAGGAAAAAACCTATTTGATTTAAATAGATGCTATTTACATTTTGAAAAATGATGGCAGTGCAATCAAGAATGTCAAGAGATAGTAGTTTCCGATGCAATAGCAAACTTCTCTCCTAAAAAATTATAGATATTGATATAAAAATTGTTACACTTAATAAATACACTCTCGAAATACATATAAAATTTGTTTTTGTATTCATGTAACCCAAGCAAACTTTAAACGCGTTTTTTTCTCGAAACGTTTTTCGAAGGCTTATTGATAGAATGTTCGAAAGTACTGAACCGATCCTTATGACATTTTAAACACATATTCTTTACAACTATAGTTATAGCACATGTTAAGGATTTCTTAAAATGTTGATATTCATTTTTTTTTTGCCAAATCGGTGCAAAAATACGTATTTTTTGTTTTTTTTTTCGCAAAATGCCCGTCATTTTGTCATTTTTGCATATGCCAAAAATCGTATGCTATGCTTTATAGCCGTTAACATACTGAATCTACAACCGTTTGATTTTTTTGTTTCGTATAATGCATTTCCGAGATTTCATTAATAGCACAGACCTACAATTTTTTAGAACATTGTTTCAACTACCATTTTCGTCTATGAATAGTGACTTAAATAATACATTTTTTAAATATATTTCGAAAGCGTCTTTATTAAGTGTAAAAACTTTTATATCAATATCTATAATATAAACCTATAAAAAAAATGATGAAAATACCCTTTGTTAGCGTCTAAAGTGAGAAAACCCCCTAAAAGAATATGTCTTCCAAGTCCATACCGTTCAATTCACTCCCTAAGAAGTTGATCGTCATGGGCTTTTTGTAGGAAACTTTCACAATTTCTATGCGTTGCTCGATCGTGTAATTCTCCGACTAAACCTCAATACTTCCTGATGCCAGTTGTCAAATATTAGTACTCTGCATTCGCCATAAAAAAATGGGAAACAATTATAAATGTCAGAAGATTTTAAGACACTCCTTATATTAAGGACACTGATTTTGAAGACACTTCTTATCCACTGATTTGTAGAATCTGTCAAAGCGGCTTCAAAGGGTTTTCTCGTCGCCATGACTGCCCAGGTTGTTAGTCTTCATTAAGTGTTTTCCAAGAGCGGATTTTACGCAAATCCTTGATCGTTCATGGAATATGGCACTAATAACAATGGTCGAGGCTGATTTAGCCATGAAGTTTTTATAAGATCGGGAATTTTTATTTCGAAACCATTTGTTGATCTTTAAATATTTGTATTTTCTATTAAAGATTGTGTTTGCATTCTGTGATCCGTCCCTATAGCCAGTACGTGGCTCACTTTTCGCTTAGTTTCTGAAGATTTGTCGAATCGTTCGGATAATTCTTTAAGCGTTGAGCACGATTATTAGATACCAAACCGACTGATATTAAGATCTCATAAGACGAAGTCTGAAACCTCCCTTGGATAAACTTTCGTTCAATGCGGACGAACCCGGGTCCTGAGATGACTACCAGAGCTTCGCTAATCGAGCTGAATTCAAAGTACCGTATGCGGCTCCAGTTTTTAGTTTTTCTGTTAGACATTTCAACATTGCTTTTACAACTGCAATACATGGGTCTCCTTTGATTTCCCGACAAAAAAGCCGACATTGTCTAAGTAATATTGCATTCTGTTTTATTATTACTTCCGCTAGTAAGGCTAACATCATTTCAACTGTTGACGTCGATAAGTTTTTTCGGCGGTACGCCTCCTCTATAACCGCTCGGCAATCAAAAGTATATTTTTCGCCAGTGGATGTGTCCTCGACCTACAAAGGGCCAGCAAGAATTCTGTGCATGGGCCAAAGAGGATTGGGTCTTGAATGAGATATTTCTCAAAACCGGGAAGCCGCGGTTGTGTTTGTCAATCTGATACAACGAGACTACCGCAATCTTCCCAAGAAATAACTTTGTGGAGAGTTCGTGATATTAAAGAGTTTGGGCGAAAGGAAATTTCGACTTCCGAGTTACTGTGACGGGCATGAACTTTAGCATTGTTTCTGGACACGAACAGATCGATTGATGGAATTCCAAAGGTCCAAACAATTTTTTTATGTAGCCTCCGTGCTGAATACTAGCGCCACGTGGTATTCGAATTTTTGTCGGCTCTGTCAAAGGCTCTCTGATTATGGTTATAATATTGTGGGAAATAATAAAAATTTAAAGAGAGCCTCAATCACGTTCAATTTATTTGCATTGAGTCGATTGGTTTTGCCAAAACCACCAAGAAGCGTTATATTTCAGTAAAGTGAAAAGACGGAAGTAAAATTTCCCTACAATGTATATGTATGTTTACTTGTATCTTCGCTATAAGACGAGAAAATAAAGCTATACAATTGCGCTTATAAAAAATGTAACAAATATATATTGATGATGCACCACTTCATAAAGTGGCGTACACAAAGTACGTAATGCTGAATTCTCCAATTTTCGATACCCCCCACGTACCGGTACCGTAACGCCTGCCCCCCCCCTTCTGCCCCTATTGCGTTACGTGTTGCAATGTGTGAAGGGGGAAGCCACTGTGCACATTTTTGCGCAGTGGTTTTCCGCTTCAACTGACATTTCGTATGGAAAGCTATCAACTTTCTGCGATAAAATGCGCGCGAGCTTTGAATGAAAAACTTAAACATGCAGAAATTTTGCTATTTTTGGCAGGTCTAGAAT
Source organism: Ophion costatus (assembly GCA_951751655.1). Lineage (NCBI taxonomy): Eukaryota > Metazoa > Arthropoda > Insecta > Hymenoptera > Ichneumonidae > Ophion > Ophion costatus. The sequence continues at coordinate 13,776,769 of OX632362.1, read as the reverse complement.
CGTGACGTAACGCAAACCTTGGCATCCCCCTCCGCCTGCGTGCGTAGGACTGTAACACCTGTAAGCCTATTTTGTAACTCGGTAGCGACAATTGTCGTTGTCGCTAACCAGCGGCAGACAATCGCATGCACGATTACAGAAGAAAGGGAGCTTCTTATTCGCTGTCGCTAGCTAACGATAACGATAGTTGTCACTGCGAGTTACAGAATAGGCTTACTGACCGGAGCCCCTCCACTCCTTCGAATTGCTTAACGAAATTTGCGTACGCCCCCTAATATAATAAATAAAATTTTGGGTAAATGTTTACAAAATAATCCCCACCTGGGAGAGGGGCAGGTGGCGGGGGGATTTATAGAAAATGCCCCCCTTAACATGATGGTGAAGAGAAATCGCGGCAGTCACCCCCCCCCCCCACCCCGCCCCGTAAAAAGTTGAGTTTTTTAAGTTTGAAAAAATGCGCGCAGAATAGCGGCCCCGAAGACCGGTGAATGGTCAAGAGAGGAGTCCAGGGTGGGAGGCCCACCAATGCAGAAAAAACTAGATTTTAAATAAATAAAAATAACACAAACCTACCCACACGCACACATGCACTCTGGAAGTGGGAGGTAGGGGGATTTGTCAAAAAAGCTCTCCTGAGCACGGTGCCGAAGAAAAAACGGTGCAGTCACTTCCCTCTCCCCCTGCTCTCCTTGAAACTTTGTCAAAATGTATCATTTCAAAGACGAGACAGGAAATCGACGAAAATGGAGTCTCTGTGTGTGTGTGTGTGTGTGTGTGTGTGTGTGTGTGTGTGTGTGTGTGTGTGTGTGTGTGTGTGTGTGTGTGTGTGTGTGTGTGTGTGTGTGTGTGTGTGTGTGTGTGTGTGTGTGTGTGTGTGTGTGTGTGTGTGTGTGTGTGTGTGTGTGTGTGTGTGTGTGTGTGTGTGTGTGTGTGTGTGTGTGTGTGTGTGTGTGTGTGCGTGTGTGTGTGTGTGTGTGTGCGTGTGTGTGTGTGTGTTGTGATTGGGATTTCGGTTTTTACGAATGTATGACAGGTACTCGAAACGAGGTAAGCACATGTATATTATGGTTTTGCTACAAAGACAAAATTATCTTATGAAACTATTGTGGTCAGTGTTATTCGTTCCGTTGAGCAACATCGTTAAACGATAATATGAGATTGTACGAATGTCTGCGACTCGTTGACAATCGTGAAAAATTAATCGAATTTTTATTCGACAATAGGGTACTTCGACAAAAAATAGTGTGTCGAGAATGTAAAAAGTTTAATTGAAGCGAACACGAACACGCTTCAATTGCAGAGCCCAAACACGCACTATAAAACCATCGGTGAAAAAAAAAGTTCGATGCACGTACTGTGTATCAGTTTTTACCGATTCATGGTTTGCTAAGGGTCACCTCCACTTGGATGATATATGCCGATTCATTGCATATTTTGTGTGGTTCCCCCCCCCCCCCCCCCCACATGTTTCTCGATTGCAAGCAGAATTTGACATGTCGTCGAAAACAATCATAGACTGGTTGTCTTTCTGCCGCGATGTATTATACATATAACAATTTTATGAATATTCTTGTCAAGGCTATTTTTATGTTGAAGTATTTTTTTATGTGTCCTCGATTTGTGCATCATACGTAAAAAAAACGAAGCACAAAATTGGGGGTATCTGGCGAATTATTGAAATTGATGAGGCAAAGCTCGGAAAACGAAAAAACAAGTGGCGCGTTATTGCCGGTCAATGGGTATCGGCGGTATCGACCGAGATACAAAAGAAGTATTTATCGTTCCGGTCGAAAATCGACGTTCTCAACATTACTGGCGGTAATCAAGGAACGAGTCATCGAGGAAACCACGATTTACTCGGAGTGTTGGCGGTCGTATTGTTGTTTGAAAGACGAGGGTTTTGTTCGTTTAACAGTTAATCACAAAATCGATTTTCTAAACCCTGAGACCAAAGCGCATAACCAAAATCTCGAACGTATGTGGAGAGATCTACGAGAGGTGGTGCCAAAATACGGTCGGCGTAAAGCATATTGGCCAATGTATATCGCCGAGTTCTTATTGAAACGATGATATGAATATCGCGAAAGGGTACCCGCATTTTCCGCGGCTATGCGAGACATGTTCCCATTAAAAGTGAAAAATTCTCTAACAATAAGTAGCGAGGAGAATTAAGAATAAATAATTATTCAAGTATTTAAAAGTGTTGAATAATTAATTAGGCTAATACACACACACACACACACACACACACACACACACACACACACACACACACACACACACACACACACACACACACACACACACACACACACACACACACACACACACACACACACACACACACACACACACACACTTTGAAGTAGAGAAAATGGAGGGGAATATAATAAAGGGAAAGTGCCCCGTACATGGAAGCTACAATAAGCGGAAGCGTTCGCCGTAGCAGAGACAATAAAAAGAAAAATAATTCATTCAAAATCTAGTTTGTCTGCATTGGCATTTCCGCGAACTTCAAAACCCCGTAACTTTTTATTGGGGGCGACCGCCGAGATTTCTCTTCAACATCGTGTTCAGGAGGTCATGTTCTATAAATCGCCCCTCCCTAGAAGGGGGTGGGGTTGGGGTTTATTTTGTAAACATTGACCTTAATTTCCGATCTCAAACTCAATCTAAGAGGAAACGGTTGGTATCTGCTAAACACGTCAGGGACGTAGAAGAGTTACGGACAAAACATGACCCAAGTTTAATAATTCGAGCTCGTGTCATAAGGTAAACCTATATCTCTTCGACGCCTTACAAAACTTGTTACAAGGAGAAACTGTAGCTATCAATTTGTTGCATTGTTCTAACTTTCAATTTGCCGATAGAAATCGATAAAATTTGCATGTACTATTTCTTCCGGTATTTTGGCAATCTATTGCACATCAAGTGTCGTAGCCAATTTTCAATAAAAAAATATATTTAATTTGATTGCCAAAGTCGCGTATTACGCTCATACAGATTTGACAGATAAATAGCCAAGTTTATTGCAATTTGTGTCCATTGCGGGCGCTGCGTTCGATTTAAGGATGTTAAGTCCCTATGAAACATGTTCATTGTTCAATAAATAGCTTCTTAATCGTCATCAAAATTTTACACGACCTCCTGAATACTTCATGTAAAAACATACAAAATTTTCAGAATTCTATCATCATTACTTCAACCTCCTTAAGGGTTGAAATAAAAAATGAAGGCCCGCGGCGAAACACTAACGCAAGAGAAGCAGCAACGAGCGCCAAATAGATAAAATGCAACTCTAGTTCTGTTTCCGGAAACCATCCGTCGATTCGTGTTCACAGTCAGCTCCTCGTCCGCTTAACGACGCATCGGAAAAGATTTCCCGAGTGTACCCGCAATCTCAAATTAACTTCACAGCAATGAGGGTACCCTCTATCCGTCAATTTAAATCTTATAACAACGATTTTGGTAACCTCATAAGTATCTCATAATCACCTTCGTTATCCAGAAGTGACAACAGTTTTCCGCTGCCAAATATTTTTAAATACAGCCATCCGTATTCAATCACCTTACAAGCAGGAAACAATTTCCCTAGAAGATTCTTTTATTACAGTCGTTATCCACGGTCAATATAGCCATATTTTTTTCTTACTTGTTCACTTAGAATTATTTAGGTGTCGATCACGAATCCTAGGAACCAACATCGTCTAGAGGGCTTCAAGATTTATAGTTTTATCATTTATGATAAACCCCAACGATCATAGCAAACGACCAGTTGCATCAATGTTTTTTGTATATGATCGAATAATTTCGAACGATGAATGAAATATCGTCTAAATCAATTACTGTCATCAAAGCGTTTTTACATAAAGCCGATCAGTGATCGCATTATTTTTGTACAAATTAGTGGTGCTGTTGCTAAACCAAATGGTAGATACATAAATTCAAGACATAATGCTGCATCCTTCAGTATACATTTTTAAACGCAGGCATCGAACGTATTCTTCTGCTCTTTGCTCGCACGATTTTTCAGACGATCGGTATTTAGGCACCTCTACAGATCGCGTCGCTGAGATGATTTGCACTGGGAAGTTTTGATCGACGGTGTTCGATCATGTCACTGTCTCCGACCTGCTGTTGGGGCTTACACTCCACTCTGAAATGGGTGTCTGCCACGCTTATGGTAACTCCCTCCCTGAACAGCAGCCAAACCAGGGGAGTTTTCCAGTTTACAACTAGTTGCTTCGCGTGCGAAGATTTTACGGATTCCATGGCTGGCGACTTTATATCCTGACCCACTTTCTCAATGACTGTTGCGGATTTGTTTTCTGATATTTGTTTGGGTCAAACGAAAAGGGGTATTTGTCCAACCCAAATAGAATATATGCTTTTTTGGCAACCGCCTCTTTATGCACTTAGCAAGCTATAAATCGCTGAATTGAGACGAGCCACCAATGAGCCTATCGACGTAACTCTATAAAGTCACTATCTCTTTTCATGGCTGCCTTATCGAAATGCCACTAATCCGGGCTTCGATTCAGGTATTAATCCAGCAATTCTGTTTTTTCTTTTTTTTAATCCTCGAAAGTGCAACTTTTCCACCTCACAGCTGGCAGAATGAAAATCGAAGCCGTTAGCTAGGGCTGTTGCGCGATGGGTTTTTTCCCTAAAATCTTAAGCACCGCTTCATTAATAGTCATCCCGATGTTGGCCCAGCGTTATTGGTAGATCGATCTGGTAGAATAGTAAATTCCAGGTCACTCAGTGGAATTTGAATGTGGGGCTTTAAAACCGTCTTTCGGATCCAGGTCATTTTTCAGGGTGAAAATCCATTTATCGATATTTATCAAATCGGAAAGAAAACCTGCTGGGGATTATGTTCTTCTTCTCCGCCTAGCGGAAAACTCGGTACCTCGTAATCGACTACGCTGGAGTGTGAAAATTATCCGGGTTTCGTCCTCCTGAAGAGTAGGCTTGACCCAATATGTGCGCGCAATCGTGTCCTACGTCTGATATAGGCTCGTTGCCATATGAAAGGAGGTACCGATCTTCCAAAAGGGTTATTATGTATCTTGACAATAGGCTAGACTTTACTTTCCTAATTCACCAATTTCTGACTGCCTCTTTAAAAATTATCTTCATATTTTCTCGTTTTACGTAGGATGTACTCCGTTTTATCTCCTCTGCCTGATTTGCTTTTATGTTGCCCCATTTTTCGATTGCAGAAATAATGAAGTTATGGATCAATTAATTGTAATCTAAAAAAAATCGGCAAAATGTATAAATTCGTGGTCGGGATCCTTAAAGATTTGTTTCTTGATCGTCTGGTGTGAACGCACCACCCGCCATACCACATGCAATGCACGAACATACGTGGGATGGCGCAATGAGAATAGAAATTCCCCGAACTCGGTGTTCCGTTGCGTTGAGAAAATTCGCGGAAAACAATCAACATGGCAATTCGAATTCAGATACACGGGGCTACTTAGAACGCTGTTCGCCGCTATATATACACGCGGTGAAAGTGATTTCGGACTTTTAATGTTCCATTACAAACACTTCACGCATCTCTAAAATTCCGTTCGTAGTTAATATTTTCCTTGAAACGCTCAGTTCTAGGATATTTTCGTTATGTGAAACAGAACTGTCAAGAAAATGTCACAATAATTTTCTGCATCTTTATGAGTCTTCGGGTAATACATTTTACTAGGATTCACTGATAATAAAGTGTGATATCCCCTTCTTCCAGAAGATGCAAATTGCGTTTACGCGTAAGCAGACGCAAGTGACTCTTGGCTTAAGGTTTTTCATTCCAAAAGCAGCCGAAAGATTCTTTAAAAAACAAACATTCACCATGTACTTTTTAAAGTTAAAGTTTAATTTCATGGGACAATAAAAACAAAAATATACGATCAAACATTATATGCTCGCATCATAAAAATAACATATCTTTTGCATGAAAAAGAAATTGTTTGAACGTGAACGAACCCGAAAGTTAGGCTGAGGCCTAACAGTGTAGATGTAACATACGAAAGCGCGTGTAAAATGTAGATGCCCAAAAAACAGCATGGATACTGTGGAAAGAAATATACATGCGCAGGCTGTATTTGATTCTCAACAAACGTTAAATCAATTGAGAGCTGGACAAAAAATAACGAAGTCTTCAAAAGTTTTTTATGTGATGAACGGGAAAAAAAGTTAAATGAAAAAAAAACAAATTGAAAGAAAAATCGAACTCGACACTTGTCGAAGGCGTGAAATATATGCCCATTTGGCAAAACAGGTCGTCGTTGCACCGCACTCGATTTTGTTTCCATTTTTTTTTCATCTAACTTCTATTTCCATCGATCACGAAAGAAAGCTTCGTGTACTTAATAGAAGTATAATAGTTTCACAGATTGTTATCGATTCAAAATTTTTTTTACGGAAAAACGGTGTTTCAATTGGACCGTAGAATTCTCGGTGAATGATCCACCTATCGATCTAATTTTCGATCAATAAAAGTCATATTTAGTTTTGGATGGTTTGCAGTACTAATTATGGTTAACAGCAAACCTTATAGTTTTATTTGAGTTATTTTGGTTCTGAATGAGGCTCACTATTTCACTGGTTATGAACAAAACATTTTTTAAAACACCTCGATTTCTTATTTCGCGCAATATACTGGCATTTGACATTGCCAGTGACGGCAATGTCGATATACTCTTCTCTTTTACGTATGCGCGAGAACAGTCACCATCTCAATTTCAGTCTGTAAATAACGGAAGTGTGCGAAATATCTATATATAATTAATAAATTGTCTATCTACAAATAAATATCAATAAATAATAATATGAGACATTATATTTAATCAATATAAAACATAGTTTCTTGGCAACACTTGAATGTAGCATTTTCTTTCTTTTTTTCCATTAGATTGAGAAAAAAGCCGTTGCTGTCGGCATATTAATGATATCTTTGTAATAATATTGATTAATAAATCGATTTTTTTTAAGTACCAAAAGGACGACTATGAAGAAGTTGGATCGGAAAGAAGTGCAGCGGTAGCTCTCACTAAGGAATGCACTTGTTACGATTCGCCGCCATGAGTTATCAACAAGCAGTTATCATCACGTGCCGTATTCTTTATGATCGAAAAACATTAAGAACTCAATGATAAGAAACACTTTAATTGTTGAAAAGAGCATCGTTGCCAGATTAAGATACAGTACGTTGTATTTTATAACGAGAAGGATCGCTTGAACGTAGAGCAGGAAATCACGTATTTTTTCACTGAACATTTGACCATGCTTTGGCTATCTCCAGAACCGTTTCCGGTACCCTAATCTTGTTACGGTTATATACAAGGATAGAGTATAGTCAGTGTGTCGCAGTGTATCTTACACCTGCGCAAAGAATCCGACAGGCTGGTTCATTCGATAAGAGTGTCAACTTTTCTCGCTGTCCGCAGTAGAATTCTTTCGTTTGTACTTTCAGATTAAACACAAATCAACGTGCCGTGTGCAAGCGAGAATGGCACTCGACATTGCTTTCCTTGCACATACACGCTCTCCATTTGAAAAGGGGATTTCGTTATATTTGCTGCATAACTGTCAAGCAACTGTGATCTTTCATTCTCAGATATCATCCAAGGTCCTGTCTCGATTCCTAATTTCCACTTTATCTGGAAAAAGGTTTACCTAGTTGACATTGCGGTGAAATTTTATTTCGGCTAGGCAAAATGTATGTAACAATTGTCAAATAAGTGCAATCGATCTATAAAAATGCTTACTCAACACTGTCGAAAAAAATATAAGTGTAAACGTCATTATATCGCTGCAGAAAAACGGTTTTTGCCGTCCTTCATATTTATCGAAATAAATAATACCGATATAAAGGGTGTCTCACAATGACCTTATATTAGAAAATGCGCGCCATTTTTTTGTGGCGTACATAGAGTACTAACCTCTGACAACTAGCATCAGGAAGTATTGAGGTTTAGTCATGGAGAATTACACGATCGAGCAACGCATAGAAGTAGTGAAAATGCACAAAAACAATGCAGTTATTGCAGACGAAGCTTTTTGGTTGTGTTAACGCGGCGATGTGAATTGGCCACCAAGATCGTGGGTTTTGTGGAACGCCATTGGACTTCTTTTTGTAAGGTTTTCTGAAAGGAAAAGTGTATGCTAATGATCCACATACCATTTGAGCGTCGAGGGAAGCAACTGGGCTCACCATTAACGAAATAAGTACGTAATTATGCCAAAATGTTATCGAAAATTTCGTCAAAATAGTGAACGTTTGCAAACAGTGAGGCGGCGGCGATTCATCGAATATTGTATTCCATACATAACCTCCATGTTTGTACCTTATATTAAAATGAAAAAATTCGTACTTTTCAAATGAATAATACGTTTAATTAATAAATTAAAATATCAGGTCATTTCGAGACACTCTTTACTTGTTTTATTGTATATATTTGCAGAAAAGCAGTCTTGTATATGGGTGAAATCATTCTTGCGATAATTATATATATATACTTTATTTATTTATTTATATATACTTATACTTGTTACAAAGAGCTTCTTCTGCAGAAATGCAAAATGGAAAAATCATAATGTAATCATTCTATCATTATTGTGTGGGTTACTCCCCCCTTTTTAAATTAACACTTTTGTCTGCACATATTTTTATATAGATGTTAATGTTTCCATGTATAAAACAATATGTTGACAAATTTGCTTTGATACTTCAATGTTTCCGACGAAAATAAATTGTTCGCTCTCCGTGAGGAGGTACCAAAGGCAATAAAATTTAAAAAAAAACGTAAATATTAACATGGTGAAATACTATATTAAAAGTTGTACAATTTGATATCACGTGCTCTTGTTATGTTCGCGATTAAGTTATTAATATATTACAAACGATTTTGCTATAAATTGTAAATGCAACATCGAACGAACTCGAGAAGAATTAAACAATAATGTATCACAAGAAGTACTTTGAAAATTGAATTTGCAGTTTATCATTTTACAGTCAATTGTATAAAAATATCACGTCTTTCCCCAATTTGATTTTTCGAAGTGCTAAACAATAAGTGCAACATACCGTATATCGAAAGATACATTTCGATTCGCAGGAAGAGTGATTCGCAGATACAGTAACACGAGAAGTATTAAATATCGCAGACCGCAAATTGTCCGGTAAGATGTTTAATTTCTGGTGCATCAAATGAAGCAGGAGACATACGTTGCCTGGATATATACGAGCATTGTGAAGTTTTGAATAATGGAGATAGTGGCCGGATGGAATGATGTGTTTATAAGCGGCTTGAAAGCGCTCACGTTTCTTCGCTCGTTGGGTAAGTGCGAGCGTATGGATTCGAGAGGCGCATCGCGCTCCACCAGTGCGAGCGGCTCACTTTGTGAGCTCGTAAAACAGCACAAGACCCTGTAAATCTGTGAACGAGTGTGGCCTCCTTGACAGATTCTCTGGCCTCTTTGCAGTCCCCACAGTCCCTTTCGCGCTCTGCCACCTTCTCACTCCTGCCTTCTTTTATCTCTCTTTCTTCCGCCTCTCGCGGCTTCACAGACATCCTTCACGTGCATAAGTACCTGCTCGAGATACACGTCCGGAATCTCATCCGAGAGTTGTAGAACGTTAATCTCGGGCACCACCGTTGTTATGTACGTAAGTGTGATAAGCATAATCCGGCTCAGGGTTACGCGAAACCCGAACTATCGAACAAAAGCGCTAATCAAGTATTTTTCGAATAAGATTGCGTTCAGAGGACAGTCATATCTTATTTGTCGTTAATTTATAAGAAACCATTCGAAAGTACGGTTTCGTGGTCATAAGGTTGTGCAATCATTCGGAGCGCCAATGTTTAACTAAATTGCAGTTATTATTATTACGTACGCTGTGCCACTAGCCTTCATCCCATACTAATTGTGATTCCATTCAGCCATCCTCAATCATAGTACTCTAATGATATAGGCGGGGCAAAAAAATAGAGAGAGAGAGAGAGAGAGAGAGAGAGAGACACTTCAAACATTATGCGACAAAGTTATCTGTTCAGACCCTCTTATGGAATTTTCGTGAAGTCAACTTAGCAAAAACTTGTTTGTCCATATCTCCTGAATTTGTCTAAGTATGGCTCCAAGTATGGCTCGGTAATATATCTACGCCATCTAAGTATGGCTCGGTAATATATCTACGTGGGTATGCGGATATATTTTCTGGAAAATCAAGTTATGTGCTCTATGCGTAAGGAAGTCTCGCATCTTTGGTTAGATCGTTTCTGCTTTCATCGCATGATCCGTCTCTTTGTCATATTTACTGTTAAACATTATAATTACACGTTTTTTGAGATTCCCTGGAGGTATTAATATAAGTATAGCACATATTCGGCGATTGCTTGTTGAGCTTAGACACTTCCTTCGCCAAGTCGAGAATGTGGCCGACGAAAAGGATTCGCACTATACCCTATGTTGAGCTGTTCCTAAAACTTGTAAGGCGACCTGTACTCCTTTTTTCTTATAGTCTTGACTTATTGCTCAAAGTAGGATTTAAATAAAAGGTATACTATAGGTAACAAAATCTGTGCTTCGGTGCTTGCTAGTCCTGCACGATTGAAGCGCCCGGTGAGCCCCGTATAATGTAACGATTCAACTAACTAACCAACGAACCACCTTGCGAAACGTACTTACTTGCAAGTGAAGTTCAATCGCAATTATATTGGGTTGCCCGGAAAGTTCGTGCCGATTTTTCAATGTGCCACCTACCGAAGGTCGGCACGAACTTTCCGGACAACCCAATGTAAAGCGCCTCCTCTGACGTAATACAACACGTATTTAGTGTCCCCATTTCCTACCATAATCTCGATACCAGAGTTCGGTAAGTGCTGCGCAGCTCCGGCGTGAAAATGGATAGTAATTTGGCAATAGGTCACTCTCGGTTTCTGTCTGAGAGGAAAGAGAACTCCTACGGTTCATAAAGCAATAGTAAGTTTTCCAGTTTGATATTTTTTTAACCAACGAGACATGTCTTCCCTGGCACATTTGTATTTATATGAATGTTTTAAGTTTTTGATGTTTCAAAGTACATACCATAATCCTCATGTATATTTTTTTGTAATTAAAGCTCAAAATATTGCGGATCTGAGAGCATTTTTATGTCTCAGCTCGTAAGTAAGATTTTGAAAGAAATCTGGGACAATGTTATTTCCTCTTTTCCTTATAACCGGGAAAAACTTTATCTATTTTAACCAAGAGCATGTCTCATTGTTTGTTGTATGTATGTATTAAATTCCACTATGTCTATATTATTGCTTTATATGAAGATGGTGTCCCGCAAGAATTGTCGGTACTGCATCTTTGAATAAAGGTTATAACTTCTGGTAAAAAATATTTACAGATGGTCAGGTCACGTATCGAATACATCAGTCAAATTTCATGTTTGTAGAAAAATATTCTATAAGAATAATTTCGTTACTATGCTCGATTTCCAAGCGTCTATTTTCTCATCATTACATTTGTATTTATATACAGAAATATTTGTCGAAAAGTTTGAAAAAAATCTTCGCCGGTTCATATCTTTGATCCGTAAGTAAAGTACCATTTCATCTGAATACGTTCGCCAATCATGATCTCCACCAGTACACAAAATTCGTTTTGGCTTGAGTGAAATTTCTTATTTTACCATAATCAGTCACTATAATTGTGTCAGTGATTCCGAAAAGTCAGTTCTCGTTACTACGATTCCATGAAAAAGCACAAGGCATGAGTTTTCTGATTACATGTCTCTATATCGAGTGCCTTTCCTTGCCACTCCTGGAACCATATGAGGAGTGGCTTTTCAAAATTGGCCTTGCACACTTTGGCCTGCCGATCATATAAATTCCCAACTTTTCAAAGAAGTATTTGGTCTTGCATACTTTGATTTGCCTATGAAATGAATTCCTAACTTTTTAAAGAAGTATTTGCCACTAATTAGTTCACAGTATTTGTTCATGTGCCTTTATTCATGTAAAAGAAGAAAGTGGAAATTCAATTTGCACACTAATATAGTGTTGTCTATTCTTGCAAAAGAATACTTTTCTAGCTGGTAGTGTAATGGAGTCATTTATATTGAAATGTAATTTTCGCGAATTCTTAATCCATCTTTAAATATTTATCTATAAAAGATCTTCAGATGAAACGACTTCTCCCAGCTTACGAAGTGATTTGTTACTCTCATCAAAAATCTACTAACAATAAAACGTTCATCTGTTTATCTCAAAAGCCAGATGTTATATTTGGAAACAAACTGTCAGCGAAAATGCATGTGTAGTAATTGTGTAGTAAAAAATGTGTAGTAATGAAAAAAGGCATCAATGCCTAAAAGACATTGAAGCCTAATTACTACTCATACATTTTTGATGACTTTTTTCAAGAATAACCTCTGGCTTTCGACGCAAACAGATGACCGTCTTATTATTAGTACATTTTTCACTAGAGCAACAAATCACTGTTCAAAATCAATATATTTTTGAGGATGGTTATCTACTATTCTGAAAAGGTTAATCAAATTAATACTGTTCCCTGTCCCAATCATCAATGAGAAAAAACGTTGGGCTACAATGTGGCTTCATTATAGCTTGATCAGTGTTCACTAATCGGTTTTTATGTGGTCATTGTAGTGTTTCTCGAAAGTCAATCATTGCGATGCCCAATGGCATTGACATCGTTCAGCGTGAACTTTCTGTGACGTGGAACCCGAAACATGCCCGAGCATATTGTACCCAATCGAGTTTATTACGCAAATCTTTAAACCTCAAGTGTAAACTTCAACCAATGCGGGCAGTGCGATATTTAACGCATTGTGCCCTTGAGACCACTGGGCCTGTGCAAATCCCCTTTGGATCTAAAATTTTCACGAATATCGATTTGCAAATCGGTAAACGCCATTTTACTTTCCATATGAATGAATGATATTGTGCCATTCAGTAAGAACCAACGAGCGTAGGGAGGTTGTTACTCATTGTACGTTAGGGCAAAATGGGATCCAATTCTTTGAGCTGTACCTGACGCAGTCCTTTCACGTACGTAAAAGATGATAAATTGATACTTTCTAAGGTTACACCCAATGATATTGTCCATTTCGTCGATTTTGTGAATGTTTTAATCCTCTTATATAATGTGCATTTTCTTCTCCGATAATTCAACATTTTTTCACCATTATTTTGATTTAGAAAAGAGCACAACTTGTATTTAGTCCAGCCCAAAACAAAGCAATGAAAAAATAGGAAATAAATCTTATTGTAGCGGTAATGCATCCAAACCTTTCGTATTCTTCAAACGCTTGATGTAACTAATGACCAACCCACCCCCTTAGGTTCTGTATGAGAACGACGAGCAATACAATACGAGAAGGAATCTTCACGTGGTATCCAGAAAGTTGCAAAACCTAAGTACAAATGCACATAATCGGGAATCGATTCAAATCATTCCATAATATTGTGCGATAAATTATATCGTTGATAGTAAATAATATTGTTCATAGTACCGCCATACGTGGCAGTTTAATCCATTCGTAATCGTGGTCGGAGAGGAAATGGAAATTGTCCGAAAAATCGTATTAACATAACGTGTCTGAGGGCAGCGGGTAGGCTGTTTCGTGGTAGTTGCTTGAATTGATATAATCGATTGATGAAAGCTTGTCGAATCTCGGAATAAGAGGAGGTCGTAGGACTACGCATTAGATAACTACTACACGGCGTATGCGCGAGTCAAATAAGTTCCACGTCAAATTTCCTGTGACCAGCTGATAGTTGAAGTACAGTGTGCGAATGTATGTGGAGTAACTAAGTGAAGTATGCTGGTGATAGTATATTTAAGTATCGAGGGGTGAATCAAGGAGAAAAGAGTTGAGCGCTTTACCGGTGCCTTGGCTATGGCGAGAGCAGTTTGTGTATGCGGATTTGTAGAAATAAAGCAATGCGGACTGGAAACACGAAAGGGTTCGGCGGGCGCTATACAGCACGCTGGCTCGGCCATGCATTCGTCGGTGCGCCATAACTTATTCTTCATCCTTCCTAGCCAATATATTTCTTATTTCGCATCTCTTATTCGTTCTTTCCTTCTTCTCTTACCTTCGCCTATCTGTCTCGTCCTTCTCCCTTCCATATCCACCTATCGGCCGCTTCTCGAAGAACCTAATTCAATGGAAACACACGGAATAAGTAATGAAGAGGGAGAGAGTATACCGGAATAAGGGATTCCAGAGTGTAGTACGTGCACTGTAACGTCCCTCGAAACGCTGTCGTCCCATAAACATTCGTATTTTATTTCCACGCGGATCCACGCGTCCTCTTTTTTCGACCAACTTCTCTCTTTCATTCCTCTCTCTCTCTCTCCTCCCCCCTCTTTTCCCCTCCGCCTGTTTCTTTCCCGGTTGATCCCGAAGAGGACAAGGGCGATATCTCGTAGTTCAATGGAAGACGATGATCCAGAGCCACTTCGTTGGATTTACCATTCTGCTCATGGTCCTGTCTAATCAATTGCATTATCGCCATTGTTCTTCATTGTGGTCGACTAGTTTTTTGAACTTGCGGTAAGCGGTGTTATCCGAAGTTCGAAATTTGATGTGGTTGATCTCGATACGGTACTGTTTACCCGTATGAGCTTCTCGGTGACCTTTTTTCGCGGGCCTCAAGCCGAAGCTGTACAACTCGTGAAAAAAAAGAATTTTCCTTTTTTACTATCATTGCTTGCGGCTGGGTCCTGGGCGGAAATATATATTTTGCGTACACAAAAACACGTGATCGTGCCACAAGAACCGACACGCAGAGAGCAACAGTGAACTGTATCTACCCCGGTATGCGTATATACAAGTAGATGGGTGTATAAACCTTAAATTTTGCAACCAAACATCACTGCATATGATGTCAATGCAAAGTGCTTGTCCCTAGGATCGTGAAACGAAACGTGCACTCGACAGAAAGACGACGAACACGACACAACGATGAGAGCCTCCTGGGTCAGTAAGCCGTCCTCTTTGTAAAACGAGAGAATAGGTCGAGGGTTAAATGGGCACGTATAGGATCTCGATTTTTGTTCCTTTCAGTGTCTCTTGTGAACACGATCGGTCCTAGGTATAAGAGAATATCACAGAGTAGCTACATGTAATTGAAGACAACCTCGATACGCTTGGTAGGACCACTGGCGTTTCCTCACGAACTACATATACGTTCTCCAGTCGGCTGCATAGTTTAGCAAACCAATATGTCCCATGCTGCTAATAAATGATTGCTCGAATGTACAGATCCGCGTGGCCGCATATGAATATAAATCGATAGATCTCATAAACGGTAATGTTAGCTCAATGATACGCTTCAATAACAGAAATATTAAGGAGTCATGTCATAGTGCATTGTTTCTTCGTATTTGACATTTTTGAAATCGGTTTTTTTATTTTATCGTACATACGTTTAACAATATAAACAAATTTCGTTAATAAACATTTACAGTATCATTTGTACCGCGGACATTGTCCCACGACACGTTTCATAAATCGCGGTTTGGAGTGATCACGATTGCAGTACCTATACGTTGTCTGAAATTAAATAACGAAAGAAATTGGTCTAGGATATTAGATTTTCTTATCGTTGATCGTTTGGTTTTTCGAAATATTGACTTCATCCAAAACGGCAAGGGTTAGGAATGAAAAGGTTGTCTTTCGATTAAAATGTGGCTCGATTTTTATTAATAAGCACAGCTGTGGAGAACATTGAAAAACCCTTCGATCAACAGCAACGTTTATGTATCCAGAAGAAGTCTAGAAAAATGGAACAAAAACGGTCCGATAGATTTTGAAAAACTACGGTCGTGCCGGTATGAAAAATACTGTTTCGAGGACATTTTTAAAATAAAATTTCACTCTGATAAAATAATTTTTTCACTACCATTTATGCACTTATTCCAGACCCAGAAACGATGACACCTGCCCTGAAGCACATTATGAAACACTCATTTGCTACTGTTCGCGAAGCATCCTAGAACTGCGCGGCGATGAGCTGTCGTAGTGCGGATAAAATGTAGGCAGCAGCAGACAAAGTACAAGCGGATATATATATTTCCGCGTGTATATCAAACTGCATTTTGGTTCTATTTTCCCAATCATTGGGTAGCTCCCATTGTTGTTTTGAATGATCCACCGATATACCTTTTTAATCATTTGTTTTTATAAACATAATCGCAAAAAGGTTTGATGGCATTCCAAACATGTTGAGCAAGAGCACTGTAATCGGGTTGATATGCGACGAGCGCATCATTAGCGGAGGCTCGGAGGTTTATAACTTTATCAATTATAATCGAACCAAATTAATATTGTAATATAATATTTTTCTGATATTATTCTTAATAAATGTAGAAAAATGTGATTTTTTCGTACTTCAATTTTTGGAATTTTACAACGCGGTAAGACCCTTTAAACTAAACTGTATTCGAAGAGAACGAAATAGCGTGTCACGTTTAGCAGAAGTAGCTAAACGACAATACGCCGGTCCACCGTTTTAATGTTAACTGTGTTAACATTATTTTTCGGTAGACAACTTGTAAACTTTCACAGATGGTCTCCCACAAATTGTTCTACTTTTCAAGAGCATGCGAAACATTTACGATCAACACATATGTAGTTCACATTGCACTCATATAACATAAAAATAAACATGTTTGAGTCGACAAGACGATATCTTGTATGCTCGACGGAACGAAATTTCGGCAAAATTTGCAAACACGTCGACGAACTAAACATTTCAACGGTATTTACATAGTCGAATGAACATGCGTGGAGTCACGATATGTTATTATTTTCATCGGGTGAAAAATTACATTTTCAACTTACGAATGAGGAGATGAAAATCTAAAAAGCCATATACACTCAAATATACAATCTGCCGAAATGCAAATTGTATATTTTTCGGGTTTTAGATGTAATGCAAAATCGAGTAACAATAAATGGCAGCATCTTGGTTTCGGCATATACCGTCTCCTTAAGATAATTTTGCCACAATTTATTTTCCACTACAGATCATACCCAAGAGAAACCAATTCACATGAGTCCTCCACCGATCCGGGCACTCCCAGTAATCCGAGGCGAGGAGATGAACGCAAATATTTGATCAGTTACTGGCGGATGTTCGGGCGCTATTTATTTACAACATTACCATTTCCGCCGATGGCTCATACTCCGAAAACACGAGAAACATTCAGTCTCGACTCTCTTCGCAATCCGCGATTTCACATTCTTGACGTGATTGATACGCTAATAAGTGCAAAGTTATTCGGTAGTAAAGATTTTACTCCGACAATCTACGAAAAGCCAGCAGAGATCATTGCGATCGTGTGGCTATCTTCGTGCTTCTATCTATCGTCACCGCTCCGAGAGTTGCTTACATTAATATGCTTTATGATGTTATGCCAACCTCGAACATATGTCTGCCGAGGAGACGAGAAATCTCGGACGTGGCAAACGAAAACTTTCAAGAGCCTCGTTCTTCTGCCGTCGTTTACGTCAATCCGCTCTTCCCTTAGCCCTGGAAATAGCGCTCCGTAAGCTTTCCATAAAGTATGGGCATTCAAGTGGATTCGTACGAATGATTCGTACATTTGAAGAATCTCGAATACAACATCCTGGTCAGAAGTGTGTTAATATTTTCTTAATTCACGTTCATGTACGAGAACCTCGTTATAGAAAGCATCCATAGTCCCCATAGCTTATTCATGGTGGCTGCAGCGTTGCGCCAATTGCAGTGCAAATAACTCCAAGGTCAACCACGCACGATTAATAGGCACAATTGTCATTTTATCGTGAGTACTGCGGTACAAATCTCACCTTTTACACAGCAAATGTGGGCGTAACTTTTTCTTTAACGATGCCTGTCAATAGTATACAAAACTAGTCAATGGTATCCGTATCTTGCTTATAGATCGGGACCAAGATTTTCACATTTTTCTAAATCTATGTACTGGTATAGAACGAAAAGGAACTTTACATTAATTAACTTCAAACACACATAGCTTTCCAATCTACTATCTTTCAACCACATAGATATTTGGCTAGGTATACGTAAGATTCATTGATAGCTTGAAAGGAACAAAAAGGAAAGCTATCGATAAGGCAAATTCAACAGAAATAAGCCATAAATTATTAAAGACCACCAAAGGAACTAACCGAACCGTTTGTTCCCATTTTCAAATTGAAAATAATATAATATTTTCTTCTATTATTTATTTTCAAATTGAAAATAAATAATATTTTCAATGCGATGTGTGCATCATTGGCGCGACATAATTTAAACCTTTAAACCGTTACTCATCAGTCTGATGTGCTACTTTTTCAATGATTTTATCTGAAAAATATCTAAACATAATTAGATTCGGTAGGCAATGCAGATAAGTATGCCCAGTTGATACTGTGTAACTGATTGGTGTTTTTTTTTTTCGTACAGTCGGTCTCGATGATGACCTGAATGGACATAAAGGGATTCTGTATACACATACACGCAAATATTTATAGATACAGGCATTGGCGAGTCTATATGAAGCAGACACATATCTCACTTGCTTTACGGATAATCGTCTGCTGTTTTTCTTTTCTATTGTAGATTTTTTTCTTATTCTTTTCGTCGCAAAGGGAATTGCACGATATCGAGATGGGAATATCAAATTCAATGGTGTGTGCTAATCTCAGGCTTACATATATTCACGAATATACGTCCAGTAACGTGTATTCATTTTATACTTGGTACACGGAGTAGGTATTTATGCGTATTTTCCGGGGGCGAGAGCAATTCTCGATACTTTACGCGGCCTGCCAACCTCAAGTATACGCGTTACGAGATTAAACTGGAACTGGAGAGAAGAATATATTCCACAAGAAGATCTTCATTTATCGTTGTAGGAACGCACTCGGTAGAGATGCAGCATCACGGCTCTCGAAGGAAGGACGATGGAATGTCGCAGGATCAACGATGTGGTTGACTCAGTCCGGTATGAACACCCACCATTCAGCGCCACGTATATCCCCCGTATCTGCCTCTTCATTATACCCCGTATACAACGGAAACCTTCCAACGTATACCATATTATTATATCGAGCTAAATCTCCCACGCGCCTACAATGAACGACCGATATCTTTATCATCAGTGCATTCGTTTCTTTTTTTACCCCTACGCTCGATCAGATACACCTCGATCGAAATATTGTCTTACCCAATTAAACTGGTAGGTCCGTCGAGCATATTCTACTCAATGTCATCTTTATCCAGTTACACCCGACAGATCGATTTTTTCGTATATATAGAGCATGGGGGATGTACAAAAAATATGCCCTCATTATTAAATTACATGGCCACTAGTCGTTTTTTTTTGTTCAAGAAGCGCGATCAAGACGCACCAATTTTACACCCGTTTTTCTCAAAACTATGCTTTTCAAATCGGCAAGCACCATATCTCCATAAGTAATTGGCCGATTGAGCTCACATTTGGCTTACTTATACCTTCAGTAGACCATTTTTCAACGTTTGTAGCAAAATTGAGTAAAAATAATTTTTCATTTCTTTGTATAACTCGTAGAATAGTCACAGAAATAGGAAAAAATGATAAGCAAAGTTTATGCATGCCACCATTTTGTAAAATTAACTTTTTTTTGCTGCATCTGGTACCAAACATCGTGATACTCATGAATATTAAGAATATGTTTGATTTTTTTTTGTTTCCACCGTTTCCATACAACGTCCACATCATTGGTCGCCAATCGGGGGCGTTTTCTGCGCACGGTTGTAAACAAACGTACAAAAGCACGTGATAATACATTTTTTAAATATTTATAATTGTACACACTCTTGAAGGATCAATAACCATCTATTCATTTTTCAGTTATTTTTTAGTTATTACATCCTAAAAATCACCGCCAAAACAACGCTCTGGACGGTCATACGGCCTTAAGTATTATCGAAATATATAACATATCTACACTATATATAGATATAATGGTGTAACATTAAACGATTCGAATGGTCTTACTCGTCGAATTTACAACGGAACCATAATTGATAGTACATAAAAAAGTGTAAAACTTTTATCTTAGCTCCAACATTATATAGATTGAAATAGCTACGAGGTCAGGAAAAAAGATATGGATGTAAGCTAAGCATTATGAAGAATGAATGTAACTGTTCGCGAACTTTTCGTTTTTTGCGCCTGCCGTTGGGGCCTGAAGGGTTCATAGAACACACTTGGCCTATGACCCCTCGGATCAAAACATCCGTCTCACCTGCCTAGTCTGATTGTTACAATGTATCATCCGTCTCGTGTAATATCGGGTAATACGGGTGCACAATGATAAATAGTCTAAACGGGCTTTTAATTACAATCGATAATTATAGGATACTTTACCGGGAATATTTAAAAGCACCGATCGGTGTTAGAGCATTAATTGGAAAACGCAGTGTCTTCGATCGACGGATCTCTCAATATTGCGTCCCTGACAACTCGTTTAAATATTAGAAGAAAAGGGGTCGGGTGAAATGATGACCATCGCAATCTGTAATTCCTTGACGATCACGGGCCCGCGATGAACCCCTCCAGTCACAAATCTCTTCGCCTCCTCTTACTCTATCTTTTTTCTTGTCCTAGGACGCGCGTGAACGTCAAGTCGAACTCCTTTTTTTGGTTCTTTTTGTCTTTTTCTTGTTCTACCTATCTCGTTTCTTCTCACAATACGAACTACAAGGTTGACTCTTCGTCTCTTCGAAAGCGGTTCCTCCCACACCTAGCAATTCCTACAGCAGTCGGGCATTGCTCTCCCCTTCCGCGCTTCCTCGTCCTCTTCGACCGGACTAACTCGTACAATCGGCATCCGCGTAAGCGTAGTCCATCTTGGATACGTCCGAGCGTTTGTGTTCTTTATGTGCACCAGGAAAGAGCTATGGCATCCACAGTTACTATCTATCCCAGGGACGCTGGGTCTTGCTGCTCTTCTCTGTCTTTTATCTCTATCCCTTTCGCGCACTCCCTCTCTCCCTCTCTCGTCTCAGCTCACCACCCATGACTCCCTCTCTGTCTCACGCACAGCAACCATATGATTCCCTTTGGGTCCGCAGGGTAGTTGAACACCGAACGACCTAGGAACCTTCGGCCACCTCGAACAAAACGCGATCGAACCGCCTCTCGCGCTTATATACCTGTGTGTGGGTCACGTCGCTGCCTGTTTACGTGGGACAACGCGATACGCGAGCGTGGAATCCAGGTCTCTTCTCGGTTGTGCAGCACTCGAAGAGCAGAGTGGAGTGAGTGGGAAAACATCGCCGAGACTCTCGGAGACATTAGAGAGTCACCAAAAACCTAAAGATCCGCCCAGATAGCCCAAGATTTGTGGAAGTCGTGGCTATCGATAACCAACTCCCGGGCACCCTCCATACTCTTGGACATCGAATCGTGTGCGCTCCTAGGCATGGGAGGGCTCATGCGCTCGATTCCGCGATGAAAAAGAAATCGATCAATCCGATGAACGAAAGAGACAATAGGACTTGAGAACATACTTGTACCACACGTATCCATTTATTGTGCAACATTGGTCGAATAGTGTTCGAACGAGAATGCTCCTGAATTACGCTTTTTGCATTGTCGTCGTATTAGAGAGAGAGAGAGAGAGATGCGATGAAATAATATCTCGGCATTGCAATCTATCATTACAAGTTTCATATGCGAACGTGAACAAATAATTCTCAGACCTTTATGAAATGGATAATATTCAAATTATCCAGATCATTTCAACACTGAATCATTTAAATAGTGTGATTGGACCTCGAATTAGCAACTTTATTATTTACGTTTACATTTCGTCGTGTAGTGAATATTGAAATGGTCGATCCCTTGGATATTCCGCACTACGATGGACCTTGCAACATTATACCGATGGTTTTTCTCTGATTTATTGAACCTAAATATGGTAGATCTACTATCAAAAATATACTATTTTTTTAAGGGAAAGGGTTTCACGGTGAAAAAAAACACTTTTTTGCGAATTTTTTTCATCTATATGGATAGAGTAAATTTATTGAAATCTTTTGTACGTTGTTAAGTGTAATTTCAAGAACATTCCGTGAAATTTGTACGCGGAAATATCCACAAACAAGCCGGTGACAAAGCTTTTCCAAGAACGCCTTTGGAAAAACACGATTTGCGGTGTTTACTGTATCTCAGCTGGAAATTATCTGAAATCATGTACCATTATAATTTAGTCAAAGTATCATCAAATCCTCCCACCACGGTCTTTGATATTTTTTTTTCATTTCTAAATTTTTGGTGGTCATGTAAAGTGAAAAGTGCTATTTTTCACGAAAAATTCCGCCATTTTGGAGGTGGAAAACCCCCTCAATGTAAAAAAAAATCTCAAACTAACCGTTGGGGGGAGGTACTTTATATGTAGAAAGTGTGTACCAAGTTTGAAACAAATCGGTCATGTAGTTTTCAAATAGCAGTGAACACGGACTTTGAAAAAGTGGTTTCGAGAAAAACTCGTTTGAAGTGTTAGCTACAGTTTGAAACGCGAGCTACAGTGTTAGAGGAGCGGGACGAAATAGTCAATAACTTCGAGAGTTTTGCTCTGATTGACTTGAAATTTTGGGATTATATTCTTGAAATGTTTAACCACAAGAAAAGACAAAAAGGAATCGATTTTTCAAAAGTGCGAACCCCTACCCGCCCCTTAATGATAATGATTATACTATTTATCAATCGAATGATTCGGATAAGTTGTGAAATTTAAATGGTTCAAATATCACGACTCGGGCTATGAGTTCTGAGACTTAGAATAGTGTAGATTATGTTAATATTTCAGCATTTGGTTTCTCTTTTAATCCGATTATTCGTATACAACGTTTTGAATGATATTGATCGCGATGAATTTGGCGCGTATCTAGTTTCGATCGAATATGTGATCGGCAGTGCGCTTTGCGTACCTGATTACATTCAGTACGTAACAACGAAAATGGGATTAATGCTTGCGTGATTTTCTCGCAAGTGAAGTGAAGTCTCGATCCGCGAAGTCTCGATCTTTTTGCAACCGATGCTTACCCCAAATACCCAAGATATTAAGGGAATTAATGATACTCCATCAAGCCGAGAAAAATAATTATCATCTGCCGCAGATGGTTTCGAACAATTATCTCGTTCTACAGAGGTGGTCAAAGATTCCTCGCCCAATGTCATTTCTTTACTTTTTATCACTTTCTCGTATCGAGTGAGTGTACCGCGCGGGTATCAACGAGTTTAAATATCGGAATTAGAGGCGCGCTTTGGCAGATAAGAGGAAGAGAGATAGCAAATTTCATCCTCCCCATGGTCTTCTTATTTTCAAGTCATCTGCGAATCGGTACCGCCGCCACCCCCTCACCGTCCCTTGCCCGCGCCTCCTTTCTCGCCCTCCTGTTTCCGTCTCATTCGTGTTTTATTTTGTCCTCTTCGCTCCATAAGATCGCATTCTTTACGACCCATTAGACGAATTCATTACCAGCCCCCAGGCAATATGTATAGGTGAGTCTCTGCCGAGACCCTGTCCTCCTTTTCCTCACTATCCCTCTCGCCGTAGCTCTGTCTCGCCTACAATCGCATCTGCTTCTTCTCGTTCTCTCGGGTTCTTTAGCATTTCGTGTTTCTCAGTCTTTTCTCGATCGTCCTCCAACCAGCATGCTTAACGTATTTCCCATTTCGCTTGCATCCTCTTAAATATCGTACCTCGATTTATACTTTCCCCGTTTTTCGCTACGAGTATTTATTTTTGCCCAAAATGTTACACGTTCAATATTTTTTTTTCCCGTATGCTCAATAATCTCATATGAAGCTTTTCGCACCTTCGTAGTTCGAAATCCTTTTCTATGGTGCATGAAATCGACGAGAACAAAAAGGGCCGGAACGTATTTAAATTCCAAATCGACTAACGATTTAAGCATTTTGCCTAACTACACACAATTTTTTCTCTTTGGCACGAAAAGTTTATAGTGTTAGACGTTTGAACTAAAGCATCATTGTTAACCGAAGTCGTCAGAAAGTTACATAGAAATGTAATAGTAAGCTTAATGTTTTTGTTAAGGAGTGTTACAAAAAAATCCTTATTTGAATGTTTCAAATTAAGTACAAGTAGAGCCGTCAAGGTGGAGTTTTACATACATCTAATGTAGTTGAATATCTCTGCACTTAAAGTCAATTTTCTCGTCGTGAAGAGGTGTGGACACTTAATTACCGTTGAAAATTTAAACCTAGAATTTTTTAATACTAAAATAGCTGAACGTGAACATATTTTGGTTATAACGAGGTTTTTATATTCATACTTCGCTGGTTGGAAAACAGAAATATAATAAAATGTATGAATTAACACGTATTAAAAGTTTAGACGTTGCTAATTCAATTTACTTATTCGTCGCCATCGTTTATTCGTGATATTTTCGGAGACTTGAATAGTCCAAAATAATACTATACAAAGGGTAAAATTACCCTTGAAAAAATGTGTTAATACTTCATCCATAGAGACGATCTTTGTTATTTCTACGGATATGCAGTGAGTAGAAACTAATCTAAATCTGTTTACCCACGAAGTAAGATTTCTGCAGCGCGAACATGATTTTGTGAAGCAAATGTATATGTGATGAGATAAAAAATAAAAACATCGATTCTAATATATCATAAATTGGCTGATGTCAAAGAACGCTTCGTCGTACATGTTAGAGATTACGTCGAGTGTCAATGACGAAACTTAATATCGCAGGAGCTGGCGTTTAATTGCGAACCAGGAGAGGGCATTTACTACAGTAGTGTTGCTATTGTGTGGTTATCGAAAGAATTAAGATGGTATTCGAGTTGTTGAGTTCGGTTGAAGATAGTGAAGAAGGTCGATTCGAATTTGCTATCTGACGGACCGAGTCCTTGTAATCCGAGCCTATCCCATATGGCTGCTCCTCTTTCAGCTCCTATCCACCCCCACCCTTTCCCCTTTTCTCCTCCTCATTCCTTGCCTTTCTTTATCCACGGCACCCAACATGTATTCAGCCTCCGTAACGACATAAATTTACCGCCGGTGCTATTTCCTTTAAGGAATGATCCTCTCGGGTTGCTGGCCTCTCCACGATCCTTCTTCTTAGCCTCACCCCATCATACCAAAGGAACCTCCACTGAAGATGGTGGATCGGAGAAGATGAGCAACAAAGTAGGCTCCCTTGATGCGTTATGATTATTCGTTCGTCATTCGATACACATTTTTAAGGTTCAATTAACCAGGAAAGATGACATTAAAACATTGGATGACGGAACTCTGATGATCCTTGTCACGATATCATAGTCTGTTTTGTCGCTTTTGACGATGCTGAGGTGAAAGAAGTCACCATTTTCGCTTTCTGCTTCTAAAATAATTGAATATGAAGTACGGAGCCTCCAACCTGCAGCCGATTAATGGATTTCCATCGGAAGATAAAAAAAAAGACCAATTCAGAATTCTGGTGTAAGAGGAACCGCGATCAAACAATTGCAAACCAATATATTCTTTATTGCGATCTCAATGAATTTCCGAGTTCCAACGTATACTCTTGGGTATTTACGTATAACCCTTTCCAATATAAACCCAATATAAACATTTTCAACGTGCAAGGTTGTTTCATTACGGGAGACGCAGAAAGAGAAAGAAATCGTAAAGATGGGAAAGTGCTTCTCGGCGCTTCTAATGCCGGAGCCTGTATCAATTCATTAGCGCATTACCGTTCAAATGAAATAACGAAAAATGGTATACATGCTGTATACGCGTATGAAGAGACGAAGGGTAAAGAATACGACCGGTTTTCTGCGCTTCGAGTATCCCGCACTGTTCTTATTACATCTCTTCTGCCTACCATTTTTCCTTTTCCTTTTGCTTTCGGGCTCTTCACCCCACAGACTACTACATCAAGTCGTACTCGACCGTTCCCTGAGGTTTGCTCTAGTACATGTTGCCCGTGAAATAGGTAAGGTGGCTTTTCTCTATCCCACTGTAATGCCCATTTTATAATGCTTTAGTAGAAGATAATTTTGGGTTGTGTCGCATTTAAAAAACACTACTGGGTCTCAAGCTCGAATTTATTAAATTGTTCGCACAATTTGAGCATTGCTTTAGAATGGCCAAGATTACTTATGAATAACTTTTGTGTTTAGAATTAAAATAAATAGGGTACTTGAGAAAACTTTTATTAAACATGAACACGGTACTGTGTGGTAGTATTCATCAAACCGGGAAAAAGAAAGCCATTGTTCTCACATGGAGGATTCGCTTTACGATCCCGAATCTAATTCATAATTAATATTTTATTTATCAAATCCAGCCACCCAGTCTTCATTTTATGGACAAACATTTTAACACGAAGTGCTAAACATTTCGTTCTACTGTGCCAATGGTTTTCGAACTTTAAAAAACTCGGCCAAGGCGAGTTGGGTCTCACTCTATTAGAATTCCGTACATATCACTCAATTAACTTTTTGTAAAACTAGATGCTTAATTGGGTAATACTTTTCTTCTGTCTTAGTTCTTAGGTAGTACTAAACTGAAACCATATGGGTTGATGATAGCTAAAGAAAACTTTGTATACTCCTGCTGCAAGCTAATAATGGAAATGCACAAAAGTATTGTTATTTAAATGTTTAGAATATCAAATGACTTATTTTTGGACCAGCCAATTGCCGATATTGTCACATTTTTTGCAGAAAAAGCGAATGCGAAGAAAAATAAATAAAATATACGACCTACAGTCTTTTGTAAATTTGCAATCTCGTTTTTTTCGTGACGTCAGTTTTTTCCTTGTTGGCGGGCACCGACTCCAAAAATAAGTCAGTTGGTATTGTAAATATTTAAATAAGAATAATTTTATATATTTTCATTATAAATTTATTGTATTATGTATACAATTAGTTGCTACATATACTACATTACGAAATGGCGTTTTCACTATTCCTTGTTTGGATAGAGTATATGGTACATAATATACAGGAATTCCAAATTCCTTACTAGTTTAGTTTGAGATAGACCCCGCAACAAAAATGGTTTAAAACTGACAACTTTGACGGCCCCCATTTCTTTATTTTTGAAGATAAAAAAGAAAAAAATATATTTATACTCTACTCAATGAGCTTTGGACAATGACACTCTACATGACAGGGTAAGAATTTTTTTCCTGCTCCTTTTTCATATACCGTACCACCGTGAAAAACTATTCAATTAAATTTCTGATTCAATATTCGATTTTGGGTCAACATTCTCCACAAAATAGCCAAATTTCAGGTCTGTAACTCATTCCGTTTACCGAATAAGGTTGCGTTTTGCCCTTTGGTTATGAAGCCCTAAAAAGGTGAACGCGACCAAAGTAGAAATACATCACCCGATATTAAGACAATCGATCCTAGATGAAGCCACTTTATTCAACGTGAACATTCGGCAATGAAGTGTAACGATCGATAACTCCTTGATCGCTACGTTATGCAATAATTGCAAAAATTCAGCCCGCAATTTTTCGTCGATGAGAAGGAAGTGCGATGTAAAAAATCAGTAAGATAGTTCGTGATTTCCCGCCGTTAACACGTTTCACAGTGTATGATACGTACGCTCCAAAATAAATATTTGAACGGCGCGGTTTGAAGGGTAAGCCGACAGATAGGCCGATATAACGAGTCGCGATAGCTAACACGGGATAAGCATTTAAAGTATATAAAGCCAACGTCGGCGTGTTGAATTTATCTCGACAACATGACCTGGATGAGAACCCACACTTATGTAAATAGTAACCAAATTTGGTTATATCCTTAAATATGATCCTTCCATTTGATTTAGCTCCAGATTTGTGCTTTAAATTTAGCAATCATATTCTTGTAAATATATACGTTTTTTTTATGAGTTATAACAAAATTTGTAAGTTCTATGAATGAACCAAAGATTGTTATCGTATGCTCTGCAGCAAAAGAAATAGTTAGAAGAAATAGTTAGGTTTTTATTTTTCCAGTATTTACTATTTTTCAGAATGCCGTGAACAGTTTCAGGTCATGAAAACCCGAATTTAAATGAACATTTCGTCTGGTATTTTTCGTTTTATTTCAGTGATGTCACCATTAATTGTTAATCGGTGGATAAGAAGAAGTGTTTGTCCTATGGCATAGAGAGACCGAAAGCATTTTTTTTGCGACTAATGCTTTGGATCTTAATTTGTATCGACAAGAAATTGCAGTTTAAAACTAACCTTATGTGAGACTGATGGATATTGCATGATTGATCCGATTAAAATCCCGATTAAACTGGCCTGCAATCACAGCTTGATCTGATGGCGATAAAGATGACCCAATAATCTCCCGATAACCTTGATTAGTTCTCGATATTATTCGCTCGAGTGTTTTCAACTCGAACCGGGTTGCAAGCATTTCCCTTTTTAAATATTCTACGAATACGAAACGACAGCTATACATGCTTTAGGGGATCATGTGTTTTCTCACCACACACAAAAAAAGCCAACAACCAATCCCAAAAAACGAGTCGAGTATAGAATTGCGACCGCCCAATCGTAATATTTCAACGTCTTCATAGTAAGTGAAAACGCACGAATGGGCAGTGTTTCCTTCGTTATGGAGGCGATAACTTCGAGAACTGACGAAGAAGTGAAATATCGATGATTCGACGCTGGCAGAAAAATTCTATTGATATTAACTATATACGCCTAATCGATTTTAAAAAAATCGAATTAATTAGATTTGTCATGAAACCAAATTTTTCCTACTGCATTCTATTGTTTGCATTATATATTTTAAATATATTTATTTATTCACATCTAGATCTGTTAAATATCGTTCAATAACTAAATATTTTATTTATTCCTAATAAATCTGTAATTCGGTTTTATGTTTAAAAAAAAATTAGGTGTATCCACTAAATGTATTTATTTAATGCTTTTAAATTGAAACTAAATAACAAATTTGTAACGTTGAACATTTTTTTATTTGATTGAACGAATGGTCTGTCTATGTTGCAACACACCCATTAGAGGGCGGTGTGGTGAGAGGGGAGGGGGTGGGTAGAGGGACGAATTATATATATATATATATATATATATACAGGGTGTCCCGTAATGAATGGATAATCCCGAACTGTCGATAGGTCAGATCATGTATTACTATATGCTGGAATTTCAATTTAGTAAAAGTTCCACAGTTTTCGAGAATCAGGGCTATATGTTATTTTTTTGAAAAAAATCATCTGCTTTTGGTTTCTCACATGCCAGTTTTACAAAGGATAACTTTTTGTTCCCGGTTAAAAAAAATACTCTCGGTTACTGGTTTTATCTAGAAAAGTCTTCTTTTCAATCGTAAATTTTGAGGAAGCTTTATAAAAAATTATCTTTTGCAGAATTTTCATAGGAACTAATTCGAACATCTGAAATTGATAGCCTGCGGTTTAAAAAAGAATGACTTCGCATGTAGTGACAATTATTTTGAAAAGTTGCTAACAATAAGTTATTGTCGATTCGTATTATTTGTAGAAATGGCATGCGAAAAACCAAAAGCAGATGACTTCTTGTTTTAACATAAAACCCAAAATCTCGAAAAGCATCGGACTTTTACTAAATTGAAATTCCAGCATATACCGTGGAACCTCCGTAAGCGAAACCTCCACTGATGCAATAGCCCCTCACTATGTGCCGCATATGTATCGATGTAGGGCATAGTGGGAGAATCGCTAGGGTGATGCTTGAAGCACGCGAGACAATAACAGAGGGTTTTAAGGGGTACTGCAATCAG
Organism: Ophion costatus; assembly: GCA_951751655.1. Lineage (NCBI taxonomy): Eukaryota > Metazoa > Arthropoda > Insecta > Hymenoptera > Ichneumonidae > Ophion > Ophion costatus. Next base: position 13,746,949 of record OX632362.1, on the reverse strand, counting down.
CTACTCCTGCTGCGTAGAGTCCACTTGAGTGAATAGTGCGCAACCCTTGTTTTTGCAAGTGTGAAGCGGAGCCGATCCCGCCGCTGTGCTGATTAACGAGGTTCCAGTGTAGCAGGATATGAATTGACCTATTGACAGTTGCAGGATTATCCATTCATTACAGAACACCCTGTATATGTAGGTCATGTTGGGGAAATCTTTCAACACTATCGAATTATCACAATGATATTAACTAATTGATATAGTTTATGTCATACAACGAATAATTACAAAAATACATTTGGTTTCCTGTGCCATATCTGCGAATAAGATTCCCAACACTCGGTAGCGTAGGGGCAGAAATGTTTTCTTCGATTAAATTAATTTCAGAAAGCCAGGGAATGGCGAATTATGATAAAAAATCATTGTGGTACAACTCTAAATTCTGTATTTCATTTCGTTTGGGATTTACGAAAATATTCTATGCATATAGTACACTTGGATTTGCGTGTATATTTAAGCAACAAAAGAAATTTATTCGAACTGAATCTTTATTTATTGAATTTGAGTATATTAAATATTTGAAAAGGATCGCTGAAAAAAAAATTAAAAAAAACATATTTGAATCAAATTCGATCGTAGTAGGTCGTAAGACAAGGAAAAAACCTATTAGATTCAAATAGATCCTATTTAAATTCAATATTTTTATTTGGCAGTGATTATGAAGTTAATTTTATTAGCACATGCTTGCATTACTTTTCATATCACAGGTATTAATTTGCGATTCGAGTGAAAATAATCGGTATTCCACTTCTGCAGAACCAAACTTTTGAAAGCACGATACTTCACCCGCTTTAACTCTCTGTCGATAATATTCTCTGAATTATTTTACTCGATATATGCTGATAGTCAATTAAGCGTAATTTTTGTTCTTAAAATTACTGGGATGAAGTGATGAAATTATTACATAAATTGGAAATTGATAATACTCTATTCTAAAATAAAACGTTTGATCTGTCCGTAAATGCACATGTTCTCTAACCCACACTGGTGGATGAGCGGTCAGGGTTTGGCTCCCGTCGTCATTCGAGATAAGCAGCATTGCGCATGGCCGATACTTGGAGCGGTGACCGCTTAGCCGTTCACTGGCTGGCCCATCAGCCAGCGAGTGGAAAGCCTATACTTTTGAAACCTTGTTGTAGATACTTGAGAAGAAGTCTGTGGACCAGAGAAGTAGAAGAATATGGGGTTGTCTGTAGCGATACGGGTTTTCCACAGTTACCCCGTACCCTTGGCAAATGCCGTATCGCGTGTCTTAATACCTTAGGCGACATTAACGAGTATAAAATGATGTGCGAATATAACAATTTTTTTTTTCGTATGAAAAAGTAATACACTCATAAAATTAACTACACATCTATTTAGTATGAATATCAAGCTGTTAGAATTTTTTTCGCTGTACAGAATGGCCGACTACTCGAAACGTCTCGAAACAGCTTTTTTTTCCAATTGGCGTGACAAATAACTTCAACAATTTTCACTCGATTTACTTCAAATCTAAAAGTTATGTTCCTAATTGCATTTCGCAGAGAAGTACGTACGAAATTTCTGATTAATCGAAAACTTTCCATTTTATGAGCAGTTTATGAGCAGTTATAACAAAATTTTTCACTGAAAATTCATTTCTTAAATTCAAATACCTACAACTTTTGAATAAAACGGTATTTTTGTAAATTCCGTACGTACTTCTCTACGTATTCGAATGTAGATCGACGAGAATCTTTGTTTATTTGTTCTAGGTAAAAAATGTGGATGCTACATGTCACGCCGCGGAGCGCCTAAAAAAAGATAACAAAAGAAAATATTAATACTCGGCCATTTTGTAGAATGAAAAAAAAAAATTCCTCACAGCTTGATATCCATACTAAATAGATGTGTAATTAATTTTATGAGCGAATCACTTTTTCATACGAAAAGAAATTGTTCAATTCGCATATGATTTTATACCCGTTACTGTGACTAAAGGCCTTAAGACGGCTGTGGATGCGACGGAAGTTGAGTGAGATTAGCGATATGCGACTAGGGAGTGATAGGAACTGACTCAGTTGGAAAGGATAATTCATAAATACCCACAAGAGTGTAGGCACAACATGAGGAAAAAAAAATTGAAGCACATATATTTTATTTAGAAAACACGACACATTTTATCCAATTTTGACTACAGTTGATACTGTCAGACATTCCACATAAAACCTTTCCATCTTTTGTGCTTGAAAATCAGACAATATGTACGCTAGGATTTTAAATTCTATCGAATATCCAATAGAATCGAATTTCATTGATATGATCCATCATCAATTTCCCATAAATCGATTACTTTCTAAGAATGATAATACACACTGGATCTAAGCTAGTTTACTTTCTCGGTCTTTATTTTAGCATAAACAATGAACGAGTGTTAATGAGGATCCCGTTACTTTTTATAGCTTAGGGAAGATAGGGGCTACAAGTAACAGGGGTAAGAAGTAACAAGCGATTTTCCGTCAAACTATAAATATTGCAGCTACATATTAAGGATGTTGATTCCCTATGAAACATGTTAATGTTAATTGTTCAATAAATAGCTTCTTAATCGTCATGACATTTTTACACAACCTCCTGAATACTTCATGTAAAAACATACCAAATTTTCAGAATTCTATCATCATTATTTCAAACTCCTTAGGGGTTGAAATAAAAAATTATAAGAAAATTCTGAAAATTTGGCATGTTTTTGTATGAAGTATTTAAGAGGTCGTGTTAAAATTTCACGACGATTAGGAAGCTCGTTATTAAAAAATTAACATTTTGTTAGGAACAATTTTTAAAAGAAATTTAAAAAATGTATCAATAAACTTCGTTTTGTTTCCGTTGCTTTCAGTATATTGTAGATATTACAAAATTGAGAGGTCAAAAAAAAAACTTATTGCAAAGTTACATCAGATTCCATAAGCCAGCATTTAATTTGTGAATGTTAATTGTTCAATAACGAGCTTCCTAATTGTGAAATTTTTACACGACCTCTGAAATACTTCATACAAAAACATACCACATTTTCAGAATTTAATTATCTTTTGCGATTTGGGACTCAACATCCTTAACAGTATTCGAACTCTTCGAGTAGTAGCGGACGCGCACATAATAGCTAGTCCTCGCTTAGGAGCCGCACGGAGAAGTCACTGCCGCCCATTTTACCAGATAAATTAACTTCTTTTACTGTCGCAATTTGTTTTATTTGTGATTCAATTAAAGTTATTAAATAATGTTGCGGCGTTGTTAATAATCTATTTACATTAGGTAAATGTGTTCTTTTCAATTGTAGTTAGATAAATTTCCTCTAACATGGGCCAATAACCATTTTCATACAATCATCCGTTTCAGAGACAAGAGCTGTTAACGAAAATTTGTTACATTTCACCCTTGTCTTCCCTATATGGGGAATTTACTAAATTGTCAATTAGAAAAAGTGTCCTACAAATGTAAATTTAAATCAGTGCATCCTTTTCTTCGCCCCGTCGATGCTTGATTCAACGAGGCCACAAGTTTCTCTTTGCAGCTTAAAACGAATGCAGTTTTATGAGACGGGCAAAAAAGAAAATAAAAAGGAGCTTATGTATTTTACATATGCGTTGAATTCTCGATGTGCTAAAGCAATTCACGGACAGAACGTGTAGGCGTGGCCCGTGCATAATCCCGATCTTTTGACATGGTTTTTGATGACCTCATAGTACTTTTCTCGACAGTGCCTTTGTGATAACGTGGGTTGAGATTTGGCGCATGGATTCGATGGATTTTTCGCAGATGGTATCGGCAACAGAGAGAAAACGAAAAAGAGAGATACCCAGAAAGAGAAAGATAGAACCGGAGAGAGAGAGAGAGAGAGAGAGAGAGAGAGAGAGAGAGAGAGAGAGAGAGAGAGAGAGCCAGTAATCGTTAACTGGTACGCCAACAAACCACTGACACCGTATCCCCGTCTGTAAGCAGACATGTAGCCCTCGTTCTTCTTCTCCTACTCCCAGCAGTCCGAGTACAAAAAAATGTAAAAACGAGGATGTCAATACTCGAGAAATTATATGGATGAAGGTCTGAACAAGGATCCAGGATAAATTGACTGACTGTGCAAGGACAATAATATCGTAACCAACAGCCTTCGGCATAGTTTATAACATATATATTTATTTGAGCTTTAATTGCATTTTAAAATACAACCGAAATAATTAAATAATGACAAATCTGGTAAAATGGTTTCAAGAGTTTTCGCGTATACATGATGCATATCTTTGTGGTTGCTTTCTCGCGTACATGTGTGCTCTATGTATTCCCCCCCTCACTTTTTTGTTTCCTTTACTTACAATTGATCCACCGTGCCGGCGTATATTTTGGAATATCCGTTGTATTTTAGTGTTCGAGACATCGTATGGGTGGATGCAATTTTGTTCTCTTTTTCTTTCGGAAGTTCGTGTTTGGTTCGACCGTTCGTTCGTTTGTGCTCGATCGATGAGTATAGCCCCCACATAGATCCGTGTCCGTTCATCACACTCTCAGCAGTCGTATATAATTACAATAATAATATTAATATTATTGTTATGTTGATAAATATTTTTCAAAGTCCGCGATGGAAGAATTAGAGTTTACAAGAAATACGTATACAAGTGTGTGCCGTGTTTTTATTTATTTTATTAATTATTTTTGTATTTAATTATTTTAATTTTTCATCTATCGTTCCTCCCTTTCCGCGCGCAGAGAAAGGGGAGGGAAGGGCTGTGCGTTGCCGCTACCCAATCAGTCGGCCTCGATCATCCTGTCTATCACACATACGTTCGTCAACGCTCCATCGCATTCGCACAATCGCTCGTCCGCTCGGTTTTTCGCAGTCAATCATATGATCAGTACCATACATTCGCGCCCATTTTCGCACAATATCACCGTACCTTTCTTTCCACCTTTCTTCATTATATAATAATCATCATCATCATCATCATAATCGTAATAATAATCATAATCATAATAATATTTCAATTAATATACAGAATTATTTGCGACATTTCGAATGATAATGACAATATTTTACACGTTAATGACGCGTGGGGCTCGCTCGGGTTCGGCGAGATAATAAATACATTTGAAAAAATTAAAATTTACAATGGTCTATCCACGCCTGATGACACGTGCTGTTCGTCTGTGAGTATGATGCCGTATAGGTATGTGTGTGAGTCGAGTGTACGAGTATCTGTGTATGCGGTTATCGAATACACAGAAACGGTACCGTTATCGCCGCTTTACCAAAATACATCGAACGACGATGGCTAGGAGTTTTCGCATCTTTTGTTTGTCCTCGTTGTGACAGGGCTATATAGGCTGATTTTCCGCTTCTCAGTCCCTACAAACGCGATAATAAACCTCGTGGGATATTGCACCAAACATAATACGGCAATTTGTTTTTTTTTTACATCCTTTCACCATATCGTGACGCATTTCATACTCTGTTTTGCATCATAAGTTTTGTTTGTTTTCTTCTCACCGGGTTCTCCATTTCCTTGATAATTATTCACCCGTTCGCGTATCCACAATGAGATGCCTACACAAGGTTAATTTTCGCCCATCTAGCCTAGCTTACATCCTGCTTCTATAATGAGACGTAGTCCTTAAAATCTAAAGGCATACATACTGACGGTCGATATTTCACGACAGGGTTGTGTCTCTATGCGTGTGTTCGTTTGTTCGTCTGTTCGGTCTCTCGAGTCGTGTTGTACCTTCTTTTTTGACATTTTTCTCTTCAGCCAGTTTCCACCGTCCGTTTTATATTTCTCTCCACCCGCCCCCAACCCCACCCCCTAAACCGCTCGTTATCTGGACAGCTCATCGACACTTAAGTTCTTAAGTATTTATAATAACATCACAAACTTGGCCGTTTGCTGAGCCGTATGCAGCTCAGCATTGTCGGCGAGATATGGTGGCATCACAATTAATCAACACTTTTTTGTCTAACTTGGTGCACCCACGCGTACGGACATGCGTACGCATACGTGTATATATATATACAGGGTACCTCATTTTTACACTTCCACGTAAATATTATCTGTACATGCATTTTCCGAAAAAAAAACGTTTCAAATAAAGAGATGTGGCAGTGTCTTTATGCCAAGTATTGAAAGGCGATAGGGTACTGTGAAAAGAACTTACGCAAAAGTACGCAAACATACCGAAAGTGCAATAAAATTTCACCGTTTTCAGGGGCAGGGAGAGGGGAATCTGATGGAGTATTAACCGTATGGGAGCGCCCATACGGTATCACTGCCCATAAGGTATCACTGCAATCTTGATTTCTTTCAATGGACATTTTTCTCTAGCTGGGTATGTAGTACATTCCGATTGAAAAATGTTGATCTTCCAAGAGCATTCATCATCTCTTATCACCATTTGAATTCTCCCTATTGAATATCGAGGTACAGTTTTTCTTCTCCAATCCTTGAGTTGGAGCCAGCTTTTTTTCTTTGGTATTCGATGGAACCATTCAACTTCTGTTACTCGCGAAATCGTTCCTCCATTTTGTTAATCAATTTTCCTTCGACGAAACTTACTCTCACTGTTCGTTAGCAGGTGTTGTGATATGCAGTTGAACCGAAAAATAAAGGGTATTATGCCGACTCAACAGACCACTTTTTTCGATTGTAGGTTTGTCGTAAAATGATGCGAAACAATGTAAACAAATATATATTTCTGTATTGTTTATTGATCTATTTTCTGACTATTTTCTGACAAACCTAAATAAAAGAAAAAGCGTAGAATTGTCGCTACATTCTGTCCTATTAATCAATCAGAAGCATATCGCGAACGTCTGTTAATAAACTATATAGTGAAAATGTTTAACTACCTTGAACTCTCATTCAGTTATAATTGAATAATTATCGGAGTCCAAGGGTTATCTTATCGAATAAAGAAGAAAACCTAGCGTGGTTATATCTAAATCCAACGTCATCCAATCGCATGTAGAAGCAAAACATTTTCCCGATATTCAGTGCAGGGAGCAATTAAAAAGTGACCTCAGGAGACCAACATATTGTATGTCGATGAATTCGTATTGAAACTATTTGAAAAAACCAAGGTCAACTTGAGGCCCCGAGGACCTCGCCACACGGATAATAATTGCGTGCACCGTTGGACATTTCCTTGAAATTATTCATTTCCCTAAACTACGCATAGTTCGGTAATATTTGCGTGGAAATATTCAAATGAAATACTGTGTCTATCTGTGTGTATGAATGTGCGTGCGTGTGTGTGTGTGTGTGCGTGTGTGCGCGCGCGCGCGCGCGCGCGCGTGTGTGTGTGTGTGTGTGTGTGTGTGTGTGTGTGTGTGTGTGTGTGTGTGCGTGCGTGCGTGCGTGCGTGCGTGCATATGTGCGTGTATGTGTGTGCGTGTATGTGCATATATATATACTCTTTTACTTGCACACATATCCCCGCGTCGAAAGCGCATCGACATTCTTCACTTGCTCAAGTCAACCTCGCTCGAAATTTATTGTTAGATTACTATACAATGCTAAGGTACGCAAAATTCGCAACGTCCTTTGTGTGAGGGGTAGATATACTAAAAAAAAAACTCTACAGTAAAGAAAGAAAAAACAACATTATCCGATGCGGTCCGTTCTTCCACTGTAGCGTACCAGCGAACATGTGTCATGTGGAAGAACAGCGTAGGTACGCATAAGGTTCGAGGAACTTGGACACGTGCTCACTTAATCGGCTAATGTTCGTAATGAGAGTTATCCGTAAATTTATGAATATCAGTTTTACTGACGTTGAGCAGGTTTTTTTAGAAAGCATTTTCGATCAAGCGGTTTGTTCCATCCAATATTGCACGAGTATTCGATAATGATTTAAAAAAATAAGACATCCTAGTGCTTTTAACGCAATAAAAACATTTTTTGAAAAAAAATGGTAAATTCTCTAAATGGACGTAGCTGGGTTCTGCTAATATATCATATGTGTCATAACGCGAGGAGTTCTTGAAGATATCAAAGTTCGGGTATGCATTTCGTACCGAGCAGAAGAGGGACTGTTTTTCATCGTCGATACCAAGTTCCTCGTGTAGTAATGAAAATCTCGTGGTGTTGGCGCTTAAGGTTCGAAGATAAAACCAGACATGCAAGAAAGAGGTGACAGAGTGAGGAATAAAATTCTTCTCACTCGGAATGATTCACGATTTTTTTCAATTAATGTTACATTTCGTTATCAATCAAAGCCTTTTTCATTGTATTAAGAAAGTTCATAACACGTCAAAACGAAACGAGCCCCGTTGCCTCCCTTAAAAAGTGGCGTAAGCTGTTAACGTAGTATTCAACATAGCCATTTCTCGAAAATGGTCGAATTGTTTGACGAGCCGTCGACGCTCACAATCGCTCATCATACGCTTATAGACAAAAGATGAAACCTCTGAAGTTCTCCAATAACGAGATCACCACTGCCGTCCGTAGTCCCCGATTATCTAGGACTGTCGTTAAAGCTAACTATACTAATAGTTATAATAGTAATAATAATAACATAACTATCGACCACGCCAAATCTCATTTTGTCGTTTTCACAGTCGCGTCACAGTATAGATACACTTATATACAGATGGCACCGCTACTTACGGGGCTCGGACTATACGTACTTGCTAGACAATTGCTTGGCCAGCTCCGTATACTTGAGAAATTTCGAATGAGGACTCTCTTCAAGGGGAGAAGATGCTGGTTGTGATGGGCTACCGTTCGCATGGGGCGCAAGCGGGGACTTGTTGCGTTGTGAGCTTGGTGGTGAAGTTGAGCTACGGCTTGGGCCACCACTCGATGGCGGTTGAGATCCTGCTGACGTAGTTGCCGAAGTTGTTGCTGTTCTACTGACAGTCACAGGATCCGGAATGACGCCGTCTTTCACAAAATGCATCTTCGATAGATGATGCCTATAGGCGCCCTTAGATATAAATGGGGTGTCACAGAAAGCACACTTCATTATCGAATCGGCCGTGACCACTGCATCGTTACAGGCCCAACTGAAAGCTAATATCGCACCGGGCGTTGGAGCGGTCCCAGGACCCGGCGCTCCCGAACCACCACTACTGCCAGCACTGATCGCCGGTGCATTGGCTGAAGTGGATCGAGAACCACCACTCGAGTTACCTGAACTACCACGGGTCTCCGTCTTATCACACAATTTTTGGAGGGCGGCCAATGGGTGGCTACTCGTTTTGCGACCTTGAGAATCGGTCATACCACTCGAACCTACTCCACCACCGGATAAACTGTCGAACATGGAAGACAGGGCACCGAGACTACTGGAAGCCTTCGTATCTGGTGTACCTCTTGGTGTTACCGAACGATCACTGCTCGCCGGACTGCTCGTGCTGTTCCTGCATGGACTTCGCGCTACTTGCTCAACTTGACTCGCTTGCCTTGGTGTAGGAGGATTCAAATGTGGCGAAAGAACCTCACGGCCCTCTTCTGTACTTTCGTGCAAACTGCTCCGACGATGATTCGTAGTTCCATAATTGATTGGCTCATCATCGTCCCTGGACTCGTCTACAACTTCGTTCTTCACGAGTACTTCTCTAGGTGATATTTCTTGTTGCATGGGTTCGTCTTCGCTCGCTGCCGGAGCCTCGGTATCTTCGTCGCGTGGTTCTTTCTTCACTACCACAGATTCTTCATCACCGGATTCTGCATCCACAGCCGTATGGTGTCGATTCTGCACTGCCGGAGTTTGTTTGTCCGGAGTAGCCCGAAGACGATGCACATGTGATGCCGTGAGCCTGTCGTGACTCATTGGCAAATCCATCCGCCTTTCCGGTGTCATAGTATCGGTTCTATTGCTTCCACGTTCTGATATGGAACTGGATTCACTACCGCTTCTTTCCCGCCTAGCCGCAGCACTCGCTGAGTTGTAATGTTGTTGATTTTGTTGGTACGATCTTAACAGATTCATTGTTTGCGCATCGACAAGCGGTTTTGTATAATCAACACTTTCGTCGATACCTAATCGTTTGAGAATGCTCGAACCCATCGGTGCTCCCGGCTGAGAATGATGAAGGCCTGTTGTGCCGTGACGAACCCTAGAGTCGAAACTTTTCTCGATAAGCTTTTCAATAGCATTTAGCACGGATGGAGACGACGTGCCACCCGTCCCTTCGTTGGCACCAGGAGTGGGAGTATCCTTCCCAGGAGTTGTCGTGTCGCTCGCCGAGGACGGAGATCGATGATGTCTCGATGAAACAGAAGATGTATCCTCGTTTACGCTCTTACGGCCACTTTCACTCGGTGGCAAAACCTGTGGCATGTGGTTGGACATGAGCGCGCTCTTTAGAAAATTCCTTTGATTCACACCAATTGTTCCAGCACCGATACATTGCCGAATATGCTCCACGAAGATCGTCGTTTCAATCTTCTCGCCACACTTTTCACAAGTAATCCTACCGGCGTGCTTACTTAAGCTGTGCGATAACCCTGTACCTGTATCGCCGTTCTTAAATTCATTTTGGGCGCGCTCAAGTTCCAGTAACTTTCTAACAGGCAGTGACTTTTTTCTCTTTTCTCGTGTTTGTCTACGTCGCCCACCACTTTCCGTGATCGATCGCATTATATGCTCTTTATAGTGGGAATTCTTAACCATGTGATTGCTGAGCTCTTTGAGCGAACTAAATGCCTGATCGCACACTTTGCAAGTTAAGACCGCACTAACGTGACTGCTTGTAGCTCCACTACCTAAACCTGGACCACCGGTGCTTCCACCGTGTTGACCACTGCCACTTCCTGGTGGTAAACCACTTGCTCCTCCTCCACTACCTCCGCCTCCAGATGCTCCGCCACCCCCACCTCCTGCGCTGCCTCCTCCGCCGACACCAGCTCCTCCGCCACTTCCGCCAGATCCTCCTTTACTTTCGTCCGATGATTTCCACGAGATAATTTGTTCTTGCGATATGATGTTGGTATAGTGTTGCGTCTGTTGCATATGTGACGTCATTTCCGCAAGTGACCGGAAGCTCTGACCGCACCACATGCACTTAAGAATTTGTCTCGTTTGTTCAGCTCCCTTGCCTAACCAGACGTCTTGACCGCGTACTAGTTTTCTCGGCAGCGGCATAGTCTCTTTGATCAAAAGATTTAACTCCGACGGGCTTTGCTTACTACTTGGTGTTGCGTTATTATTACTGCTAGCCCCGGCAGAGCTCTGGGATTGGTGTTGATGCTGATGTTGATGTTGGTGCGGGTGTTGATGCTGGTGTTGATGTTGAGATTGAGGTATCGATGGCATTGATGTTTGTTGGGAATGTAGAGCCGAAGATGGTGGTGGCACAGGCATATTAACGCCGCAGTGTTTTGCCTCTTTCATATGTGTGGTCATAGCTGCCAGGGTAGGAAAACTCTGCTTACACCAGACGCACTTAAGGACATCCTTTGCCTGATCAGCACCTTTATTTAACCAGTGAGATTGCCAGGCACTGTGCCGACTTCCTGATGTACCGGTAGGGTTGCTTCCAATCGAGCTACTACCCGATCCCCCGGATGACGATCTATACATTTCCTCGCCACCTAGCTTGCTCAGCTCACTCATCTTCTCCAATGCCTTTGTAGCTTCACTCGGCTGATATGGCTTATCGAGGCCAGTCGGCGGCTTCATCTTCCCATTCCACAACTGATGAGTATCCACAACAGCGGACGTACTCTTAGGCGACAGTTGTTGCTGACTAGTAGCTGCCGCGACTGCAGCAGCGAAGTACGGAAAGTGTGTGGCAACCACTGGGGACGTCCATGGCGAGACAACCGACCGTCCGAAAGGTGTTGGGGTGGATGCAGACTCATGGTGTGCCGTTGGTGTTGATGTCGTCAGCCTCGACGACTTCCGTGGTGGTGGAGGTGGCGAATCCTCGATACTTGGCCGCTTTCTACTGGAAACGGACAAGTCGAGTGGTCCATTGTTGGTCTCCGTGGATGATGAAGGAGTTGGTGGCTTGGTCAAATTAAGTATGTGCTGGTCTTCGTCTTCCTCGATTGGTGAAGCTTTTCTTGTGCTGAAATCTAGGACCGCAGGAAGTGGTGTGGCTACAGGTGAAATTTCACAACCACTCGCGGGTGAGACAAGGAGTCCAGGTGTCGCGGCGGGTGGCGAACACGACGAAGATACCAGAGGTGAAGCTGAACCATGTGATAATGGTGAGTGGCCAAGTAGAAGACGCTGATGAGTCTGTTGAATATAGGCCGCCATTACTGCCGCTGAGTGAGGCGGCAGAAGTGGATGAGGTCCAAGGGGTAGAGGTACAATGCTGTTTGGACTGACTGGACTCGTGCTACGCCGATTAACAGTAGGAGGCGGCGGACTTCCAACAACTGGACCAGACGATTCTCGTGAATCGCGCGATGGACACCGAGGACTCATTGGCTCCCTGGAACAAGTTAGTGACTATTTCATCTAGAGAATTCTTCAATAAGCTCGGATGTTCAGAGTCAGTTCCGAATGAACCCCGTTACAACATGAGTATATTTTCTGGCGTAAGTAAGGGAGCCACTTCAGCTATATAGAGGGTGTCTCAAAATGAGCTGACATTTAAATTTATTAATTAAACCTATTATTATACCTATTATTTATTCGAAATAATTTTCAAATAAATAATAATAATCCGAATTATTAAATAATAATAATTCGAAAACCTATTATTTATTCGAAAAGTACGATTATTTTTATATTAATATAAGGTACAGACATGGAGGTTATGTATGGAACACAATATCCGATAAATGCCATGAACGGCATGGACTTGGAAGACATATTCTTTCAACGAGATGACACAACCTGCCACACTGCGGGCGAAAGAATGCAGTTGTTGCAGACGAAGTATTGGGGTTGTGTTATCACGCGCCGCGGCGATGTGAACTAGCCACCCAGAACGTGCGATTTTACGCACATTAGACTTCTTTCAGAAATTTGTCAGCAATTATGCCAAAATGTTATTGAAAATTTCGTCTGACGAGTGAACGTTTGCAAGCAGGGATGAGGCGGCCATTTATCGGATATTGTGTTCCACACATAACCTCCATGTTTGTACCTTATATTAAAATAAAAATATTCGTACATTCCAAATAAATTATATGTTTTATTAATAAATTAAAATGTCAGGTCATTTTGAGAGACCCTACATATTGATGTCGAATAAGATGGAACCTTTTTTTATATTGTGGTCGTCTTGAGCCTCTGTAGTGACAATTGAAGAGATTAAAGGCGCTAAGAAATACATGAAAAACGGCTGAAGCAAATCATGTTATTTTTTGCATTATCTGCCACCTGAACAGTCGAGATTAACATAATCAATACCTTCCTGTCTATTGCCTCTGTCGTTCATATTGCATTGCTGGTTTTACAGCTGGACGTTCTTATTCTTATTAATAAAATAATTTACTGGTTTTCAGAAATGATTTAGTTCTATCGGACTCTTTATTCCACAGTACGAAGCATGTTTTTGCTGTTATTAAAGTATAGTCCATTTAACACCTGATGTCATTTTTAAAACGCTTTCTCATCTTTTCAGTCTTAGCTGCCTATCTGTCGTATTATTGAAGGAAAAATGAATACAATGAATACTAAAATATATACTCAATATTACAAAATGAGTATCAATTAATTGCCAGCCTTGGTAAGGTGAGCAAGGGCGAGATTATAGGAAGCCGAATATAGACAAGTTACATCCTTTATAAAGTTGTGCTCGTTTAAACGAACCGCTCTATCAAGGATATGATATTTTTAAAAAAGTATTCCTTTTTTCATGCGTTTTGCGGAGAAATAATATATGAGAAAAAAATATTGTGGATTCTATAACTATAAAAATTAGTACCAGATCATCTATTACAAAATCGGCATATAAAACCTTTTCGTGATAAATTTTGTTCGAAACTTCGGTAAATATTCGGAACTGGGGCTCCTGCTAGAATTAGGCTAATTTTTTTTTGGGTTTGTTTATGGTAGTTTGATGTTGTTTAGGGTTGTTTGGGTTTGTTTGAACACTTGAAGAAAATTAGCCCGATCTAGCAGAAGCCCCACTTCCGGATATCTACAGAAACTTCGAATTATCCAAGATATTTTGAAATTATAGTACACAGCACTACATAAAAAAAATGTACAAAAACGACCGAGGAAACTAATTCGTGCGGTGCATATCTTATTTTGTATAGTATTGTACAATATGCACACACGTACATATTCAAATGGAAAGAAAGTGTAAAGGGTGCTTTGTCGGGCATCTTCCAATTTTCAGAAAATTCCGTAACGTGTCGTTTATTTTACGGAAAAATAGTAGAAAAATTGTATTTTGAAAAAAATATTTAAAACTACTGAATATATTTCATTTAATCTTTCACAGAAACATAAATGATGGTCTGAAATAGAACATAGCCTACGGAGTATATGCCATATAATCCATTCTTATCATATTGAATAAGCAAACAAGCGAAGAAAGAAAATATCAGGATTCAACAAATAAACACATGTACCTATTAACAAAGAAACATGGAAACGCAATAAACAAATAAAACTGTATAAGTAATAAGGTGTTCTGTGTCTGTGAATAGTAAATCAATCGAGATATAATGTTAGTAATGTTTTTATTTATGAGATAAGCAGCAGATCCTGTTCATTGTGTTTGTGAACTGCGTCATTGTTGAATCTTGCTGTAATCATTGAATGATCAAGTGATACGATATATATGATGTATAAAGAATATACGAATAAATACCAGACCGATAAATTATATCGGTTCACATTCAAATCCGCTGTCAGAAGCAAAATAGCTGAACCTACCTATTACCAACTATTGGTATAAAAACAAATAGAGAATGCAATGTCTGCAAATCATGAAGCAAAGAAAGATTGGAAAATGACATTGTTCGATATTAAAGGTACAATATAAGTGAATGCTTTATTTGTGTATCGATTTTAGAAAATATGTACTTCGAATAGAGAATCAATAGGTGCTGAAAGCACAAGACGTGCAAGAAACTTAGGAGTGAGGTACAGCGTGGGCTTAGCGGGAAATGTAGAAGACACGCGGTGGCAAATGCTGCTAAGTAGGAAGGTGAGCGTGAGGCGCCATTAGCCTCTGAGCAAGCCAGAGTAACTCACTATAGATTTCAGACACATGGAGAGAGTAGGGGGATAAGTAAAAATCATGCCAAGTCTGATTGATAGAAAATATAGCCTCCGATTTAAATGGCATTGGTTGTTCTGATGGTATTGGCAACATTTTCACATGGGACTCTGAGAAAAGCCGCACTACCTCAGTTCGTTGCATGCTTATGTGAGTTTACAGTTATATATATATATATATATAAATTCTAGTTCATCGCTAAAACATCGAAATTCCGATGACATTTTACAATACAAAATTCGCAACATTTTGCAAAATTACAATCGAACCGTTACTCATGTAATTCATATGGCAACATTTTGCAAAAACTCTATATGGGAATATCTCGGAAACTCAAAAAAGCAACAGTGAAAGCACGTGGCGATCCACCAAAGGAACGTACCGCGGACAAAAGAATGCATTATTGCTTATAAACAAGGAGTACCCTTTAGAGTTTCTCTCTCTCTCTCTCTCTCTCTCTCTCTCTCTCTCTCTCTCTCTCTCGCTCTATTACTATTTTGACGCTCTGAATATTCAGAATATTTATGTTTATACAAATCGCATTGAATCACCAAAACTTATAATACCTACGACAGAAACGGCCACAACAATAAAAAATAATATTTCAAAAATCGCGGCTTCACATATAACGCAAATAAGCCATTGAATGAAATATAAAAAATAGCATGTTGACGCTCGTTACTAGACAAGATACATGTTTAGGTGTATATATATATATATATATATATATATATATATATATATATATACATATATATATATACATATACATGTATATACCTGTAGTAACTCGATCGACTTGCAAGTCGATCGGATGACACAACGAAGAGTTAACTACTCGACGTATAATAAAGGACACCTTCTTGAGGAAACGTTGGACCGTCGGGCGTGCCTTAAGCTTTATGAAAACTATTTGAGGTGAACAGACGTGCATGCGTTTGTAGATAGTACCGTAGTGCCCGTGGGGAATTAGGATCGTTGTTATACACAGTGGCTCTATGGAAAGTCCTAATCCTGTCGACGGTCGACTGGTAACTGACTCTTCTGACTGAATGCCGAATGCGTCGAGCGAGATGAAAGGGGACCACCGCTACGCATGCAGGGGAAATTTTTGGGGATGCGGAAGTGGGGCGGGAGAGGGGGTGAAGCAGACGGGGAGGTGTAGAGTGAAAGAGAGAATGGTGGGGGCGACCGAGGACGACAAAGAAATACACCACGCACCTATCTCTATTACTGGAGAGGCAGCGGCAGTGAGGGAGGGGGGGGGGGGGTAGAATAGAGCCCAAATTATCGTCTATGTTGGTACTGTAGGACTAATCTTGAACCCTTGCCGGTGCATCAGATCTATGTGACTTTCAGTGTATATGACAACGCTATACACACTAATTTTAGTCGGGTAACGTTACGGTTCTTGCTTATGTTTTACCGCTTCGCGGCGCACCAAAGCACCGCAAAGATGCGTACGAAAAACGCGCACACCTTCATGTACACGCAGAGAAATCACACGGAGCCAAGATTTGTTGATTATCAAACAAGACAAGCGTTATCTACCCTGATAGCTTCGTTCTTCCTTCTCGGTGGGCACACGAAAAGACGTCGGCAACTTCAAAAGTTCTCCGAAAAAATATTGCACCTACAGCTCAAAGTAGGACCTTCAAGCTTTGGTATTCAGAGTATTGGATGTAGTGGTGTCGGGAATTTGCCTTTGGAACAAATCATCCGCGTTAGTCAAGTTGAGCTACTAATTTATAATATCGCGTCATGGAAACGTTCGCGAGATGTACTACCGACCAGTTTCTGTTATCTCGTGGAAATGTGTTGATCGAAATCAATAGAGTCGCTTGAAAGTCTAACCCGATACAGTGCACCTGCTACGCAAAACTCACGCGCGATTTACAGAAATATTTGAATGGATTATGACCACAAACGATTTATTAGCCAATTTATACGTGTGCGTTTACACGGGGACTTTTTTTACCTGTCGGGCGGACCCGTGTCTCTGAGAGTGGTAGGATGTACGGCCAATGTCGCAGTTGGCGGTGGCGTGACTGGAGACGCATCCTCATCATCATCTTCGATACAGTCGATCTCTTCGTCCTCCTTGACCGCGGGTGGACAACCTCGCTCGCTCGGACTAATTGGTCCATCCTCGTCGACACAGTCCTCTTCGTCACCCTGTAATTCCGCCGCAGGACCTGCCCCTTCCGCCCCGTCCTCTCCTGCAACATTACCCACGAAAAAGGTTTTATTAGAAACGCAAAAATGTACCAAGGTGTCTTGTCTTATGTATTTTAAGTACCCTAGACAGCGTCGATGTTATCCAGACGTTGAAATGGCAGTTTATAATGGACACTATGTCGATAGCGTTATGATCGATTTTTATTCAAGTTCTGCTACCAATGAAGAAGGAAATTTGAGTTTGTTTAGGTTCCCTCGAGGACATTCACCGCCTCCCGCCCATCTCTCTCTCTCTCTCTCTCTCTCTCTCTCTCTCTCTACCCCTCTCTCTCGAACGCCCTTTCTCTTGCAATCAGAAATGACGGAAGAACTAGCTGTTCGTGAAAGGATGGGTTTGCGAGCTGGATATAAGCATTGGTATATTACGCGGCAGAATGGGGAATACGACCGCCGATATAAAGGTACAGATGGGCTACAGTAACAATGCCGCTATCGGTTCATTTATCAGCCTCTCATGGCGTCGTCGACCCTGTGCAATCGTACACAGCGATGACAGCATCTACGCGATGCAGCGTGAACGTTGGCAGCAAACCGCGCCAAGACACTGAATCCTTCGTCGTCTGTGGAGCGAAGAAGGACAACGATGTCCGGGTGGAGCCCTATTGTCGTTACGAAGCGACCTCTCCCGTCATCGGCATCGTAAGTTTTAATCGAATACACAGTTATGTGAGGGTTACACGACGGAAAGTCAGGCAAAAGTGTCACAGTAGGCAAACAAAAGAACCGACCATTTGACGAGGCATTTTCTCGTAAGAGGCAGTGTTATGTTAGTCAACAAAATTTCTAATTATTCTTATCGACGCTTTCAAATTTATCGGCAGACCAGAATATTCCGAAACCGGCTACTCTAACTCACTCCAACGAACTTGCAAACATCCGGCTATACATTTGTTATGAAAAAAATATCACCGAAGTATTGTCGATGGCCAATTTCCTAGTTGTTTCGAAAACGATATGTGGGTTCGTGGATAAGAGTCATCATTTTTTAAATTTAATACTTTTTTTAATGAAAATAAAAATACAACTTGTATATCAAGTTCACTTGCTAAACAATGTACAAAGTTTCGTCCACAAGGAAATTATTGTTGTAAAACAATTGATATTGCCTGTAGAAGCTTTCTACTTCGCATTGTTATTGGCATGCAACACATTGCCTATTGTTAATACTCTTTTAAAATAGAAGAGATGTTGTGCATTTGATTGAGGTATGCATTCAACTGACAATGTGTATATTGCAATTATGGTCAAATAATAGTCGAAAATATGTCATGATTTTGGACACCAATATACGAAATCGCGTAGAAGACGAAAAAAAAAATCGTTTGCGTCCATCAGATAAGCATTATTGTGACTATCGCTTAGAATGAGGACACCCGTGGGCGCAAAATTGACGATAAAGCCCAAACTATACTCGATACACCCATCCCATTCACCCTCTCTTTCTCTGTCCACGTATTAGAATGAACATGAAAGCTCTAGCAGTTTGAGTGTGGAGTTGATCAAGAACATAGGCATTACTAAAGTAATTTTAAGAATGGCACAAGGAACAGAATTCAAACACGTTATGTAAAAAAATTACAATTTCTCGAAATAGGAAACGAATGATGCAGAAGAGGAAGTAGGCTCTGCAAAAACCAGCATTGAGGAAAAATATTTCTTTGACCTAAGTCACAAAAGCTAATGAAAATCATACAATATTTTACAGATACGAGAAACTCTACGGATCTGAGACAACTTGATCAATGGACAATATGCATTCCGAGAGAAAACTTTTTGATTGAGTTTCTGATCCTACTGCGTTTTCTGACCGCCATCTTATTACTACACTCCATTCTCCTTCGAGTCATGAAGGGAGTGTCCTTTTCCAGCGCTGTAGACTGCACCAGTCCTGCCGAGGTACCAAAGGGGTATCTGAGGGTTTCGTAACCCTTGGTGACTGGTGGAAGGTAAACGTGATACACTCACGGTAGAGTTGGTCAAATGGGTGGGAGAAGCACCCATGCAAGGTGGGGGCTATCGATGAACCGTCCTACCTACCTTGCTAACTGACCAACCAAACGCTCGTTTGTTTTGGATCTCGAAAGCTCATGTAAAAGCAACAACAAGAACAAAAGTAGAAGGACCAAGAGCGGAAAGTGAGGGAGCGCGAGCACGATCAAGTAGAAACAGAAGGAAGAGAAAGGAGATCGCACATTGATCCGTTGGAGCATCGGCAACTAATTACGCAGATTTATGTTCCCATTGTCCATTGTCTCGGAGGAGCCCGAGGAGCAGGGCCGAAAAAACGGCAACTCGGGGCAGAGTGGACCCTGCAGCGAAGAGACATGGGCTGAGAAAGATGCAGGGAAGCTGAAAACGACAACGACGAGATCTTCCTCGACGAACCAGCAAGGAGAGAAGGACCAAACAAAAAATGAGACTGTATGGGCTTATGGTGGTATCCATGTGCTAGAGGTTGAACGAGGAAAGCAGGATGGCCGATAACTGTGAAGGCGGACGAAGAAGAAGGACGTTATGCTAAAAGTACGGTGCGGCTAAAGTTTGAATTTTGATGGTGCAAACGTAAGATAAAAAACGAGAAGTCAAAAGACCTGGACGCGAGGAATCAAAGCGAGAATCATGGACGAAGAGTGGATTGGACAAGTCCTTGAGGACCTGTAGGAGTACAAGAATGGTGACCGGGTAGCTACTGGCCTCTGGAGCAGTAACCGAAGAAAAAACGAAAGCGAGGACTCGGGGCGGACCACCAGCAGAAATGGCCCCGCCTGCTTTTGATATACTGTGCCTTTCTTATACACTGTTTTCCTTAGTATGATCATGCAACGTCCATACACATGATACAAATTTCATTTCCGAGTCTCCTTACGCGTGTTTCTTTTCCACTACCAATACTTCATTACACTAAGGATCACGATTCCCTAGTTTCATCAACTACAGCGAAAATCTGGCCTTTTTGTTGTAATAAAAGCACAGCAGAAATTGTTAGCCCGCACCGGAAGGCTACCGGACATGTTTCGGACACAGTGTACATATGTAAATTAAGGAAACATCATCTTTTAGCTCAAAGTCATAAAACAGCGCTGCCATTACGTAAGATCCTAAAGACTACTACACTATAAATTGTGAGCTAGACCCCTGGATAATCTTTTCCATACGTACTCCATACCTTTTATAGAATTATTTCTTTAATCGAATAACAGGACTAATCACTATTATCTAGTGGGTAAAGTTAATTGAAACAAGTGTTCGACGCAATGCGGGCATAATCCAAATGGATTACCGACGAAAACTTTCGGTCAAACTACTAATCAATTCAAACGGTCTATCACAATATCAATCAGACTTGCCGTCATTATTGACACGACAAAATTAAATAACGCAAGCTAGACCCGAATGAAGTGTCCTCGCCAAACTTACGCTTCCACAAGCATCATTTATTGCTAATTGCCAACATGAAACAGAGTTCATTGCGCTTGGTTTGCGAGCTCGACTTGCAGTAGTAGGTAGAGGCCTCTCAATATATTTAACCTCGGAGGGTTGTAACATCGCACAAGCCGGAATGGACGATGCAAAATACTTGCGCGACCTGTGTGAACGACGTCGTGGCCCTATTGGCAATCCACTAACAAGGCAAATACGGGTCGAGTCGGTTTCCCCGTAAGCAAGGAGCGCGGTACCCTCTCTGGTGAAGATACGTGCGCCAGGTACGCGTCGGGAGAAAAGAAAACACGTGGTGTATTCGACTCTGCGATCGGAAGACGCCAGAGCAACGGGCGTCGAGAATCCTCTCTCTGACACTCGAGGAGATTCTGCCACGCGATATCTCTATGCTCTCGTTCGCTCGTCAGGCTTACTCCGCTTTTGCTCCGATCCACCAAAAGAAAGGAGGACGACTTACACGATATAACATATTAAGTGGGGACCCGTTAACAGGGGCGCGGTTAGAACATTGGCCATTCTCGTTTAATCTTCCAAGCCGCGATAAAATATATACAAATGAAAGGATGAAAAAGGAAAATATGTCATATGCAGCTACACTTCACTCTTTTGTCTAGTAATGCACTGCTGTTCAAGAGACCAAAACAATTATTATCGATAACTGTAGGCTCTACTTTTTTTAACCAGTGAGAGCCTCGCCTAGAGAGTTCCAGTGTTTTTGCTTTTACTTTTCACCATGTTTATTTTCTGGTCGTGACTCATGTTTTATGTCAGTTGACAGGGCAGACCATGGCTGGCTTGTTATGTAGCCAGGAGTTGATTTTCTTATTCAAGTGATGCCGACCACGATAAGTAAGACCGGACCCTATCAATGCCGGTTTACACTGACGCTTTTTATATGTGCACAACTTTTGTAAGCTTATCGTGCATGATTACATTTTAGATGAGAAAATCATCTATTCCATCGAAATGAGGCAGGTCGAAAGTAAATCCTGTATATAAGCACGAGGCGGATATACTCACGCTGAATTTCCAGAATGATGGTGAAGAAACCGCAATTTTGTGACTCGATGATGCGGGAAATGTCAATAATATTCACCAGTCTCCAACGAGTCTAGGAGGAGCCGAAAGGATCACGCTTGAATTCTTTGAGTTGAGACTTCTTGGTAAGCTCGTGAGTTCCAGCAAAAAGAAGATTTTAAACAGGACCACCTTTTTTTAAATCGCTACGAGGGGATCGGATACTTTCGAAAAGTTAGTATTTGATCGAAAAACAAGTTTTCAAGGTATTTGAAAAAAATGAAAGAAGGCAATTTACAATTTCTCAAAAATTAGATATTCCTCCGTGATATCAGCTGCAGGACATTATTGTTCTAGCAGTAACACAGTGCGCAATGATAAAGTGCATGTTGCAGCAGTGTAATGATGGGAAAATAAAATCGAGATGAGACGTAAAGCGTAGGAAGACAAGAGATGAGATGAATTTCTCATGCGAATAGAATGAACGATATCAGAAAGACGGAGGATGGGTATGGTGATCGAGGATATGAGACGTATAGACGCTGTCCCTTTCTATCAAACAGCGAAAAGAGAGGGACAGAAAGGGAGAGCACGAGCTAGAAAGCTCGTGGAAGATAGAACGGGAGAGAGATACGAATGAAATCCAGGATGAGACAGTAGACGGGAAGAAGAGACCGACGGATGGACAGGTAGCCCAGACAGACAGCCGCAGCAGTGGGCACGGACGGACATATACCGCAGTAGAAGCAGCGAGCAGAAGGAGTGAAGAATGAGGAGAAAGGCCGAAGGAAGAGACTTCGCATTGTGATTCTCTCGCAGTCTGCCAGGGAGTGACTGACGGGTGAATCCGTTCATCTCTTCAACAGCAGAGCTGCTTCAGCCTCTCGTCTCTTGCACGAGACGTGGATGTGGACGCGGATGTAGATGCGGACGGTTAACCGACGAGCGAAACGTTGAGAAGTGAGTAACATCAAAGGAACGTGTGTTCTCGATGTTGATTAAGTCGAATTGACTCGTCCACGAGCCGCTTTATTTATTTAATCACTATGCCCACAATGGCAAAGTCTTGGGATAATAAATTTGTAGTAAATATGAAGAGGATGCAAGTCGACTCTTTGCTTTTTCAACTAATTATTTTGTAATGATTCAATGGAAGAAAACGTTTGCTTAATTACTCGAGCCAGTGCGGTTGACTCGGAAATTCTAGAGTATGTTTTATCGTTGCAAAAGATTAAAGCGCATAATTCGGTGTGAATAATAATCGTTCTTTTGCATTTCTTTCTTTTGGTGCCTTCCTGCTTCTTCAAGGTTGTTTTATAGCTCCAACAGCGAACTTTAGAGGAACCTACGCACGGAATGAAGAATGACAGTACGACGGGAAGAGTCCAAACAAACGAAGACCGAGTGATGGTGAACCTCCACCAAGATACGTCTTTGTCATTCAAATATGTATAACCTGCCACTGATTGACTGATGAACTGATGAATCGATCCCAAGTCAACATTCACTTCGTCAATCAGTCCAATCTGCTTTCTCATGGCATCCCTCTATTTCGCTTTTTCATGTCTCTTTCGGGCACTTTGACGCTCCGAGACCATTAACCGCCGCGTCCCGTGCATTGATGATACTCGCATTTATCGTTTTTGTAATGAACGCCTTTTTTAGACTTTAGGTTTAACTACAGACGTATACGGTGTAAAAAAACGTGCAAATGTACATTCTATTTGCATTTAATTTCACATGAGTACGAACGTGTATAAAAAGTGAGCCCCAGCTGCGTTGTATGAGTCGATCTACCACGTTTCTCAATCTCGCACAATACAAATGGCTAGGAAAGATTGGACTCGATATACAGGGCCTATCTGAATCCATGGCTCACCATCCCCCCCCCCCCCCCCCCCCCTCGGCTTCGCAGCTAGACGAGCAAAGCGTGCACCTCCGCGAGATGAGAAATTTTCTCCCACCAGTCCGTGTCACGTTCTTTCTCCTTTCTCCAGGCATACCGTAAAGGGGTTCTAGGAAATTGCTCGAATTTGTCAATATTCAGGCGCACTATGATTTAAAAGACTATACTGCCGTCATCCAATCCACAAGATCGAGTGTTGCATGAAATATAATCTTCTAATATTGTCGCCCATCGGATCCTATCGAATAGTTTCAAAATTCTTGTGTTTACGAAGATTCCGATAGTTCTAGAACACCTTTTTAATTTTTACCCTAAGCTGTAGATTGAATAAGAAACGGTCATTTTCGATGCGCAAGTGGGCAAGTAATTTTTTTCATTCACGATGAAATGGGTTGAGCTGCAGCGTGGCTAACACTTTGACATTTCATTTGACTTTGCAGCATTGATATATCAGCTTGACAAAATCTTTTTCTACTCAACTTTGTGAACCCGTAATACCACGAGCATAACATTAACAGTGGCAAAATTATCCAAGGACCAGTTTTGCATATTTCCACCATGTAGAAGAATCTCGCCCACAACCAGATTACCAGCACACACCCTGGTGTCCACAATTCATAATAAATTGGCGAAAATGTTGTCAAATGGGACTATAATCGAAGCAAACAAACATCGAGTAACATTTGGACGTCTGCAAAAAAACGGCATATGTTGACTTATCAATTCAATGCATGTGTGTAGTGAGCTTGTTAAAGACCTTCAGTTATTTCGTCGGCACTCATTTACTTTTGAGCGACAACATTACCACAATTGAATCACATCACTAAACGTAACAATACGTCACCCTCCTGCAATTTGTTGGATTTTTTATGCTCCCGATTCTTTCTTTTTTCTGAGTTCCCCAGTTTGGCGGTCTGAAAAGAAGTCAATCCATCGCAAAAAACAGTGATCATCGATTGGTATGCAGGCAAAAACCTTTGGGTGCTAAAGTTGCGCAGCATCATACGTCAAGTAGAGACAAAAAGAAGTCGGAAAATCGAGTCTCCGAGCGGGGTCCGGGCAACGTAATTCAGTGACACGCGAGCTGCATGCAATTTTGCGGCGCGCCATGTGAGTCCCAGCATAGCCACCTTATACTTAAAGCGCAGCCAAAAGTGTAATCGCGGAACGATGCAGCTGGTACGAGGATATACTGGTGTAGTCAGCCGGACTTGGGCGAACCAGGCGGAACTTCGTCAAGGTGTGCGGCAATGGGGACGTATAGAAGCAGAAGGGATGGGACGGAGTGAATAGTGAAGGAGAAGACTGACGTGGTAGTAGACGCGCGATGGAACGCGCCAGGACTCGACGGAATGAGTGATGGACGAGAGCCCGCCGCGGAAACAAAGAGCGAAGAAACGAGGGACGTGGTAGAGTGATTGAAATGGCAGGGAGTGCTATTAGTAAGGAGGGAATGGAAGACGAAAGAAATGACATCTAAGCCGGGCTCGGCGTCATTAAAAAGGTTTTACTTAAGTATCTTCAAACTTTGCACTTTCCTTACTCCTCAATGTTTAGGTTCTCGTCTATTTCTCTTCGTTCCACTATAAATCAATCGACACCTAAACAATTACAAGGTATTCCACTCTGTACCTTTCGCGTTTGGCCTGTATAAATAGATGTAGATAAATGATGAAGATCGATGAGATTTCGCGCCAAAAACTTTGGGATATTTTGCTCCATCAAGTTGTCTCGGTTCAAAGTACTCGGCGGCTTGGCTACGTGTTGATCATTTACATTGACTACTTTCCGCGGTATAATGCAGTTATCACGCATGCAAAGGCGAAATGACTTACCACATTTATGTGTACGTAAACCTCATCATTCTTAAGATCAAAATTAATTCAATCTTGTCCTCAATTTCTGATATTTTAATATCAGAAATAATATGACAATACGAAACAGTAGAGCGAACAATTAAGGTTAGTAGTGAGCTACATGATGCATATTTGAGAATCACATAAATCAATACAATTCCGAGGCGTGAACAACTGGCTGTACAAATAGAAAAATTATGAACATCGAAGCCAGTCGATGATTATTAGAAAAATGCCTTTTCGTGATCACCTTTCTAAATAATCCCAATCAGCCTTTTCACGTTATTTTTGGGTTATAGGTTATAGGTACTGAAGTCATAATGTCGTTGGTTCTACGTTTCAGATGTCAAAGCTATGCCCCTGCGACGGTTATACGTCCCTTCGTTAACCATATGCTCCTTTTTTCATCAATTTCTGTCCGCAACCGTGCCGAGGACAGCCCCATCATATACCCAACCAAGTTTAATAAAAATCACAAAGAACAAAGTACCATCTATTTATTGTGGCAATTTTATGTGATTCGCTACTTGGGCACACCCAGAAGCCATGTGCGCTGGTTTTTCTTGCGTATAATGATATATCTGGTAGATACGTTGGACAGAGTCGCGATATGCAAAGAAGTAGAATTGAGTCCCGGTGACGGGATGATGGATGAACGACACGTCCATCGATCCATCCGTCCGGCTGAATGCCGGCCAAAGCACGCAGCAAGAGACCATGATGATCGATGTATGCTCCTTAAGAAGGCAAAATCTGCGAACTCGTTTTCGTTGCGGCCACTGTGGCCTCGGGGTACCTGATAAGTTCCTGCGTGCCTGCCACCGGACTCGAATTCTACCCCGACCGTGGGTTAAATGTGACACGGAGACTCGGAAGTGGTGTCATAGTCAGTTACGAAGATGAGGGTGATGCGAATGAACGAGGAATATGATTAATGCTTGACACTGCAGAAATAAAGAACGACAGGTGAAGGCCATAGCATGGCGCTCTTGTTCCCGGTAATCATTAATTGCAGACCGTTCCTCAATGATACCACATCCGTGCAAGCAATTCTTTCGGCTATATTGAAATTTCAATCAATTCAAATCAAACACAGGATATTTCTTTGCATGGTTCAATTGCGACAGCGTACTGCCATTACACTGGTATTGGCAATACTTGTCATCAATCCACTGGTATTGGCAGTGCATTGATAATTATTGACAATCATAATGATGCGTTCTCTAGTATCGAAGAAATCGTTCATAATGAACTACGGATACTCCTCTACTAATGACTAATTTCGCATACACTGCTTTTCATTCGTGGTCGTTTCTGGGGCTACTGGGGTACGGTAATTTTCTAATTTCGTTATTCTATTATTGATTCACCAACATGCAATACTATAGCTACCCATTAAGCAACAAACAACAACCAGTTTTCCACATTATAATCTAACTATCGCACACCGTAGTCAGTCATAAACGTAAACCAATAGTCGACTTCCGTATATTGCTAACAATTTTTTCATCCAGTATAACAATACTGCATAAAGGAAAGTATATTCACCGGAATCCTTTACTTAAAGTCCACACCGCTGCGGAAGCTTTTCCAGCTTAGTGTGCTTTTCGGGTACCAGGACTAATAGAACATCGCTCACTCGCTTCAATTACTTTAGGGTGAACAAGCTGACCGCGAAGTGAGTTAAAAACTGCAAAGCTAACGTCAATAACAATGTACAAATTTCCAGCTGGTTTTATTTGTCGAAAGGTCCCTCCCGATGAAGTAGCCTCCGACAATACATAGGACAACCATAGTTCTGACTTTTCGGATAACGGAAATACTTATTGTTAAACTTAGGGTATATAGTAGAAAATTGTATTCGTGGCTGGAAGGTTTCTAAGTTAGATCATGCCGCATAGCACGAGCGTCCCGAACAAAAGACCGAAAGACCTGTGATGGAAACGTTAACTTGTCCCGGTTACATTTAACTCTATGGCTACCAGTTTCTTTCTCGAGTCAATTTTGTGTGTATTGCACTTCGCTTCGTTAAGAAGTCTTCAGAAAGAAAGGGAGAGGGATAGAGGAAGGCAGAATGAGAGGGTTGGGTTTGAAGAGGTGACAGGGAGGACGCCTTCATCGCGATGTCCGTCACTCCTGTGCGTTCTCTT
>OX632362.1:13641813-13718957 GCA_951751655.1 Ophion costatus | reverse complement strand
GATATTGAGGCCACTCGGATGTGTTATGTTCAACACCCTTAACCATACGTCGTAGTGGACTGGATGATAATAATACATGTCGCAATAGAGTTGTTAACTGATGCAAACGGTCAGTTTGTAACGATCAACTAATAATTCGTCTCCGTATTTGGAATCCCGAAAGATTCATAATCTCCGAGATTTAACGAGAACTTATGTATACTGGATTGGTGTATATATATATAGAGGGTGAGGCACATAAAGTGTTACAGAGCAATAGCACTCAAACTATTGATCACACATCCAAAAATGTTTCGGACAAAAGGTTCAGTGTTCGAGAAGGCCGTCATACTGGCCCACCCTATCTTTTTATCGGTGGATGCGCTGAAGCTACGTCAAGGTCAACTACACTTTATTAAATGGAACCATGTATTTTTTTTCGATGCCCTTGTATTGTATGTTGCTGAATTCGTCTTAAAATCGGTAATAATGTCATCGAAAAAAAATACATGGTTCCATTTCAAAAAGTGGAGTTGACCTTGACGTAGCTTCAGCGCCTCCACCGATTAAAAAATAGGGTTGTCCAGTATGACGGCCTTCTCGATCACTGAAATTTTTGTATGAAACATTTTTTGATACGATCAATAGTTTGAGTGCTATTACTCTGTAACACTTTACTTATGTGCCTCACCCTGTGTATATATATATATATATATATATATATATATATCGACCGACACAGGTGAATGGGCGGTCAGAGTGCGGCTCCGGCGATCATTGCTGTTAAGCGGCGTTACGCGCGGCCAACACTGGGAGTGGTGACCACTTAGCCGTGCTCTGGCTGGCGCATCGACCAGTGAGTGGAAGGTCGATTCTTCTGAGGCCTTGGTGTACGTACTTTTTAGATTGAAGTCGGCGCACCATGGAATCAGAAGAATACAGGGCCGCCTATACCAGTACGGGCTTTCCAGTTTCCCCGTGCCCACGGCAAATGCGGTATAGTGTAGCGTAAGTCGGCTGTGGCCGCAACGGGAGTTAGGTTTAACGGGTGGAGTACGGGTAGGCATAATGTAAGGCGGGTAAGGAAGAGTATAAGGCGGGTAGGGAAGAGTATATAAGGCGGACAGGGGGGATTGTATAAGGTGGACCGAGTCGGGGAAGGTAAAAGCGCGACAGCGTATACCGTGAGGAAAAAACTCAATAAAAAAATATATATATATCTATATGTGCGAATATGAAATTTAAAAAAAACTGACGGGCACACCACTCGCTAAATAGACTGCGGCTTAAAATCGTCAGAGCTTTCATTCATACCCGAAGGTATGCTTATAAATATAGCTCCAGGACCATTAAATCAATAGATGCACGATTTGACGAAGCTCATCGCGGTAAAACGATCCACGTTAAGCTGCAGAAGCGTTATTTAAATTGTTTCAAAACGAATATTCTTGATGGGATTACAAGAGACTCTGATGACGCACGGCATGAGGGATTTCCGATTCCGTTCGCCTCCAGGCAATTTATAGATGCATTAATCTAGTCACGATATCCGATATAGAAGAGCGCTCCAAAAGCTTGTACATATATGCTGGCTGTTCATCTAGTACTAGAATGACGCCATAGATTAGTTGAATTACGAGACAAATAAGTTTTGAACGTCGCGGATTCATGCCGTTTACTTGCGGACGACCTCAACCTCTCGAACATGTTTAGCCTCTACAAATTGCACCAAGCAGAAAATGTCTATTGTGTAGGTTTCTTCTTCGGGCGGTAGGTAAACTCTGATTTAGCGGCGAACTTTGCATCAACCATTATTTTAACGAGGCTGTCCACTACTTTGGTATGCCATAAACTTTATTGGATCTAAATTTTATCATTAGGCAGGAGTCAGCAAACAAGGCCTTAACCACTTCTCAATATTTCTGCGAAATGCTCTGTGAAAATTTAACTACTACTTGGGATTCCTATTGGAAATTTCTAAGTGTACCGACAACCACCTGAGACCACCTCTGCATTAGGCGTCCCTACTACGCACAGGTCTCGGCAAATCGATAGCGGCAGAATAAAACGGTCGAAAGGGAACAACAGCAAGTATTTGTCAGCATTTTCATATGTGAGATGTCCTTCGAAAACGACCACACTCTTACAAGGGTGCGAGGCCAAGCGGGACCTACCGATTTCGCCCAAACTGTGTGGGTAGAAGGAGGTGGTTCCTCACGTAATGTTCCTAAAATATTTCCCCTGAGTAAATGGTCCATAGGAATGAGTAAAACGCTCTCCAAAGGTTTCCGCGTAGAGCTCGAGGGATATTTTTTCAACTATTCCCAAGTCAGCGGCCTAGCACAGTGGTCAAGCGCATTGCTTGTCACCCCGATGGCTTGGTTTCGATTCTCCCTGCTACCGTCTTTATTTTTTATTGTTTTTTTTTTGTACTTCTTGCAACTTTCAACTACTTATTGTAGAATTTAAATCCATTCAAGCAGTTAATTTATCTAATTAGGCTGTTTTTAATGAAAATCAAAATTCCGAAAATTCTTGCAATTATTTATGTACGCTGCTATTTATTCATTATCAGAAATAATTTTAGAACTTTTAGGATGATATTCAGCGTAGAAAGATTTGAAATATACATACTTTTCACACCAGGCACATTTTATAAAAGTATTGTTGGAGCAGTTACATTTTTCCGAAACATTCAACATTAGAAAGCATGCTTCATTTAAGCTTTAATACGAAGGTTTTTCCTCTGTCCATTTTTATGCTAATCAAGCGTACTGGACCGTATGAGTGAAATCAGGAGCATTGAATTGATGCTGCACGACCGAATGTATTTTAATTGCATTTTTTCTTGACGTTAATACTCGCTGTTGTTGGAGCATTTCAGAGGCATTTTGTAGTCTTTTAAGTGGATGTTTTAAGTGGCGATAGCAATATACATCAAACTGTAAAACCACCGGACTAGATTTCGGTGGAATGATCTTTATATAGTGCACGTTGCTTCGCCTTGCTCATTGGTGAATGTCTCATCATACAATGACAAATCTGCTTGGCCGCTCCACGAATGCACAAATAGAAGCAATTTATTGTTTGTGATGTATGGCTTCAACCGTGTTTCCAAGAATTTTGCATAAAGTTCTTTCGTTAGTTGCAAGGAAAAAATAATTTTAAAACGGTAGCAGCGAGAATCGAACCCAAGCCGTCGGGGTGACAGGCAATGCGCTTGACCACTGCACTACGCCGCTGACATGGAAGTGGTTGAAAAAATATCCCTCAAGCTCTACTCGGAAATCTTTGAAGAGCGTTTTACCCTTCCATATGGCCCACTTAGGCGAAACATTTTAGGACCGTTACGTGGAAACCTACTTCCTTCTACCCAAGCAGTTTGGACGAAATCGGTGGCTCCCGATTGGCGTCCTCCCCTCGTTAGTACACTTCTCATGTTTTCACTGTTATCCCTGTCATCTCACCCAAATCACCCATTTCCTTTGACAATGCGATATCCTCGTCCTTATCCTTTTGCAACGGGGAATCGTGAATGAAAAAAGGTTCATCTATAAAAACGGATGTCTACACGTGTGGCTGAAACCTCATTGTAGAAGGCATTTAAAATAGATCAACACACCTCGAGCTACGAAAATGTTATTATTATTTATTATATAAGCAGTGCTTCATATTTCGAAGAAAAAAAATAACTCAGGCCGACGGTTTCGTGATTCGTTTAAAATGTTCATTTCTATAGAGAAACGTAGAAAAGTATTCTCTCGTATGTCATAGAGCGCAGATATTCAAAGAAACCTGAACATTCTGTACTGACGAAATTAATGCTGAATAACTTTCGCCAATTTATGAACCCTTCGTACTGTTAAAATCAAGATAAGACGGGAGGGTAGATCCTCTCGAATCGCATTGAGGGGGAAAATTTCGCCGCGTTACTCTGCAGATACCATATGCTGTACCAGGATAAGTGGCGACTGGTCCGTATTCGTAATCATGTCGGTATCTCGCCACCAACTGCGCGTATAAGACTGACTTACTCTGTAGTTGCCACTGAAAATAGTATGGACTGAAGTCGACGCAGAGCGAGAAACATATAGAGCATACGAATGAGCGAGTGAGGGCCGACTCGCCGATCCGTTCTAATAAATATTGTGTCAACATAAATAAGCATACTATGGGATGCTGGTATACGTTGGCGCGCACACACACACGCACGCACACACACACACACACACACACAAGCGCGCGCACACACACGCACGCACGCACGCACGCATACACAGACACATACATCTCGGTCATAGCTGGTGGCAAAGGGGTGTTGGAAGAGGCGAAGTGGCTTGCCGTCCAAATGATGGACGGTTGACGTACAGAAGGACAGGTGCTGTGTTCGTTTAGTTCTTTCTTTACTTCACTCACTGCTATACTCTCGTCCCATCTCTCAAGCTTGGCGTCAACCTCCACTCGACTCAGCGACGCCGATGGCGTCGTTGAACGACTGGCGTGTACGAATCATCCTCCCCTCTCATCCGTTATATGCATACATCCATTTTATATTCAACTTCGATGTTTATCTTGTTTTATTGAATTGTGTGGATGTTACAAAAAATCTGTGATCTGGGAGTCACATTACCAAACTATATATCGCGGAGGAAAGTTTCTTCAAAGCGGCGAACGCTGTTTGGAGGATGAACTAGCCTAAGTTTTTGCAACGAATGATTATCTGTACCTACTTTCAGACTGTACACTGAAATCACTAACCATTGCGGATATAATTTTGCTGTAAGTTCCATAAATTATTTGGTAGATAATTGGATACTCGTGCCAATCGGTATTTGGAAATTTTTTTTCGTTAGAGTTTTACGGATGACGAATTCTTATTTTTTTTGTTTCTAAATTATTTTATGTGGCCATTTTTTATATTGAAATGGCGTGCAAATGATTTGTACGCATGTTAAGCGCTCGATATTTCTTCAAAGGCCATACTGGTTGAATCTATTGGTTAATGTCGCAAATAATGTGTAACTGATTCTTATACCGCAATTGGTGATAAATTAGTATGAGTTCGACAACCAAACATAAGATCCACGTTCCCGCGTAATTCAATTCTTAAGATAAGTATGCGTACACTTTTTAGTTTCAACGACTTGAGCAATTGCCTTGACTCAAGATCTTCAGTTTGTATTACCTACAAAATGTCTATACTCTACTCCGGTTCTTTCACATTCAAAGCGACATACTGAATACATAGAAATACATCGTAAACGACTGACTTTGCATTAACGTGTTTCACATTACAGATGTACAATCTCGTAAACGCCACTTCTTGATAATAACTTCATTTGGTAACGATAAGGTGTGTGCTGTGCGAACGTGTTACCTGATGTTGACACATAACATCGACACGTGATTTGACAGCGTGACTAACTTAGGATACACCATTTTCTATACGGGGAAGCAAAAAAGGGTTACCCAGATATATTCATAATTAATAGAAAGTTGAGTATGAATGGTTAGTATGCTAACCATTCTAACCAAAAATTAATTGCCAAAAGTTTGAGTTAGAACAATTTTTTTCTATGGCTGCCTAGGTAAAAATTGCTTTTTTCAAAACCTGTATCTACTTATCCATTCCTTCTATGGCTAGTTTTCACCTTAAGCAATGAAACGTCACATCGTGATTTGGTGTACCCGTGATAGATTTTGGAGTTTATTAATTGCCACGTTTATACAATTGAACATTTTTAACCGCGCCGTAAAAAAACCGCACATGGATTCGTATCGAGATGCCATGAGAAGCCGTAGGCGAATAGGCAATCATTCTTCATAGTAAATCAGAATTAGTCCTGTAGGACCAAAGTGGGATAACAGTTGTTTCTTATCACAGGCTTTTCCATAAAATTTAAAACTATTTTCTCTCTACAACAATTATGTGGCGAAGGCGTTATTGGACCGCGTGAAGGAGCTTTCCATAATAGGTTACTAGCGAATAATTGGAACACATAAAATGATTGGCAAAACTCAGTACTGCTAAATTACGGAAATGGAAAGACAAAACTTAAAAACGCCAAAGAATTTGGAGCAGACACCGGAATCGGCCTGCGTTTATCCTTTTACAAAATAGAGAATATATTCATGTGATTTTTCATTCGCGCATTAAACGCGTGAAAAAGTGCTACCTTATAAATATTGCGAAACAGAATATATTTTCATTATAATTCAACTGTCATGTGCACCGAGCATTCCCTTTCGCTTTGTTCATTTGTTATGTAATCGTCAACAAATGACCGCAGCCAGATGAATGTCTTCGATATTCAACCGGTGAATTGTAATTAATCTGCAAAATCGACAATTGCAACAACCATTTACAGTGGTTTCGGTTACTATCAATCCGGTCAAGGGGTTACGTCTTTTCGAAAATGATTCCTGTTGAGCTTTTCGCGTAATTCAATTTGCTTAAACGCACCGAAGCGCTATACGCTTTTCAACAACCATAAGCGTGTCCATACAATATTGGATAATTTTTGCTGAAGTGTTTGACACAAAAAATGTAGAATCTTTTCCGCTAAACACTATCATTTGTATTTTTCGACTATTTGGAACACAATGTTTCGAAACGGCGAGCGGCATAACTTCAACAATTTTTATTGTTTTCACTCTAAATTTTGAGGACATATTTAAAACAACATTCCGAAGCGAAATACGTACGGGATTTTCCATGAGTTAATTATAATATTCGTTATTGACAAATGATTGTCCTTTTTTGCTGTCGAAAATTGAGTTTTTACTTTAAATGCTTGCCAATTACACAAAAAATGATGTTTTCAAAATCCCCTACACATTTCTCTAGCTATACTCATGTCAATTAATAGAATATTTTTAATTGTTTGCAAATTGAAATTTTCGTCAGTTATACTGCGTGGCGCAGAGCGTCCCAAAATCAACTTGCCTCGGGAGAAAAGCTCCAGCGCCACCATTTTGTATGATTTATTAATATATTTTTTGGTTCACTTGAAGATATGACAATAACATCCTTGAATATTATTATCCTTTTACGTATCCTTCCATCTAAAAACAAATCGCGAGAAATCACTTAATTTCAGACGTTTACAGTGGTGTATGCCCTTAATGTTCTTCCTCATTTTCACTTGATTGTAGTTTGAATCAATTTTTTTCTTTTCAAAAGTTCTCCACAGTAAGCGGATGATGAGTGAATGAAAAAGTTGGGCAGATGATGAGATTCCAGAAGATGTCGTTCCATCCCGGAAGCGCGACACAGCATCCTGAGCGGTGATGGGCAATTACCACGCTTGATTAATATCACTGCCAATTTGATAAATATTCCAATGGGCGTAGCCGGTCTAACCCCTATAGTCGTGTCGTGGCAGTCCGGGCGCTGCCACATCATACCTTCACTCCGAAGTATCGGGATAATTACAGAAAATACGCATCCGTCGAGGACTTACATGACGGGTGGAGGCCGACGTTATTATTAATCGAACGCACGTTTTCCAACCCAGTAGTTTATTAACGTGGTTTATTTGTTGGTCATACGCGATCACTCGGCAGAAACTATACCGTTGCTAAATGAGTCTAGAAATAAGGAGATCGTCAGTAATGAGACCTTGAGTAAAATGTATGATCCAAAAACGAAAGCATTCAAATTGAGGACAACTTATACAATCTTTCAAGTTTGAAAATTCTCGAACGCAAAACACTTTTAACCGCAACCTTTTTATAAACCCAGCAATAACCGATTGAGCAAACCAACTCTGCCCATTAAATGTGCGATATCAATGGTGCAAACTTCACCAGGCTCAATCGTCCAACAAGCACTGGGGCAGTCAAAAGAGTTCGCACATAGTCAAACGGGAAATCCATAGATCGGGGCAACTCCGTGAATCTTTCCCACCTAAGGAGTAAGAGTTGAACCTATTGGTCAGTAAATTTCGGTAAAAAGAATAACGCAACAATGAAGATTATGATCAAATTGAAGTCGAGTTGGTGGGAAGACGAAGAGAGGTGTATGAGTCGAATGAGAGAGCTTAGGCAGGGAGATGACGGAGGAAAAGAGGCTACAAGGAGCAGGGAGGGGTACGGTAGTCAGTCAGTCCACAGTTGATGGAAGCCGCCGGAGAAAGATTCTCGAGGAAGTGAGACAGCGAAAGCAGAGATTCGTATAGTGGGGGTGGGAGAGCGGTATGGTGGGTAAGGGGCAGAGTGGAGGAGAAGGGGGAAGGATCCGAGACCGACGTTCGAACAGATTTATGCGACACACATGCGGCAAGGCGTATAACTCACTCGCTAGCCCATAATATCCTCCCCTCGGAGTCACTCGTTCTATATCAGTCCCTCTCACTCGTACTCACGCTCTTTTACTACCTCCCTCACCCTTGGTATCTCGGGCGTCCCTCGCTCCACTTCCCCACCCGAGCATTGCCTCTTGTGAGTGTGAGTCTGGCAGAGCAACGAGTTGCTGTGGCATGAGAGACAGAGCCCCCAATACCACGCCGCCGGTCCGGCGGCGATCCAGCTTCGCGGTCTATACTCTAATATATATATATATATATATATATATATATATATATATATATATATATATATATATATATATATGTATGTATGTATGTATGTATGTATGTATGTATGTATGTATGTATCTATGTATGTATACGTATATGTATATATATTACACACACCTTCGTACATATACGCAATATTTATTACGCATCGGAATTATGTTTCAGCAGAAGCAGTATACAGAGCATAATAGTACCCCTGCACATTGACACTGTCTACAGTTTTCACTGGACCCGTCCACTGTACGAAGACGAATCAGGCTTGCAAGTATAATCAAGATTACATTCGAGTATAGATATACAGGCGCGTTATGAGGTTCATCAATATATTCCAGGACCTTGAGAATGCGTATGGCCAACGATAAGGAGAAAGGTGTATCGATACCTCGCTACTTGCCATTTCTTTTTGCGTTGATCAGCGCCAAGTTGATAATCACTATCGATTAACCGAAATTAATGAAGATACTGTATGACAACACACAGAACTGTCACCTTCGATGCGCATCTCGATGTACGCATGTATATTTGACGATGAAGGGCAATTTGAAGTCGAATATCGGTAGTTAGGTTTATGGGCACGAGCGCCTGGATTCTGCTGAGATATTTGGGCTAACCGAATCGTGCGGGTCGCATTTCCAAATCGGTTTAGGTGAGAAGTGTCTTCGCTAGCCTTCAAACGAGATGTTTCGAAGACAAAGGCCGAGGAAAGAAAATACAGATGGTGGTAAGAATATTGTACTAAGATAAATAATTGGAGACGTTGATTCTGGCCACCTAATGGAATATCAATATATATTTGAGTATAATAATCTAATAACGGCTTTTAATCTTGTCGATTGAACCAAAGCTTCTTCAGTTTTCAACGTTAAGCGATTCCCAACACGTCAAAATCGCTACGAATACGTTTCATTGGTCGTCGTGTCGCATGACAACTGGTTTAGCCTAGCGATCGCACTGGTCCAATTATCAATACGACGTAAAAAATGTCGGTCTCCGAAAATCAATGCTGACCATAAAACTGAAAAGTGGAATCCGTTGAATATGAAACTCGGACTACGAGATATAAAGCAATGAAACATACTTTTCTGATCGGGTAGGTCTACACCAGTGAAAAAGAAATTACCGATCCGTACACGGACACCGCTTATAGAGGAGTTAGCTTAGTTAGGCGTAATCGTATTACCTTTGTTTGTCCACCTTACCCG
Organism: Ophion costatus; assembly: GCA_951751655.1. Taxonomy (NCBI): domain Eukaryota; kingdom Metazoa; phylum Arthropoda; class Insecta; order Hymenoptera; family Ichneumonidae; genus Ophion; species Ophion costatus. The sequence continues at coordinate 13,709,197 of OX632362.1, read as the reverse complement.
CATGAAGCTTCCCCCTGCGTGTATGTCACAGTCATGCGCAACCTCCTGCTCAGGACAAGGAGAGTACGATAGACGAGAGTGAAGTGAAACTCGTGATCATAGCACCGTAGCATTGTCGGTCTCCGACCCTCATTGGCATGGAAGCACACGAACGAGTGAGCATTGTTGCGGTATTTGGTTGCACACGGATGGAATGAGTGAGCGGGAAAGAAAATACGCGTTGCTCCTGCGGGAGGAGCACCCCAGTCGGAGCCAGTAGTCGTACGGCATTATATCGTGAGCGCAGAAGTAATTTATAGTTGCAATAATTTATTGGGTACCATGGGGTTTATATACTTGCCTGACGTGTGGCCATCCGTCACCGTCCGTGACGTCACCTCCCTCCACATAATGACTGGCTACATCTCTGTCTTACTCTGTAAATTCTGCCACCCCCTCCTTTCTCTTTTACCAGCTTGCCTCATTCTTCCGTTCCGGCTCTCGCCGTACTGGGCCTTCTTCCACCATTTTCCATCTCTTCCTTTGTGTATTATTTACGAAATGTACTCGCGAGTGTGCTCCTGCTTATTGCGCCCTCATTCACCAAGACTAATGTGCTTTCTCTCGCGTAATTTTGCGCGTTTAGATATTCCCTGCAGGTGTTCTAGCTCACATCGATACCAGACATCAAAGCCGAATATATCTAGGACGTGGTGGTTCGTCATTTATTTGATCAATTATGAATTTCTGATTGTAGCTTTTGACGTTATGTACAAATACTTGTATTATTATCAGTCTTTGGGTGACGACAAGCCAGGTTGAACTATACAAACATTAAGTTCATATGAAAAACTTTCGTTGAATAATGAAATCTATTAAGATGAATAGTTGATAATACGATAATAAGAACAAGATGTTAAACCTAGTTGAACCTACGTATTTACAATGGTAAGATAGATAAATCAAGCGGATATGTGTAGTTTAGTCAAGCTGGCATCAGCATCGCAAAAATGTTCAGTGGAAGGAGTAAGGGGTAGTTCGCGATGAATACACCCTCTACTTATCTAATAATAAGCAGTGAATCAGATGCGCTGCACAGAGGGGGAGATTGTGGAAAAGAGGTGATTGTCAAATGAACACTAGGTCGAATGAAACAAGACTGAGAAGGTGTACGCGACATGTCATCCGGGTTTTCGACTCGCAAACTGATCCGCAGCAACCATGAATACTTTTCGATATGGCCCGATAGTATTTTTGAACACATAATGCCTGGCGTAACATGAACCCACCCCCGCTAGACGTATATCGTTCACTCACATTTTTTCTCTATCTCAGTCTTCAAAGGCCGTTGCACCGCACCACTTCGATCTACAAGACATCAACGTCGGAACGACAATAACGATGTCCATGGGTAGAAACGCCTGTAGGCTTGTTTGATAGCCAAGATTGGAATAATGAGCAGGAGTAAAGTGCCTAGAGCTATTTCCATAGCATTTTGATCCATTGGCATATTTAACGCACGTCTGCAACCGTCATAGACCCAGAGAACTGACAATGGAACAAAGAAAAACGAGCTTTTTTCGATACACGAAAAACTCGGTGGAGTCACGTATTCGAGTAATAACTTGACGTGGACAAACATATACTATTAACAGCCCTGAACGATGTCGAAGACTTCATTGGGTATTAAAAGTCATCAGCAAACATGTGGGCTTCGATTCAATTGCGTACTGCACTGGTAATGCACCGAGCTGGAATAAAAGCATCATTCCGTTTATGCTTGACGGTCAATATGGTCGGTAGCGAAAATATTATGCCAAAAAATGCTTTGCCACTACGGCTATGCCCGGATGATGCGTCGTATCGTCCTATATATCGAAGCCAAATATTACTCTCTTAGTGCCACTTTGTCCCTCAGCGTGATGAACTCTATTCTTATTGTTCTACGCCTCCCATGGTTTATGTGGGAATCGATGGCATCACGAATACAAAAATATACGTGTCTTATCAAAGGAACATCAATAAGCTGTGGAAAAAACGGGTGAAGGCACCGGGTCTCCATAGGTTCCTCAAGCAATCTGCTGATATTCTGTAATTCCTTATCCGTCATAACAATAGCGGATCCTCAGGATGGAATACTATGTGCCCTTTACGGGTATCCTCCAATTTTAATTTTCGAAAACGACAAGATTATTTGAACTGTCAGAAAAGCAGATCGTTGAGCGAGGGTGGCCTGTCCGACTCGTTGGCCGCGTGGGCGACGTAAACTTAACTCGCTTTGGCTAGGGTCGAAAGGGTGTGCGCGCGATGGCGTACCGGGAGTGAAAGAAGGAGGAGAAGGAGGAACAGGAAGCGGGTTATGGTACCGCAGCTTCAAGGGGCGAATGGGAGAGCAAGAACGGAGGTCTTGGCGACAGCCGTCAATCGATTGTCAACCGGGTCAGCCGACTAACCTAACCCAAAGCAACATGTCTCGCGCACCGTTCGCTACCTCTGCCGCACGGTTCATCGCTGCTGGCGTCTCGGGCGCGATACCGTCTCCTTCATTGATCGCGGAATCATCTACACGTTTGACTTTGCACAATTGTTCTCGTTCTCGCTGCTTCTGAATAGAATAGGTATACTCCTTATACTTATTGCTGTAATTCACCTGTCAATTAATCAGCTCATCAACTTTGGCGTCATGCATTTCTACAGAACTAATACAGAAATAGTCTTCAGATATTCAGATATTAGTTCGATAAATATTGGCTGTAAAGAAAACTTGCTATCGCCATTACGAGAGGACTTGTGATATTGAAGGCGCAAGGTGCGGGAAGAGAGATCAGATATGTACTAAGCTCGATTAGGGCAGCTTGTTTCATATATATGTGGAGGGTCGCCTTCCACATTGCAGAGGACCTCTCCTTTTCTTTCTGCCGTTAGGGTCAGCACTCAGTATATTCACGATACTCTATCCCTAATCCAACTGCCCTATCGTAGTATAATCCTGAGTGTAGGAGCCTCATCACCCGTGCATTATTTTTGCTTGTTTTGCTCAGGGTCGTACGTACAGGTCTGGAAACTTCGTCGTTTTTTATTGGTGCGAGGCGCCCTCGATACTGAGGGGGAAAACCATAGTTCCGTATTTATTTGCTAGAGGCGCCGTCAGTTAGCAGTTAGTAGATATAGATGTACAGTAATCACCTTGACAGCGCTGTCTATTGAATCGAAAAAATGCCTCGCATATGCGTCGTCCCGAATAGTGAAAAAAAATGTTAACGATAGTAAATATCCATCAATGTTTAAAGTTCCAGAAAATGAAGAATTGCGACGAAAATGAGAGGTCGTCATTCTTGGTACTGAATCCCTAAAGACGACGCAACACATTTGCAAATGTCATTCTGAGCCACGATATATCGTGCAACATTTGGTGAAAGAGGGTCCAGATGGACGAGTTCTCATCGATGTAAGTACTAATTAATTGCATACCTGTATAAGTTTAGAGACTTTATTTTTCCTTATTGCATACAATCGGAAAATTGTACGAAGTCGTTGTAATGTTCTTTTATAACATATAGTGTAATACTCTGAAAAGAACACACGTACACGTTTCCACAACGTCCCTGAGAATAATTAATAACTTAGGGGATTTTTTAAATAACAGATTGTTATTCTCATCATAGTATCAGTAGTGAAAAAAAGAAACACTTTCCATTCAGAGCGATCTTGAAGATATTGTTTATTTAAAAAAAAAGCCCGCGCCATAACAGACTGTTCGAGCTGGTTGTGCATTGGCTAACTTCTAGGTAGCAGCGCGTTACGTGCAGAATCGAGAACCACCGCTTCGCCTCATCATCTGACCCACCCCTCACCCCAAAAGTTTGCCGACCTGTATGTAAGACCGTGGTTTTGCTTATCGCTGGCATGATGCGAAAATCTTGAATGTATTTATGCGTATGTTCACAAAATATAGTCTAACTGATGTGAAACTTCAAGTGTATCATATTTCGTTAAAGCTCATAATGTTCGATCTTGGATTAGCAAATTCTGGATTAAAAAATCATTGTTTGAATATCTACATACACGTAAAAAATACACACAATGATCCGTGAAGTTGAAAAGGAAGTATCGCTGTCACTAAATGCAAATGATATGGAAAGATAATTGAATTTCGTTCTGTAATTGACGAGTTTACAACTGAAGCAATGAAAAAGCCCCCATCTCTCGTGGAGTGGTATAATGGGCGGCTCATTGACTAATACGTTATATTTGATAATAAGGAAACGAATGTGTTGGATGAAAAGATCGATTGAATCCTACCAGGATTTGATTGAAACTTGGCCCGATTGAGGAAATGAATGGAGAAACGGAAAAAAACATCGGAAAGCAGCAACCCTTCTCCGCGCTCTTAGAATTTTGCATATCTGGGAAAATCGAGATTGAAGTATCGGTTGAGGACTATTGAACGACAGAAAAGCGGAGAGTATAGCAGATGTGGAATGGGCTCCCTAATGAGTCCCGGACGTTGGGTGACGAGCCATCTCCTGAAGTGACGTCTCGACGCGAACTACCATGACCTTTTGCCTCAACTCATCTCTCATCCTACACCCCTTTCCTCGTCTTTGCCGCCTGTTACTGTAGTAGAGTTGGAAACAGAAAGGACTATGCCGTCTCGAGCGAAGCTCGGATTTGCTCGATAGGAAGAGAGTGACGAAAGCACAGGCATTGGTATTGGTACACATAGAGAATACGTACGTGATATCAACGTATTCGGACGTACGCTGTGTAGTGTATGTTGTATTTATGTGTATAGTTGAATCTGGAGAGAGATTCGGAAAAGGGGAAGTAACATGGACGCGAACGGCAACGACGAAGAGGAAAGAGGTCCGTGTAGGGGTGAACAGTCGTAGTATTGGTGGCCTACTCCACACATATGTACATACTTTCTTTATACCACAGCTTTCACCTCCAGTCGCTATCCTCCTCCTATATGCCGCGTGGTACCCAGCATGCCTGCCGATATCAAGACTGCCGTCCGACAGATCAATGCCGCGAGCAGTGACGACGTCTGGGCGTCCACCACCAACGTCTACTCGGACGGACGCGTGGACATCGCAGGGCGCACCAACTGTGCGCGAACGCCTAACTTTTCACCCTTCTTCGCGCGACTCACCCTGCGAAAGCTCTGTCACTTGCCCGGAGAACCCTCCATCCTGTTATCGTCTTGTACCACCGGCCACATAGGATGAGTATATGCCAGTACTTATGTGGAAGGAAAATAGAAACGCACAGATTCTTTGTTCGTAATTTTTCATAGATTTACAAACATTTCACAATGGAAGGTTATTCAATATCTTTCGAATGTTTCCCTATGATAAGAGCTTTGCTAATATAAGAAAAATGTTTATGGTGCAGACTGTCTCTCGTTTTGTGTTAAGTTTTTAAATCATACTTTTTTTCTCAACTTTGTCCTTTATAAAGTGTTAAATCGTTCCTCGCGAAATACAAAATCAAAGCCGTTTCGACTGTAGCTTATTGTTTCACAAGATTTGGCTGAATAGAACGTGATTTACGAAATCTCATTAAGTTAATATCATAACGATATACAAATTCAAAAAATTGGCAAATACTCTTTGCAAATCGCGAAAAATGAACAAAAATCATTGATCAAAATGTAACAACAACATGTCACTGCATAAACCTCAGTCCTTCCTACATATCTGTACTATGGGAAAGGTGCGTGTATGCGTATGCGTGTACCAAGGCAAAATGTGCGTGATGGAAATTAAAGCCCAATGTACCGACATTGATAGTAGGATCATCAAGGATCAAGGACAAGGGATTCGAATTTCTTAAAAATTCTCCGATCATTTGTTGGATGCTTTGCTAAATAGACAGAGGTATGGGAGTATGGAGTGACAAAAGCATGAGCGCGAACGAAGAGAAATCACCTCTAACTCCTCATTGCATATTCAGCAAGCCGCGCGAGGATTTTGTCTCGAACACGAAGCGAAGGGTCGGGTTCCCAACAATCGTTTCCATACGTCGCGGAGACGTCCGAAACAAACTTGGTTTCCGTTGGTGTGCTGGACCATTGGCATTCACTTGTCGGGTCGAACTGCCTCAATACTCGGTGTTGCGTCTTGCCCACATTTTTCTTCCCCCTTGTTTTCCCTGTGACGAGAACCCCCGTGAGACAACGCGAGCAGTTGCTCGTCTTCGCACCCGACTTTCATGGGGCAAGACGAAAAGATATCGCCTCTCGTGTGTTTTATTGGTTTTAAGGTTGGACTGGTTTAGCACGCAAATCCGTAGCGGGTCTACGAGAGGTGGCTACATCGGCTAGACGGAACAAGAGGGAAAGCCTCGTGTCAGAGGGTTGCGCTGGCGTGCAAATACTCGCCTGGCTGTAGTTAACGTATAGGCAACACGGAGGACAAGACTCGTCTTTCCAAATAGTGAACAGAGGAATACTGGCTGGCGTGTGATGTCGTGACGTCGAGTTATTCGCACTGAGATCCTCTACGAGAAACCGAGAATTCGTCCACTACCCCCTCCCGCGACCCTTCCTTCTCCTTTTGCATTCATGCAGGTCCCCTCCTCTGTCCCAGGCCATCCCACTTAAGAGGAAGAGAGAAGGAGAAGGGAAAACGAACAAGTACGAAGGTAGCCACAGCCGGAACGTGAATTCCTAGCGTTTTCCACGCTCTGCTGTCCGTCGACGGCCACTTACAATGATAGTGGACGCTGATAAAACTACCCCTCTCCTACCTCCATCTCTCATGCTAAATCGTTTTACTTCAGTTGGTCTTTAACTGGCAGTCGTTATTCCTACCGATTTCGTATTTCTTCAAGCTATTTTGTCTCCACAGTAAACCGTGAGTACAGACTCAACTTATATATTTTGTGAAATAACATTATCAGCAATGAATTGCCATAACAGTCGCTCAAAATTCATTAGATGTAGCACTAGATCCACCCGTTTCATTCAGTCGGATTAGTCATGAACATTACGCTGCTAAATGTGTAATCGCGTATACCGACTAAGCACAGAGACGAATGAAGTAAGACCGAGGGACGTTGACTGAGGATTGGAAAACCCAGGATACGAAACCAAACGAAAGGGTGGGTCTGGATGGAAGGGTGCTTTTGCTGCTGCCGAGGCTACTGGACGTTCTGCAGTATGACGAGGAGACCGAGTGAACGAGCTCACTCGTTCACGAACGATGGACGAAGACATACTATAAGAGCTAAAGAGCGAGAGAGTAAGAGAGGGAGTGAGAGAGATGTGAGCTGTTTCATCTGTCACCTGCAGACGCCGCCTTCCTTTCCGTCATCGTCCCTCTCACCCGGTTTCCCTACCTCCTCCTATGTCCCACTACCATCTCTTGAACCTCCTGAACCACCATGACTGCAGTCACCACCACACCCGCTCCCTTAATAATAACAACAATAGAGAGCCGAGACTAGAGCTGGGCGAACGGTCTAGTCGCTCATCGTCGTAGCGGCAGCGTTCGCTCGCGGGAAAGGGCAGCGGACAGTGCGGGGTAAGCTTGGGGTATCTAGGGCTGCTGTGAGGAAAGGGGTGGTTCTCGAGGAGAAACGGACGACGGCGACGTAGGAGGAGGAAGGGGTGTATGGGTCACAAGACGGCCGTGTCACGTCCGCTTCCAAGCCTCAACCCACTCCCGCCAGGTCCACCCCGCGTGTCAAGGTTCCCTTCGCACCCTTCATCTTCTTCTCTACGTTTCCAACCACCCTCTCTATAAGTCCTCTCTACTACCGCCCTACATCTCCTCATCCTTCAGGTCCATCTACACCTCACAGCGCTCTCTCTCTCTCTCTCTCTCTCTCTCTCTCTCTCTCTCCCTCCCTCTATCTTTCTCTATCCTCCTCTCCGTCTTTCCCACACCCGTTCGAACCCGCCTGCTGTCCTTTTACTTCGGACTCTCTCCTGACGCTCGTTGTTCGTACGTACAGACACATATACGCGTATACAGACTGACTAAACGGACCGTCCGTCCGCCGTCCTGTCGCTCTCGAGCGCTTCTTCCAACGTTTATTACACGTCGTCCGGCTCAACTTCATCAGGGAAATGTCGCACTACATCTACAACGGGCAGCGTCAACATACCCTTGGCACATCTCGCGTTTCGTACTATAGCCGAGATGCCGGATGGAGGGTTGTGGTCGTAATAATCTATATAGAGGACTACTGATAAAAGGCGGGTATGCTAGTTCTTTAGCGCGTGGAAACCTTCTTTAGCGTTTGTTATTTTACGAACAAGCATCTTGGACACGCCACTCAGCATAAGATGGCGAATGTCTCACCCCGCCTGCTAATATGAAATAGACACTTTTATCGATAGCGATCATTGGCGCGCTTACTGTTCAGTCATCAGTTTATTACTATTCGGGAAGTCTTTGTACAGATTTTAATCAGACAAATAATTATGGACATTGCCTCCTTGTAGTTGCTTATCGTCAGAGCGATTTCGAATGATTATATTATGTGTGTTCCGAAATCAAAATGTTGGCATAAGAGAGAAAGCAAGAAATGTGGTGAACCAACCAGTGAATGGAGAAATAACGATACTAGCGGATTCAGATGGACTGTAAACCGAAAATATTATGAAAACTAATGGTGTAATTGCCCTAGCTAACAAAAGATATTATTTTAATAGTAGAAAAAAATATTAAAAGTATTTGCAACAAATAATATTGGATGAATTGATAAATTGATAAATAAATAGCGGAATTAGCGGTAACTAAAATTCGATAATGAACTGAGAAATCGGTTTTAATGGCACCTTTTTTTGTTAAATTATAATGGTTCGAATGTTCATTGACAATTCATATTTTTTACTTATTTTAAAATATAAATCAGCTTTTGTTCGTTCACTGGTCCCCGCTGATCGGTGTACCCTATTTAATGCGATTACCAGACTTCCAGCCCCGCCGCCCCTTGCGCCTCTCGTCCTATTTGGATGGATTTAATGTCTGCTTGAATGATTTTTATTTTTCAACAATTCACGTACACTGGCCGTGTGTTCTCGCTGTGCCTACCTAGTTATCGACAGTGCAAAGTGAATTATTTTTTGTTCATCGTGATTCCCATAATTTTATCGAAGCATCTCTCCCTCTTTCTCATTCCCCTGTGCGTGTTTTATACATTACGCCCACACACAATACATGCTTTAGTGGGTATATATTTATACGCGCTCGTATGTGTTTGTGGAGAGGGAAACGAGGGAGAAGGAAAGAGCGACGAATACACGTAGGCGCCGTTGGGAAACGCTCGCGCGTAATTAGATTTGATTTCATAACTTTGCCACGACCTGCCGCCAGAACAAACCGAACGAGAGATGCATTAACTGCCTCAAGCGAACGGTCATGTTTGCATTTTCATTTCCATACACAGCATAACGGTTGACTGGAGCACAGACAGCTCGGCTGATCCTATATACCATAGTCATCTATACATGTACGCAATGGAAGGGGCGCTGATGTTCGGAGGACGCATTTTTATCGTCCACCTAATAATCAGCAGTAACGAGTGTACGTCATCAATTATCATCGCGTCTCCATAATGAACCATGGTACATGTAATACTGGTCAACGAGGAGAGGAATATTGTGATGTGACAAATCGTCATCGATGCAATTCGTCCCTTTTTCAATTGTGCATACAATCTCCACCGATACGACAATATTTCTTTCGCTTCCGCGATTACTTACCCAAATGGCAAGAAAATCTAAAGACCAAATATTCACTTCCCACTGATGCTTACCTGGAACATACGAAATAATAAAGATATGTTTAGACATGTGGCTTATTTGATAAATTTATGTTGACAGGTTAAAAGTGAATCTTTTCTGAGCCCCACGGTTAAAAAACAAATGCAGAATGTCCGTGTTTGGCTGATCAGTAACACCGGTTGGTTCGGTGGACCTGCACATGTTGATCGCAGTACAACAAATGTGCAAATATATTTCACCGTACCTTTTTGTATTAGCTATCGGAGCAATGAAGATACAATAATATCGTATGAATGATAATGATACAGTAGCAGCGTAATGAAAAACAATCAAATAAGGAAGATGGAGGAAAACCTACAGTACACCGTGAAGCTGCACAAATCCGACGGTCATGAGGATTTCGCGTGATTTGCTAAGATTATCATTTCAGTATTATCTACTTTGGTGGGCCTCGATGGTCCCTTATCGATAAAGTGGCGAAATATAAGGAAGCTATACAGGAGTTCGCCACCTATAAGTAAACAGACCACTCGTTACGATCATAGAGTAGCTCTGTCGTGAAGCGGTTTGTGCACTCGCGAACACTTGAATGCGTCAACTAATGAGAAAAGAAGGTTGTTCTCGAGCGGAGTACTAACCTGCTGAAGCCTCGCAAGTGATAATGAAGTTGACACCAGACAATCTCTCCTGAAAATTGTTCGGCTGCCACATCATCATAGACAATTAATACGAAGATTTGATTCCGTGGACGATTCCGTAGCTACGACTTTTACTTCCTAGCAGTATCGGGAGTATATTGAAAGTATTCGTTCAGTTTTTTACAAGTAAAATATTATTTTACTCCTGTTTACATTGTAGCTGACGTTCAGACAAGCTGCCGATGGAATGGCACAAATTAATATTTGTTCGCAATGTTATTAAACTTTTTTTGCACTGTCGTACTAAAACGTCACCAAAAGTAACATCCTCGAGTTTGTAACTTCTATTGTTCCGCCTGACGTCAATCGTCATCGTTGATCATGTTGCATGACAAAAAAAAGAATTATTTTTTCCTAACGTAACATTTTTGTTCGCAAGGCCACTTTTTTTGATAAATGCAGTCGTCTCAGTTTCGTAGGTTACAATTCCTTTGAACGGTCCCGGCCGGGTTCTTGTAATTATCGGAATCGTCAAGAGTTTTCGACTAGTCATTCGTACGTCGTAGAAATAATATAAGATGAATATCTCTCTCACGAACGAACAATATTCTACTCATAGAATATTCGCGATCGTCTTCGGCATACAACTCGCTCTAGTACCTTGAACTTGTGAAACTTAAGAGTGTTTCTATAAGTACAATCCTGATAATTACTGGTAATATTGCCAGAAATTTGGTTCTATAAGTTGATTTAGATATGAAACTTACATTCTTAAGGCATTCGAAGACGATGAATGGAGCTACAAGTACGTATGGTGTTACAGCATGTGTTAAAATGGTCTATATGGTTAAACTGGTTAAAATGGTATGGTCTATAATATATCAACAGTTGTCATCACAAAATACGCCTTAACATTCGTCAATACCGTGACATTGCATAGCCCAATGGATAATACAACAAGAAAATGAGCAGACAAGAGTAACGCTTACATATTCATATTATAAGACAAAAATGGATACCGGCCATTACTTTCCTCATCGTTCACCCAGCATTGATTTTCCAAGCTTTGGTATCCTTATGTATTGCGTACTCTCATTACATTATGATATAATTTCCAGCGGGTCGACGCAATCCTTTCGAGCCTTCATTTTTACACCCGGAGTGTAATACAATTAAATACGATGATTGTATTATTAATTGAAGGATAATTAAACTCAAATATCCACTTGCCTCGGGTTATGTAGCCAATTTATGGTCCTTGTTATAATACCTTGTTTTTTCTACTACGTAGTGTGGATTGATCGGATATTAGTATCAACCAATTCCCAATATCCAAAACTGAAATAATATGCTGAGGCATTCCGTGCACAATATCTGTATGAAAAACGAGTTGTACGATGAAAATATAAAAATGTTCCTATCCCAAGATAAACAAAATCTTAACAGCATAAAATATAATTTACATGTGCACTAAATCACTTGATTATTTCCTTTACAATTTGTAAAATATTAAGATCGAATGGATATTGATCCATCGAAGAAAAATTTGTTACGTGCATATAGCATGTAAGATCATTGAACAATAGCAACTTTGTCGTTGTACATTTAAGATGACTATCAACTTGCTAATAATGTTCCATTCCCGCAAGAATCCACAGCTCTCTTTGTGTTTTCGAGTTGTCCTTCTCACGTAATGACTGACTGTCGCTAGTATTTCAATCAGTGCTCCCGAACTCATAGCGTTGCTATCGCGATACAAAGTACTATACTCACGTTAATTAATAGCTACCTCTAACTCGTTGTTTTCCAACATCATGTTATTGCAATCTTGACAATCTCTGGATTTTTCACAAACTTTTCCCTCGATAGTTTGTTTAGATTGCCTACTAATGCCCGAGTCTGTACGACTTATTAATTAAATCATTAATGGGGCGTTCTTCATCAACTGGGCCACTTTTTTTTCAACCTCCCCAATTTGTTTTCAAAATCCGCCAGCTTGAAATATTAGTCAAAAGGAACGTCTGTGATTTTTTTAGATTTTTTACGCGTCCGTTCAGGATTTTCAATTTTTCATTACGAACACAGTATCCTAAAAAATATTCATCAAACAAAAAAAAAACATGACGGCAAAAACTCTTTTATTTTTTCCGCTTTATCGAAAAAAATTAAAATCATAATTTTCCTGCATTGAGGAAATTGAAATTTGGCAAAAAAATGAGAATAACATTTTGTTAAACCTAATAACACACTTGCGATTTCGGTACAAATTTTAGACGATGTCTGTCATTGGGTAAAGAGTCTGCGATTTTTTTTTCAGAATGGTACATGCAATGGTTAGGATGAAAAAAAATAAAAATCCTGCGAAATCTCATAACCGCATATGTTATTACAAAACGAAAATAGTTGATGCGTGTTATTGCTGAATATTTTTTGGGCACCATTAGAGAATATGTTTAGAATAAAAAGGTAAATGTAAAGCGTTTCAGTTTTGTACGTATTTTTCTCGTTTGCCTTTTGCTGTGTACGATACTCGACCTGCATATATAGGTACTCGAAAAGTATTATTTGCCACTTCCTCGTCAGTTAGTCACGCCATTTTTGTTATTCGGTGGCGTTTTCTGTTATTCACGGATTTTACATATACGATCATAGTCGGAAATTAATTGGATCCCTTAACGGACCGTTTTGATTTTCGATATTCAACAGCAGTCTGGATGCGACTGTATATAATTTTATTTGTTTTTTTCCTAAGGTACACGCTGTTCGCCTTTGTTACCTATTATTTCCTCCGCTGTGGCTGTTTCGTTCCTCACTGTTTCTTTTTCTACCCTCCTTTCTTCACTTTGTTGTCCACATCCCCCCCCCCCCTCCTGGCGGCCGCAGCTGACTTCCCCCTCTGTATGATATTCATCATGACATTTCTGTCATGGGTATAGGGAAACTGCGGAAAACCTATACCAATACAGTCGGTCATTCAATTCGCCCCCCAGTCGTGGAACTAGTCTTATTTCGCCGCGAAATGCCGAAGAAAAATATTTTACGACGAAATGTACGTGACTGGGATTCGAAGCCGGGACCTCCCGGTCCGCAGGTTTAGTGGCAAGCACGCTAATCACCAGACCTCGCACTGGATGCGACTGCATATATTAAATGCGTTAATTTTCTTAGTGGATTGTCACTGAGAGGATATTCCGATAGTAAACGACATTGAGTACTTTGTGCGTTGTTGCGTTAATTGGTTAAGTTGATTTATCCCGCGACGTATTTCACGTCAGGGTGTTACAGAGTGAACGGTTATACGACGAGTCTTAACGATAGTTCTCTTAGAATAAGATCGCGAGTTCGTACTACTTCTTCAGTCTTGGATACTCTGACAATAGTGAATGTTCGGTAAAAAGGAAACGTGTAAGACGCTGTGTTCAATTCCAGTCGATTCCTTTCGAATATTTTGACATTTTTTATCGCAACTGTGATCGTGGATTGTATTAATAACCATACAACAAAACAAGCGATGGTGTTTACTGATCGATGCTGTAATCCATTTGGATTAAAGAAGCATCTTAGATCTAATTTACGAACAGCTTCCGCTACTTACGTGAAGAAAATAGTCTTCGTCGAAGAACGCAAATTATGTGGCTACTGCAGAGGGAAAATGATGAGCTTCAAACCTGCGTCTTACGACGTGCCAAACTTGGGAAATCTGCCCGAATCTTCTGAGCCGTTGACTTCAAAGGAAACTGCTGCATTAACTATTAACGTGCCAATATTACAAACTGATATTGAGAATACATGTAGTCAAAGTACTCGTACTAGTCAACAAACGTTCAGCAGTGAGGCAATGGTACCGAGCCAAAAAAGCGACGTGTCATTTAATCTTACACCAAAAAAAAAATAGCAAGAATACCGTGGTTGACAAAGACTGGTTACAGCTTGCTGAAGCAGGCGTGGAAATTCTGGAAAAGTTGTAGGAGAAGTTTCAAGAACCAACAACTACGCGCTCCAAGAAAATCCGAATACTCACTCTAAAGCCGAGCGATTGGACTATTAGAAAAACTGCGCGATTTTTTTCATGCACCACGACGAATCATTCGAACAGCCATAGATTTAGCTAGTTCGCGTGGTATTCTCATATCACCTAATTCGAAACAAGGAAAGACATTGGATGAATCAACCATGGAAGCTATACGAACTTTCTACGAACACGATGCAAATAGTAAGCCGATGGGTAAAATCGACTACGTTTCAGTAAAACAACCGGAAAGTACCCGAAAACATGAGCAAAAACGCCTGGTGTACTGCAACCTAAAGGAGCTGCATAAGCTTTACTTTCAGACACACCCAGATTTCACTGTAAGCTTTTTGATATTTGCTAAGTTGAGGCCGCGGCACTGTATTTTAGCCGGTGGGAGTGGTACCCACAGCGTTTGTGTGTGCGTTTACCACGAAAACGTGAAATTAATGATCGATGCTATTGATTTCTCTCGACTTACTGAGCATTCGACATATCATCTGAATATGTACGAAGATTTTCTAAACGTGATTATCTGTGATGCACCGATCGCTGCATGCTACCTCGGTGAGTGTGATGCATGCCCGGGGTAAGCACGCTCGGCCGAGTATCTTCGAAAGGTATTACACGAAGCAGAAATTGAAAACCTTCAATTCCACAATTGGACTGAAACCGACCGAGCCATGTTTGAGATTCAGGTACTTTCATATGATGCATTTGTCGATGAACTATGTACCAAAATTGAAAAGCTAAGGACTCATGACTACATGTAGCAATGCATTGCTCGTCAATAATCACAATACTTGGACTATCGCAAAGAGAATTTGAACGAAGGTGAGTTTATCATTCAATGTGACTTTGCTGAGAACTACGCATTTGTAGCGCGGAATGCGATCCAAGGCTTTCATTGGAACAATGACCAATGCACTATTCATCCTGTGGTCTATCATTACAAAGAAGGGTCATAATTACGACATGGTTCATTGGCAATTTTTTTGAACGATTTGCGACATAATACCGTAGCGGTGTACTCATTCCAGCGCATTATAATTGATTATCTGAAGGAAAATTTCAACCATGAGACGTTGGTTTATGTTTCTGATGGAGCGGAACAACAATATAAAAACAGATTCAACTTTGCTAATCTTCTGAACTACGAAGAGGATTTTGGCCTCCCTGCAGGATGGCACTTTTTCGGGTCTGCTCACGGAAAGGGATGGAACTGCCGGTAGTTTGAAACGATTGGCCAGTCGTGCTAGTCTACAAGCGGCCCCTCCGGAGCAGCAAATTCTGACCCCGTTAGCATTATTTAACTGGGCCAAAAAGAACTTTACAAAAACGTCAATTCACTTCTCAGTCCGAAAGAAACTCATGACATTGCTGCTGAACAACTGTCTGACCGGTTTCAAGAAGCGAAGACGATCCCGGGGACGTTATAATATCACTCGGTGAGACCGAATGATGACCGGCAACTAGTTGTGAAGAAATATTCCTTCTCAACGGATAACACGACATTCCCAAAAAAAGACAATCCTCCTCGGACGACGGGCTGCCGAAATTAAATCAAATGCTACATCAGCGAGAAAACGAGGCAAATGTAATGCATAAATAAATCTGGAAACATAGGTGAGTCATTACTGAATTCTGGTAAGCGGGATAAAATGTTCTCCAAGTAAAATCCATAAGCGTCCGATTTCGTATGAAATTGATTTTTCTTCGTCTTCCATGCAGGTGCTACTTTGGGAAGGTTGAGCCGGTGTCACGAGGATTCCTATACAACGTCGGCCATCATGAGGAATTCGTACCTGGATGTAAAGTCCATTATTCTTCGAAATAAATATGTTCATGAGATTTCGCTGAGTTAACATTTTTTTCCCTAATTTTTTAGCCTCGTTTTGAAATAACATATGCGGTTATGAGGTTTCGCAGGGTTTTAATTTCTTCCATTCTAACCATTGGGGGTACCATTCTGAATTTTTTTCCGCAGACCCTTTACCCAATGATCGACATCCTCTAAAATTTGTACCGAAATCGAAAGTGTGTTATTAGGTTTAAAAAAATGTTATTCTCATTTTGCCAAATTTCAATTTTCTCAATGCAGAAAAATACTGTTTTTGATTTTTTTTCGATAAAGCGGAAAAAATAAAAAAGCTTTTATTATGTATTTTTTTGTGTGATGAACATTTTTTCAGATACAGTGTTCGCAATGAAAAATTGAAAATCCTGAACGGACGCCTAAAAAAATTTTTTTAAATCACAGACGTTCCTTTTGATTAATATTTCAAAATGGCAGATTTTGACAAAAATTGGAGAGGTTGAAAAAAATGGCCCAGTTGATGAATAATGCCTCTAATACAAGAAGAGCTAAATATGCAAGGACAAAAAACGGAATGAGAGAAAGGTTTGCTCTGACATATTAACGCATTTGTTGCTTGGTTTGATAAAATATTTTAGAAAAATAAATAAACTTGTTTCATATAAAATTAGAATAAACTCAAATTTCTCTTTTGGCACGACGGACAATCAGGTGAAGTAAAAAATTGAACTGCTATAAATTTGACAAAAATACAATTTATATGCATGTAGATTTTATTTTTCTATATTTTCTATATTTATTATTGAGATTTTTTTTCTCTGTTGTGTCTTGAAGTATCCGTGAATTTTTTATCGCAGCCTGGTGTAATTTCGAAAGAAAGAAAATTTCTTTTACTACATTTGAAAAATGTGAAATATCGAGGCCACGCGTATATTTACCACTTTATTCATAAGATTTACGTGGCTTTTTTTAATTAAGTTTCAAATAAGCTGTTTTCCAATAACTAAAACATTTAGATATACTTGAACGATTTGAGAAAATCGAGACCATACATAAGAATTCGTCAATATATTTATCTGCGCAGCGCATTTATTTTTTTCTTATTATTTTGATGATTGTTTAGTTTAAACTATATAATATTAATGAATATTAGACATAAATAATCTCAACCTCACAAGAAAAATGAAATACAAAAAGAAAAAACGAATTTTTAATATCCTTCGTCGGTCTTTTTTTATGAGCGTGTTGTGAACAAAAGATGAGATTTGCTTCAACCCTGCTGTCGAAGCAGCCTTGATCGCTACCAAAGGTGGGGTTCTCTTTGCTACAACTTTCTATCCGTCACTCTTGTGCCCCCGATGTTAGCGACATAAAACGTCTCGTCGGTCCGAAACTAAAATACGCGATTGACGGTGCACGAAAGTGCTGCTTTCCAGCATTACGAGGGTTAGAAGTGAACGGGTTTAATGCAAAGGTGCCGTTTGTAAACTAACCGGTGTTCACACCTGAAACATGACGGAATTAGTCTCTAGATTCCCAAAGCGAATCAGGTGGAGAGAACGAGAAGGGGAAGAAGGGACAGAGAGCACGAGAATGAATAGCGAGTGAACGCTCTGAATTGATTCGCTGAACTTGATTTGGTGACGCATTGGAATATATTTGCTGCTGAAATGGATCGTTATCTTTTGGTCTATTAAATATAGAAAAAAGCACGTTTCGACCGACAAAAAAGTTAGCATCCTTATAGCCGGAACAAGATTTCTACTCGGGTAATAATCTCTTTCCATCGCTTGCTCAGTAAACCATTCCATTCTCAGTAAACCAACCATTCAGTAACCATTAACTATACGCTGGCATTTTATGTAGCAATAGTTCATCTCATTCGGAAAATGATTAACTAGAAATCAAACGAAACCGCCAAGACGGAAAGTGGGGAAAGCCCCACTTAATTTGTCGAAAGCTCTCCAGTAATTTGTCCGACGAAAAATAAGCGACTTTCAATCCAAATCAAATTTATTCCGAATCTCTAAATCGTTAAAGTTTATTTTAAAAATCAAAACAAAAATAAGCATTTGACAACGACTTCGAAAGTCGGCATTCAACGTGAATGCAATAGTTTCCGCGTTACGTGAATTTGGTTAAGATACGTTACAAACATTGGTAATTTTGGTTCACTAATGTTTCGTCATTGCGATTACCAATATAGTGGATGTAGCTTAATGAACCGAGGTCATAATGCATGTAGCATAATGCATAATGCATGATCCACATCACAGTGAGAAACAAGAGAGAAAAAGATGCAATGCAGACACCAAGATAACAGTAATAATAAAAATAATGACGATTACAATATGGAACCATTTTTTCACAACGCGCCAAATCTTGTATCATTCATCTATAAATTTATAAAAAGCAACGACAAAATGGACCAAAATGGACAAAATGGAACTTTTTAAATTCAACAAATTTGGAAAATCATACTATTGCATTTGAAATTTCTACCTGCCTGATCGTTTAAAAAACGTGGCTATTCGATTAGTTGCATAGGTCTAGTAGGTTCTCGCATAGCTCACAATGTTCATCATATATTGTAGAATTTGTTAGATCGATGTTGGTAGATAGGTACCGCTCGTAGGACAATCCCTTAGAAGAGGGGTCCTACTAATTAAATGTTGTGTAGAGGCTATGCGCGGACCAATCGTTCGAACCGCTGTAGCGGTTTGTTCACAGACATTAAGCCGGTTGTCGTTTTTATCTACGGATAAGTCTATATGTAATTGCGCTTGTGCCTCATATCTTCGGTTCTTCATTGATCGGGAATCGCGTCGAGACGAATGATAGGAATAAGCGCGAACGAAGACACGGTTGTCTCAGGAAACGAGCGCGCTTATTATCTTCAAGCAAGAAGTGCAGCGAGACTTCGCAATCCGCTGCGGCTGATGCCACGTCCTCGTTGTCGTCATCGTCGAGAAGAGTTCTGAAGAGAAGTGAACGGAAGAAAGAAGGGATGAGGTGGAAGAGAGTGAGTGCGAGTGAGTGAGAGTGAGAGAGTGCGGCGGGGGGAGGGAGAGAGAGCGATGCGACACAGACGAGAAGAGGGTGTCGGTGGTACCGGCCGGAATAACTCGGAAAGTGTCAGAACGATAATCTGACGCCAGCAATGTGACGGACAGAACAGACAGTCCACTCAAGCTCTGCCACTCGGAACGTCTCCTCGCTCCACATTCGTTTTTCTTCTTCTCCGCCACTGCCGTAATAACGCTCTCACAACTTTTTAGTCATTGGCCCTTCGAATAATGGCCAAAGACTTCGCTATTGACCCTATATACGTCACTCGGGACATAATTCGTGTTTCATGGCTAGCATATAGAATCCGTTAAAATAATGCATCTTGCCATTGGGCTTTATCTGCTCCTAAGCCTTCATTTCATAATTTATTAGTTC
Organism: Ophion costatus; assembly: GCA_951751655.1. Lineage (NCBI taxonomy): Eukaryota > Metazoa > Arthropoda > Insecta > Hymenoptera > Ichneumonidae > Ophion > Ophion costatus. The sequence continues at coordinate 13,689,572 of OX632362.1, read as the reverse complement.
TTGTAATTCTATTCTAATTACCGATTGTTTGCTCTTATACAGAAAATTCTTATCAAGCGAAAGGATAGAGAGGTGTTACGAAAGCGATTATTTCGATTTTTTACTGTATGAACTCATTTCATTTTTAAATACTACCGTTATATTTTTTCCCTAAAACTGGTGCTGTTGTCTAGTACTTGTCTTCTGAGCCAGAACATCGAGCGGTCAAAGGTCTGCAGCTCGGTCGCGTATTCCTTGTCGAAAACGAAATATGGGCCTGACATATAGCTCCAGACATACGCATGAGTCACATACAAGTACCTGTACGTGTAAATGGCCGTTTATATATTCTCTACCAAATTGCAACGTGACTGCAACAGCGAGAAGCAAATCGCAGATTGGCTGTACGGGCACAGATTTGTTCACTTTCCCCATGCTTATGGCAGAAATGCTATAGCGAATGTGTTGCATACGAGATCATTAGCTGTAGCCGTAAGGGTTGTCTCCTTGCTGAATCTGACCACCCGTGCATCAGGTAAACAAAAATGCTAAAAAGGCCACGCAAGGATAATTCCGAAGAAAAAGCCATATTTTCCCCGTTCCATAAATATAAATTGCGGAAATACTTGGCTAAAAGTTCGTTCAAAAATTAGATATTCAATTGATTGATTGATAAAAGACTAGCGGATAGCGCGCGGAGTTGATGACAAAATCACTTGATATCGATGCCACCGCAAAGCGGATTGCACTTTGCTTTGCAGACCCAACAATCACAATCAGCGATAGTATGGTCGTATAGTATACCGAACAGTATAGCGATGTAAATGTTTGAAAACGTATTTCAACACTGAATGATTGTATATAACATTGATAGTTGTAGCTTGCAACTTGTGCTGACGAATCTATAGGTTTACCGTTTAGAGGACCTCGTAAACCTTCTTAACTGGAAATAACTTCATCTTTACCCTTATGAGTACGAACCTTCGAATCTTTACTAGGCATAAAATCATAATAGAAAGATCCCATACAAAAGTTATCTGCAAAGATAAAAACCGTCGTTAAAAGTCAACTGCGCTAGTCATTAACAAATAGGTGGTTCGCGGAAATAAGAATTCCTTTTGTGAGTATAGACACCGAGGTTTAAATCTGACTACAGATTTTTAGCAAGGAGAGTAACATATTTTACAAATTTCAGTGATAAAGTATTATGATGTTTCTCCTCGGCGAAAGTCATTTTCAGAACATTTTTTATCGTAATGAAGGAAATGACCGTTGAATCAATGAACACATTTTCGGTGTGCAAACTAGAATAGTAAATTGATAAGAATGCTTCGGTAAATTAGTTTAAAAAAATATATATGCATGGCTCGGTACCACGTACGTACGATTATGGAATTTTCAATATTCGTACCAATTAACGCGGCCATTTTGCGATTGGTTGAAAAATGATTAAATTTATACCTGTTGTCAGGTAAAGAAGAAATAAACACAACAATTAATACCAATTTACTGACAATACGCTCGGAATTTTCAGTCTTTGAGCCTTAATGTAAAACTAGGATATAAGAGACCAGTACAAACCGGAATTGCAAAGGTAAACATGTTTCTAAACTACAGAATGTGAAGCGACAGAAATTGCATATCTTCTTATTAAAAATATTGGTCCCAAAAACTCATTATTACATCACGGTATATTCGCATTTCCCCTTTGACATGCGTCTGTGAAATGCGCTTGCCGCAAGGTAAGTAAAGGAAATTAAATAACCATTCTGTATACGTTTCATTGAACTTGATGAGAATTAGCCAACCGACATTAAATCGATATGAATCATAAAAAACGACAAGTTTCCGATCGAAAATATATGTTGCAGCGATACACTACTAAGTTCGCAGAAAAATCAAGCTGAAGGAACACAGCAAGAGTTATTATAAAAAATAATAGTTCATTTACTGCTTATGTTATATGCGACGAATTTATTTTACCTCCACCGCATGTCCAACTTACGGCCCAGTTATTTTCAGCGATTTGACGCAACACACTTTAGAAAGCTACATGTTTATCATAGAGAAGAGATGTGCAATACATATGTTTTACGTTTGAACTTGTTCATGTGAATTTATCAGTACACCTTAATTTCAACGTATAAGTGAAGTTACAAGGTGGTTGTATGAAATCAATTTTTCAGACCGATAACACTGCCAATCAAAATATTAACATATCTCCATGTAGGAACTTAGATGTGGATTGTCGCGGTAGTCCTGTAAAAGACTGCGGAAACGGTCGGTCGTATGCAGTTACCAAGTTTTCGGATTTTCCAGAATTTGAGATCCAACTGGTGGTAATTAGGGGCACTGTATGTTCTATCTCATCAGAAGAGGCGCTTCATATCATTATATACGGTTGAACTTTACCCTTTAAGTCCGCCCCCAAATTCCAACAAATAAAAATTGTGCGCCCTGGAAACGCTATGTAAAAAATGCTCAATTTTTTAAATAGAACGCACCGAATTTCGCATACTCAACTTTGCATCTATGCCTGCTCTTTTTAAACATTGCAGCGATATTTTTTAATTACATATACAATATTTTGATACATAAATGAAAATAAGTTTCTACAGTAAATGCCGCGGGCATTTTCCATCATTGTGCTTTGCATATCTCTCGTATGCTGCCGCCGTTTAAATTTTCTGCGGTAACAACGACTACGTAGCGAAGTATTTTGATATCTACAGTTCTCCAAATATAGAATATATTAGTAGACCTAGTACGATAAATGACGTACATTGTCGATTGACAATTTTTCGAACAAATCTAAATTGTACCTGACGATTGTTTTAAAAGAGTTTGAGAAGGATTAAAATTGGTGGATATATATAGAATTACGACTTTTTTGGTAATGTGAATATTGCTCATAACCACCCGTGGCCTGGTACTCTCGTACTCTTGCTCTTTCAGTCGACGAAGTAGAATGAAAGAAGACGGAAAGTGAAGATTCAATTCAGAACAAAGCAGCATCAAACATATAAATAAATAAAGGCAACAAGAGATATCGTTACAGATGTAGAGCAACATAGTTTCTTCCATAATATTGTTATGTTTAAAGAGTTTTCAAAACCATGTATAAAAAATTCGGAATATTCGCAAAAGCGGATAAACCAGTTATGCCACTTACGAGATTTGCACATCCCGTCACAGCAAGATTACCGGTCGATATTTCTACGTTCGACAGAATAAGTCACAGCAAATCCTGCTCCACGAGTCAACACTTGAATGAATAAATGGGTATCCTCGTTTGAGAATATAATATTTACATATATAAACGTGTGAGGAAGCTAGGCAAAGGTCGAGGATTAAAAGAAAGGAGGGACGCTGCAATGCATTATTACCGTACTTACATACGTATAGATATACTCACAGTGCGTATGGCCGCACCGTGGACGACAGCAGCTGCATCGTCTTCATACATATTTCGATACAATCTAACAAGATTAATCCCCGAGCTTTTGCACTCATGAATGATTAATAAATACGGTGTAAAATGCACGCCAGTCATGCGGATTTGCACAAGAAAAATTAAAATCATTAGGATGGAAAAAATGGCTAAGAAAAATATAGATGATTCCCTGTATTCAATGGGATACAAGACATTAATTAGGCATTCTTTTTTCTATTTGTATCATGTTGAAGTTTTAAAATGAGCGCGTTGTGCACTGCCCAATCCTTCCCCCTGGTATCAATTGAATAATTATTATTTTACTAATATTTAGATAAATATTATTGAGGGCTGGTAATTTATAGCATGTTCATAATTGTTAGAATTTTTGCTGATTGCCCCTACTGGATATTTACATATAGTCCATCGAGCTGAGAAATTATGAAAATCATCGAGAGAGTTCTTCAACATGATTATTCATCACTTCTTCACACTTTAGTGCTCCACCTTTTTTGGCAACTTAGATCATCACGTTGATCTGTCAGAACGGCGATCTAATTTTGTTTAAAATTTTTGAGAAACGCAAGTTTCCAGCTTTCGTTGTCGTGAAATCGAAAGGCCAGATTCTGCTTAACGAGCACAAGAATGGTAAAGTTGAACACATAGATTGTTGAAAAATTATACTATTTATAGCCAGACATAAACATAACATACGCAATAACGTCAACACACGAAGAATAACAGAAAGCAAAATTGCGGAACCTTAAGGGTGCAAAAGCACACCACCTTGAATCGTGAGAAAGGTTGCATTTCGGCATGGTTGACCTGACCGATTTCGAACTTTCGATGTGTATATCTCGTTTGCTCTAGTCTACTCTTCACGTCACCTCGATAGCTCGCCTGAATTTTTCACGTGACCTCCGTAGGCTAACCCAAATTTTTCTGAAGTACAGGGCTTAAATACGGGTAATAATTTTATTGTTATTTTTCAAGTCTTCAACGGATTCTCCTAAGAATCGACAAATGTGGAGACTCCGAATTATGGAGGAAACTTCTCGAGTAAAAATAGTTTCTGGCTGGCCTGACATTTGATCCGGGCCTCATCGAGCGTGAACACGTTATACGACTAAGCTTTATCACAGAGGAAGAAGACATTGATTATCTACTGATTTGTTGTTTGTAAATGACAAATTAATTGGTGGCTCCAGCGATTGATGACGCATTTATGCACGAAGCGCTTAAGTCTAGCCAGCGGCAAATATATGATGCGATGGTGCCAGGTAATTCCAAGCGATCGTGAACATCGCTGTAAATCCAGGAGCGATGTTCGGACGAAAGCGAACTAGCAGAACACGCAGGCAAATATGCATACTGTGTTAAACCATATGCTCGACAGTGTGTAAGGAAATGGACCTGAGTGGCTGCAGAAATGCCGAGGGCTCGCGTGATGACGGAACATAGAATGGATGAAACACAGAGTTGCACGCTCCGACCACTTGTGCCGTATCCGTACGAAACGTTGCATCACGAGACTATATTTACTAGTGATTCCGCGGATCAATGCGCAAAACTGCGCGATCGTCGTACTAGTCTGTCTAGTCGGAATGATGCTTTAAGGCATTCCCATCAAGGTATGCTTTGCTACTGTGTATGTGCGGAGAACACGACCTTGCCGTTCGCGCCGCTTCCACTTTGCGGACGTCGCGTCCATTTCTGCTGTCTTGCGCTACACTGACTATTAAACATTTCTTTTTCCTTCCATTACTCCTACTTCCTTCCATTACATCTCTTCACCCGGCTGTTCCTACCTTCCGGTTGTACATCAGGCAGCTATTTTTAACAATAAGGTCGGAATTAAATTGACCTTACGATGTCCAATGTTCGAAATTTATTTTCACGGGTGACTATTCACATTTTTTGAACAATCTTCGGATGCATGCAAGTGTATGTGTACAACCGATTGCTTTGCATCGTACTCTCTTAATCGAATTTTAGTAATTGACCGAGAGTACGTGACGTGTAGCCCCGAATACAAAGTATTTGCGTCTCTTTTTAGGAAGCTCAATCAAAACTTTACTTTCGAAGTTTCCAAACAACATCGATATTTTATAATATCGAGAGTTCCAGGATTTTCCCCGACTATACTGTGCTTTCTTCCGATATGTCAATTGGTTTTATAGATCCATAGATATACAAACAGAGAATTTGATCCAATTGTTCAAATTAGTTCGAGTTATCCAATTGGAGAATGAGGCGAAATCCTCTCGTTTTGAAGTTTTATATTAAATAGTACAATCGCGATGTATATTGGAATCGAAAAAAATTAGAAGGCTAGTTTTTTTGACAGGTGATTTTGTAGGTGCCACGGGTGCTAAATTCAAATTCGCCTAGAAAATCGGGTCGTAGGGTATTCCCCATCCCCCTTCATCAGGCGATGAAGGCGGATGGGGATGGATTAATTATGTTTTCAACCCCTCTCGGAGGTTGGAAAAAGCAAAATTCAAAATGAAACTCTGAAACTTCAACCATATTTTATATTACCTTGAGGGGACAATGATATTTTATAGTCATGGTTACTACCGAAAATATAGTACTGCTTATGATGTTTTAGCAGTTGTGTTAACTATGCGCATATGTCAGCCTCAACCAACAATCTTTCAAGCATACGTTGATTGTCAATGCTATATAATATAGTAGGTTTTCATAAAATGGATGATTCCTTACACTATCAAAAAATAGCGGTCTTTACCATATTGAATGGTATGTCTACTAAATGTATATAATATTTCATGAATTCAAAAATTTTCGATTGAGAGTACTACCTGTACGATTGTTGATCATGATTTGTTATTCCCTGACCTCTTGAAATTATTTCTATCGAAGAAAATATTTCACCTATATGGAGATTCCGAACCTACGACCTACCTATCTATATTCACGCACGCTGCCATTATGCTACCGGGTACTGATGTTATTTCGGCCGTAAATTTGGCATAACGGATCAAAGTAATTCCAGCTGCAGTTCCGAATAGCCGTTACCTCTGATATAGGTGGAATTTTGCACAGATTGCTTTTTTGATAATATATTTCACTGCTTAAATGGATTATTAGCGTGGCCCAATAGTTTTCGAAATATTGAATTCTAAAAACTGATAAATGCATGCGCTAGTATATCTATATCGATCATAGCGTTCCGGCGCTGTGTACTTTATTGACACGTTCCACAAATGATTTACGCCTTCACTATAAGATTACCATAATGTTGTTCGTATAGACACTTTTCCTAAGATCATTTAAAAGTTTATACTCAATAAGTGTTAATGTTAACCATATAAATAGTACAAACTTGCACTGATACAAATGTCCATAGTATTTATTTAAAAAACGCCCATGGTAAAAGTGGGCATAGTAAAATTCATATAGCTTATTGCTACCGCAATCATAATATGATTAACACAACCATAAGCGTCTACCTAATCATGCCATTTTGCTAGGGCTTTTAAAATCTAGTATCCCTGAAAGAACTATTAAATACTGCGAAAGACTTTACAATATCGATATAGTTAATTCAGTTAATATTTTTACAATAGTTAGTCGTTTTTTTCGGGGATAATAGATAGTCGAGCACGCCACCAAAGTTCCATGTTTAGATATATTTTTCGCTTATAGTTGTGTTAACGATATTATGATTACGGTGTCAATGAACTATACAGGATTTTACTATCCCCTCTTTTGACGTGGGCGTCTTTTACGAATACCATGTATTTTGCTTTCAGTGCAGCGTTAGTATTTACGCGCCGATTTTGTGATATAGCTGAATTAACCATATCGATATGGTAAAGCCTTTTACAATAGTGTATAGTAATTTCGGAGATACTAGGTAGTCAAACGCGCGCCCAAAGTCACATGTTTACGTATACTTTTCGCTTATAGTTGTGTTAACCATATTATGATTGCGGTGACAATAAACTATAGAGAGTTCGCCTATACTCTCTTTTACCATGCGCGTTTTTTGTAAATACTATGCACTTTTCTCTCAATATATTGAACGAAAATAAAGAGATACGAGTTTGGCGCTGTGGACAAAGATGTAGCTGAGGGTTCAAGCCACAAATTGTTTCACGGCGGCGAATTCATGCGGTCAATAGTTTTCCCAGGGTTTCATTTTTTTTTCAACCCTCGAAAACAGTTGAAAAAAAAAACAGAATTCAAGGATGGTCGATGGAAACGAAAATATGAAGAAAATTATTCTCTACATTTCGTACATTTGAACCATACCCGAAAAATAGATTGCTTTTGAGTTATTTGATAAAGAATTTTTTTTTGAGGGTAAAGATATTGAAGCGTGATGATCAAACACTCAAGCGACCCGTCTTTTCAAGGACCGTAACGTTCTTATTTGAACAAAAAGTGTATGAATTTATCCTTAAATTGAATTAAAACTGATTTTCCAAAATTCCACCCCACCTTCTCACCCCCAAGATGAACTGCCACGGCTTCGGCGCTTTGGACGAAACTAAAGCCCGGATCGTTCTGAATATTTTTTCTCATGGGGCCGACCTCGTAGAAGTTGTAATTTGCCATCAATCCCTGCTCCCCGATTTTTAGGCAAACATGGATTTAGTACCAGCGCCACCTATAGAATCGCCTGTAAAAAAAACTGGCCTTTTTCTATTTTTTTCCGATGGCGGGATTTTTCGGCGACAGCACGACTGTACCATAATTCAAATAATTTAAGACGAGTCGGTCCGTTCGCAGTTCAAAATTGAACATGGCGCTTCCGGACGCGTCGTAAACTAATAAATGAGGATTAAATCCAACTTAGAATATCGCTGCGTTTAAATGGAATTTGGAATGGTATTGCTGTTTTATTTCCGGATACGCAGCTATAGTTTTTACGTTGTAAATGAGGGCAAAAAAATTCGCGTGCGTGTTCGAAGAGAGAAAACGAGTCCTCTATCCTGGGGAGGACTCCCCTTTATGCCCACTACCGAGTACAGACGACAACTAATATCTCGTTCTTTTGTTGCGTTTCACGGGAATTCAGTGCCTCGCGGAGCGTCGCGCAACCTGCAACAAATTTCGGGCTGATTATTCGGGAAGGCTGGAGCGACGAAGGCAACGGTAGAGTGACGCGTTGCTCCCGCTGGATTAAAATTCTGTGCTCTTGCGACTCGACTGGTGGAGTGAAAAACCCAGCCGCGAAAAATGCGACCAAGCGAAGGGTTTGATAGGGATGGAGAACGGGCCGAATCGAGCGCACGCGACGCTGCAGCAAAAGACGCGTCACCCCGGGGGCCGATTAGGGATGTCTCGGCGTAAATCCTTTCGTATCCCTCTTCACTGTTTCTCTTCCCTACCATTTTGACTCCTTCACCGCCTCGACCACACTATCACGTTGCTCTCGTACTTTTCCCTTGTTTTCTAAATTCAACAGCGACGATGCGTGAGTTCACGAGGTTCTCGATTGTTTCGCTCCGACAGGTATGTACACGCGTTGGCTTACGGACTGAATAACTACAAGAGAAAAACGTACCGTTTGCTTCCGGCCTAGGGCAACGTTCGCCATTATAAGTTTCTTATCCTCCCAATTTTTCGTTGTCACTTTCATTGTCCTTTGAGCACACTGCGTTGCGTGGAAATGCAAAAACAATCAAATTTAAAGGGATCAGTCAAAAACAAATAGTCAGGAATTAACCAGGAATTTGGTCACCCGATTAATAACTATGGCATCATGGATATCTGCGTCGATTTAATAAGAGCTGATGTACGACAAATGAAAGTTGAGTGTGTGGTAGACTACAGTCATACAATCCTCGCTACATTTAGTCATGAGGATTCGATGCGAAAATTGTTAGAGTTAAAATACCTCTTTCTATATTTTCTATAATGTAAAGATTTACTTTAGAAGATAGCGTGACAAGTGATAGATTTGAATCGCTGCGTTACATATTTCAAAGGTAAAAGTAAAAATAAATTATAAATAAATATAATTCTTTTTCATTCCTTGTTATGTTATTGTCCGAAAGTAAGTAAAATTATGCTGTTGAAGTTTGCATCGTTGGAGTTCAACGGAAACGCCTTATATGTTTTATTGTCCTCCATTTTTAGCGTTATTTAAAATATTTTTAGATAGCGTTAAGTTGTAGGTCTCTAATGGGGACCTTAAACAAAGCTTATCGAAGCTTTGTCCTGAAAAAAAGAAAAATTCAATGAGAAACAAAAATTTAATTGCACTCCAACGATGCAAACTTCAATATCATTCGATAAAATCACAATATATTTTACTTCATCCGTGAAGCTTTTCCTTAGAACCGTTTCAGATATCTTACGAAATTTTATATAAATAGCATTAAGAATTGCTGAGTGGATATTTTAAGTCTTCCAATAAAAAATGCCACAAATGTTTCGCGTCTGATTTTATCTAAAGATGAATGCAGGAAAGCAAATATTCTTAACTAAATTCAACCTGGCTGGCTGGGCTCTACCCTATATGTATTCCATCCTGCCGCTGAAAGTGGATTCCTATTTTCATTGACATTTTAATTGGGCCATGTGCATCGTGAGCCATCGCGCTCCGGTCAACCGCGAATAATGCATGCGTCACTAAATTTGTTTGATATGATCATTGATGCGGGGAACGATAGAACATACAAGTTTTCGATAATAAGATGAGGGACAAGGGCTATCGCCAGCAGCGGGGTCATAACGATAAACATTTATGAGGTCGGGTTATAGACTCTTATAAAAACGCAGAATGCTGAGGACTCGAGGACCTTGCCAAACGACAAACCGGGAAGAACCAGATCAAGCTGGGCGGTGACCCTTTTTCGCCGCACCCGCGTAAATAAGTGTACGATCATAATAAAAAAAAAAAGAAATCCCGTGCTGGGTGAAAAACAAACATCGTTCCCGTCCATTAATATAGTCGTCATTATGAAAAAAAGTTACAATTGTGGATATTCACGGTATCCATATACCAGATGATCATACCTGTCTTCATTCTTTTTAGGAGGTTTACGAATTTATGTGAATTCAGTTCAGTACGATTATTCGTAAACTTTGAGCCTTTTGTGTGTAAGACCATTCGTTGGTGAGCGATAAAGCGGTCTTTGCAGCGACGAACGACTGACGCTTATTGGACGGTTAAACTTCTCTAATTATGTTTGATGACATTATATATTATGTTATGGAGTTGGTTAGGGCATAAAAAAATTACCCATACATAATCCACACGACGACTCCGTTATTACTGTTCAATCTGGAATAATTCCACAATAAACGATAGAAAAACGACAGTGCTTTTAGAAAGTGGGCAAAATTATGCGAATGCCCATTAAAGTTGGCACGACGACATAGGAATTATGGTGACAAGTCCGAGACGATGAGGATGTTTATCGAGTCGAAATGGTGTACCTTGTAAGATAGGCATCCAATGTCCAAGATGGAAAGGTCCTGAAATCGAATGACCGGTTAGAATGTGTATTGCGAGCTTGCGGAGGCATAAAATTTCAGAAGCCGAGCAAAAGAACACGAAAAAAAAACAGTAAAGACGAAGTAGCCGAAGAACGAATGAGAGGGGGTAGAAAAGTTGCACACAGGTTCCATTGGGAATGGCTTGCGCGGGATGAAAGATGGAGAGAAGCGACGAAAGTCGGCTGTTAGCGCGTTTTACGGCGGCATTAAGTTCCTCTCAAATGACGCAGGCAAAGTGCTCACCGGGATGCTAACCACAGTACGCGAGAGCTGTTGCATATACCGCTGATCCGACCTCCCTTACTTGGAGACTTATACTGCCAACCGTAAAGCTGCTGCTAGCCAATATTTACACTCACTCCCCACATCGGCCGAGTGGGCTTCCTTTCGACTCTATGCCTTTTTTCTCGTCCCTGCATGCTTTCCTTCGCTAATTCAAACTTGGCAAAATTTTACCTCATACAGTCTGGATTCAAAAATAATGATCGACCATTTATTATACCAATCCAAGATCCATGTGCGACGGAAAAAATTAGAGAGCATCATTATTCGTGATAAGCCCTCAAAAGAAAATTTCGCTGCAACTTACATATTATAAACGAACTTCAAACTTAGCCAGACCCCTTAAGTAGGAATGATGTTAATTCCTGACCAACTGCGAAAACGATATTTGTATCGAACCACAAACTTACTCAATTTTACGAATCTGATACGCGCCTTCGGGAAAGCTCGGGGCCGCTAGTTTTGGATATTGAGGTAACTTTTGTCATGGGAAAGCTTTTTTCGAGCGCGACCAAGCGAACTGGTACATTCTGTAGATCAACGTTGTCTTCAAAGATACCCTCCAGCGATGACTACTAAACTCTAGAACACATTATCTTCGGACCGAAGCGACCCGAACAAGTCTTGTAACTCATAGATCGTCGAAAGCGCAAGCCCGTTCGGACTTCGAAATGGGTTTATCCAATGACGCATCAAGCGCAATAAGAGACATTTTAAAACACAGCACAAACGAAAGGCTATAAATTCTCCGATTAAAAACTGATACTCAATTTGTCTGCAGCAAGCGTTCGGCTTCGCTTGCTTTGTCTCTCAGTTCAATCGAAGTTGTATTTCCAATTCCACTGGATCGTCATGGTGAGTTGCCGAGGGGATATTATATAACTATAGCATCAAGGAAATATAGGTACAACCTCATTCAACAGAACATGAGGGAGGATCAGCTGTGCACGTCTACAAATGGGAATAGGATTCGCCAAATGACTTCGTATATTGCCGAACATGATCTTACACACAGATCTTAAATCTATATGCAGTCTGAGGAGTCGGGAGATTTGAGCAAATAAGATTTTTTTGCGGATGCCTTCATTAGAAGATGCCCGGTTTATACTCGTTCGCGAGAATGCAATCACGCTCCAACTTGATAATGGAAGTAGTAGAATTAATTTTTATTCGCGGATGGATTTTTTATCCTGCTTCACGTATCGTCAGCGGAAATGTAAACGCAAATATGAACAACGGAAGTTACGATCTAAGGCGCAATCGTATGGTGTTCGCGAGCCGTAGAGGCAGAGAACACTTTCATCTCTGTCGCATACAACATCGCCTTATTTCTCCGCACCAACCGTTCCTTATCGAACTGAGAATCGTAATCAATAAGAAAACTACCCTCAACATCGGCGTTTCAAAGCCTTTATACATTGTATTTTGCCAATCTAGACGGTCAACATTATTTCTTGCGGTTTTTTTAATTTGTAAGGACTCTCCAAATGACTTTAAGCCATAGGAAGCGTTTTGCGATGAATAATGTGTCCCAAAATATTGAGTTTCATAGAAAAAAATAATAAAACTATATTTTTAATCTTCATTTTTTTTTCTCTGAAACTAAACTCAATATAATTTATGTAACTAAGATGATGAGTGCCATGGCTGGCCTTCGTCCTGCTCACTCTCTGTGCCTTCGGGAACCCTCTCCGAATCTGAATCTGACAAGGAACATCACTTAAGTGTCCGTCCCTGATTTTGTTGAAACCCATGTATGCTATAAAGCTTTGAAAACTATATGACACGTATCTTTTTTTTATTCACCCATAAACGTTTTTAAGGGGGGAAGCGAACCCTCAAAGAAAGGCGTTTCGCATCGAATTTAATTTTTTTTTTCAATTATCCTATTGAGGATTTTTTATCGCTTTACATTAGAAGAATTTGAGTTTTTATTTCATTCAGATCGATAGCCTGCTGGTGGATGAAACTACAAAACCACTCCCGTGCAACGGACCAAAGATTTGCTCACAATAAATATATTTAGATTTGGGGCCGTTAACGTATAGTTGCCGCGACTATCCTATGTTAAATGCAAATGAGCATGTCAGAACAATCAAGTGATCTTTATTCAAAACGACTATCTCGGCCGCATTCGAGCCAAGAGTCACACAGTTGACTCGACAACTTCTCTATTTAACGCAAATAAGGATTTATTACCTATTAATGAATCTGCATTAGAGATACTCAGTGTTTCTTTGAGATAACACTTATTACAAAATGAATGTGTGGTAATAATTTTTAAATCTTCAGTTGAATCAAATATAACCCTGATAATAGTTAGCAAACAACTGTCAAATAATCGACGACTCGTCTCAAATAATAATTCGTTAATAGTTAACAAATCTATACGTGAGATAAGTATCGTACATTTGGCAAGACCGTTTACTTTGTACGCTACCATGACCCTTTGTCGCACAAGCTTGTTCATGCACAGACGCAATGTAAATACGATCGAGGTACACTGGAGAGTGTGCATGACCGCATGTCCACTTACGTAGAGGTTCTGTGCGACGTATTAATGCTAGCATCTTTGTTGTCCTCCGATTAACAGAGTTGCTACTTGTAGAGGACAAATAGTTGGATAAAGATAAGTAGCAAGGAAAAACTTTCATTTCTATGAGAGTTGTTCCTTGTAAACTTTCCCACTGGCACTATAGTGGTACATTGATTCAACTAAACATTCATCTGCTGACAATCAATGAAGGACTTTGTCCAAATATTCATTTGGTAACTATTCACGAATCTTGATAAGTGCAAATATAAAATATCGGTCATTCAACTATCCTTCACATCGGGGACAACTTTTCCACTGAACTCATTGAATAAACGGCTCAGTTATAGGAAATAAGTATTTATAGTATATTAACATGAAGGATTGGGTTAGACCAACTGCATATCTATTGGATGCCAAGACCAGGTATGTTCCATTAACGGACCAATGTCTTAACTATTACAAAATCTTTATTTGTGAAAATTAAGAGGCTCAAATAAATGATTTATTAATTGTAAGAAGATATTTATTTCGCCACATCCAACTTTACCATAAGATAAGTGCGGCTGATTTGATGATGATCATATTGTACAAATTATCATCTCGTAATAACAATTTAAATAATGACCGGGACGGACCCGGAAATACAACAAAAAGCTTATTATGCGTAAAAATATAGTAGAAAATTTAACAATTCTGAACCTTTTTTCAAATGACGAAAAAACAATATTCCATTAACAAAAAAACACAATAAAATGTTTAAAAAGTATGTATTCTTACCTGCCCTATCCAAATCCAGGTTAAGGTTCCGACCCCCCCCCCCCCCCCGCCGATCGAGCTGAGAATGCAAAGCCTTCCTTTTAAGGATGTTGAGTCCCAAATCGCAAATGATGATAAAGTTCTGAAAATTTGGTATGTTTTTGTATGGAGTATTTCAGAGGTCGTGTAAAAATTTCACGACAATTAGGAAGCTCGTTATTGAACAATTAGCATTCACAAATTAAATGCTGTCTTATGGAACCTGATGTAACTTTGCAATAAGTTTTTTTTTTGACCTCTCAATTTTGTAATATCTACAATATACTGAAAGCAACGGAAACAGAACGAAGTTTATTGATAAATTTTTTTTATTTCTTTTAAAAATTGTTCTTAACAAAATGTTAATTTTTTAATAACGAGCTTCCTAATCGTCGTGAAATTTTAACACGACCTCTTAAATACTTCATACAAAAACATACTAAATTTACAGAATTTTCTCATCATTTTTTATTTCAACCCTTAAGGAGGTTGAAGTAATGATCATAGAATTCTGAAAATTTTGTATGTTTTTACATGAAGTATTCAGGAGGTCGTGTAAAAATTTCACGACGATTAAAAAGCTATTTATTGAACAATTAACATTAACATGTTTCATAGAGACTCAACATCCTTAATATTTTAAGACAACCCCTAACGGAACTTTTGGCGACGCGCTATAGTTTTTGGGTTTGTTTAGGTTTGTTTGTTTGGACAAAAGGGAGAATGTGATAACATATGATATATGTAGGTATTAACGCAGATGTAGCAGATATCGGTAGAGTCCGCGATCGTTGAAAAAAAAAACTTAAAAATTCAATATCTTGAAAACTATTGGGAGTCGCCAAAAATCTCTTTAGAGGTTCTCTCAAAGTATTAAAAAAAAGGTTTGTGCAAAATTGCAGCTTTATTGGGGGGGGGGGGGGGGGGTCGAAACCTCATCCCAAATCCACAACAATATTTTCAAAGAAATCGCAGTTAACGAAAATTTTACTATTTAACTGAGATGGTCAAACTTAGGAAGTCGAGAAATATACATACACTTACAGCGATGGTAAAGTTCCGACTGAAATTAGGGCACGGGTGCAACCGATGAGCGACAGGGAAGTGTTGCCAATTATTCTTCAGTCATTGAACAATAATAATAACCGCTTTTTTTACCTGCGTCAAGTTTTAATAATTGATGTATGACCGGCTTGATCATCAGAATACCGGTATGCGTGTCGTCCTGATCTTGTTTACTCTTCTTGAAAAGTCATTACTCAATCAACTGTTCGTCGGGCTCGTCATTTGAATCCAAAAACAGGACAAATAATCCGTTGATTTTGAAGTGAGAGGTAAAAAGAAAAGAAACTGACGCCAAGGCTGTATCAGGTAAACATATTGCCAGTAGAAAAAGGAAAGCAGCAAGCTCGTGGTTGTGCAGAAAAGCAATGTAAATTAACCCGAAAAAGTTAAATCTTTTGGATTTCGGAAAACGCTTCAACATTTCCTGTTTGATGGAGTTGGACGTCAATACATAGCTGAAACCAAGTGTCGGTCTCCAAGGATTCCATCGGCAAAGAACGCATCCATTATTTCGGATTCGAAATGTCACGTGTCCTGGAGTGAAACATTATCCAGCTGATACAGCAGAGCAATGATCGGTAAAGACAAATGAGGAAACTTGCAAGTGACGAAATGTAGGTATAGGTAGGCCGGAGACAAAGAAAAATCGTGTAATTGAAGGAACAGCATGACGAAAAATAGAAGGGAAATAAAAGAAAAAGTCATATAAACAGAGAGATGGAAAAGTAAGTCCGTCCACGGTAGATTTCGAGCTTGCGGTATCCGCAATGATCGCCATCAGCGGAACGCCTACCATCGGATTTTTCGTATTGACAGATATTTAAATGAATATTCCTCGGGTTGTTAGAAGACCTCTTTGAAATCAAAGCGGCGGGTGCAACGCGTGGATGGAGGAGACGATTGCGAGCAGCGAAAGAGAGAAACGATCGTCGAACAACCGCTCGGGTGAAAGAACAAGGGGTGGTAAAGGAGTCGAATGTACGGAGAGTAGAAGTAGATGAAAAAAGATGGGGCGATGAGATTTAAAAAAAACAATATAGAAAGAGAGCGAATTAATTTAAACGGAGTTGCATAGATGGGGCTCGAGGGATACGCCGATATTCCACGTGGCAGCGGTATCAGATCCGGCTGGTAGAATAGCATGCGAATACAGATTTCACTTGTCATGTCAACTCCGGGAGCACGTGGATTTGACTCGCACGACAGCGAATAAGACATATGCGCACACATTCAGATATATATATATATATATAGAGGCGGAGTAGGAGAGGCGGATGTGAACAAGGCGGGAGCAGACGCACAAGTAACTTCTGGAATTGCCGCCCTCGTCCCTCAACGACCTTGTTGTCACGAAGTCCTAGGTATCACGTTAGCCAATTCCCATACAAATGCAACTTACTATATACGAGAAGACAATGTGGATGAATGAAAATGTTTTCGTTGTTGTCCATCAGGATTTCTACACAGGGGCAAGTAATGCAAAGAAGAAGCCAGATCGAAAGAGTACGTCGTTTTTGATGTTGCAAAACGTTCTATGTCTCGTGTGACCGATATATTTAACATTTTTGCCCTGAACGCATCCCTAAAACGTTCTGTGTCAATAACCAATCAGAATGCTTCATTCAGCTGATGCAATACGTCACCTGACCCCAAGCCGCAACTTTTCAATATTGTAATAAGTTTTGTTGGCTCTCTTGTAAAGTCATCCGAAAATCACATATAGAACAAATTGCAATATCAACGACGATGTTTCTGATAAATGGAACAATAGGGGAATTGTTAACATGGTGCGAGTAACAGTTCGTCGACAATTAGAAGGTAGTATAGCTTCGATATAAATATTGTTTTCGCAGTTGGCTGGGCATTAACACCATTTCTACTTCAGGAGTCTGCATAAGTTTGAAATTTGCATACAGTATGTGTTTTTTTATAGTTTCATATCCTAGGGTCTTAACTTCAATATGCAATCGAGATTTTGTAAAAATTGAAAAAATCGACCGATTTAAGATGATTTTTGCAAATCCTCCGGTTGATTACATTTCATGTAGAAACTGGCATCATGGTGGATACGTTTAAAAAAATCTGTTTATGCATTAAATAAAAATGATTAAAGATGCTTAATGTTGAAATCATGATTTTTTTCTACCACTTGCAATTTTTGTACTACACTGAATTTCAAAAAAGCGTGCCGTCGTACAAACTTTTTATCATCTTACTAAAAGTACATGTTTTTTTACATTTTCTTTTAGACGACCCGAATTGCCAGAAACACCCACACTGATTGACCATGTAGCAATGGCGACACTTTGCTTAAACGTCAAAAACTTCATTGTTGATCAATATTTTTCAATAAAAAAAAACTCGAAGTTGACAGAATATGTATTACTTGTGGCTAAATCTCGACCTCGTCATTGCAATACCGCCATCGGGATAAATATTGAAAAACAAACTGTTTATAGATTCAAATTTTATCAAGCATGATACACACATTATTAGAGCTGGCACTATTTGTTCCCATCACAAATTTAATTGTGTTTGTGTGCACAAAAAACCACACACACACACACACACACACACATATGTATGTATGTAGTGAGTATTCATAATGTACTAAAAATGCGAACAAACACCGCTACAAAACGGTTAAACGAATCTCGATTGCAGTAAGTGGCGATTTTGTAAGCGTATAAACATTTAGAAAAAAACTGACCAAGTATTGCGTTAGCAATTTTATTCAACAATATTTCTGCCTTTTAACTGTTTGTTTTATTTACTCATAAAAAAATTCATATCCATCTAGCAAATATTCAAACTCGACAGACGCGATTGGAATTGGTTTCAGGGGCTATAGCAGTGTGAACGCTGAAAATTTGAGATTTTCGGGAATTTTTTGGAAGAAAAGTACTCAATTAAATGATTCGGAAAATTAAGAATATATTTGGCTATATTTGACCTATATTAGATACTTTTTTCGTAGAAAAATATTAAGATCGAAGCAACTTATGCGCTGCCTTCGGAGGTGCCAAAAAAAGTCCCTTCACTGCTGACATCATCCTGGCCGATTGATTAGCCAAAATCGAAATAGGCAAAATGTCGTTAAGCTGGAAGGTATTTCCTGTACAACACCGTAGGACTTCCGAAAAATATCAAAATCTAACAAAATGGCGTAGTTATGAAAAAAGTCTGTTTTCTTGCCTAAAAATTGGTCGTTTTTTTCAATGCCAAATCGTCAATTTTCATCCAATCAAGAATTTCCTACGTCATTGTAGAGTAAATGTATTCAAGAGTACTCGGTTCAAATTTCAAGTCGATCGGATCTTTGAGTTACAATGTCAGCAAATTTGAAAAATCTCATTTCGAGAAAAACGGGTTTAAAGATTTAACTGAGGCATTTTATACCTACGAGCGGTTGCTCTTTAAAAGGCTGCCATTCGGGGAGTATTAGCGATACGACCTCGACATTTTTACAGGATATTCTTGAAAGTATAAACTGGCGAAAAAGGCAAACAAAAAAATCGATTTTTTGAAAGTATCACACTGGTATAGCCCCTTAATAACTTTACGCAAACCACATATGAAAGAGTAGGTACGTCAATTATTTCTACCTTATTCGTGTTATTTTTTTAAGCCATTCATCAGCCCCTTAAACTAATCGTTCCAAATTTTGATAGCCATATATGGTATGTGGCAGGATCAATATATATTCAAAGAAACGTACATTCCTGAAGTCATAGTAGATATCTCCACAACACCAACGCATGGAGATAATTAATATTTTGTGAGTACCTAACTTCTTTGCCAACTCACCTTTCTTTTTTTTTCTACATCTGTGCGCAAATATCTGAAGTCTCGATCAGCGCCAAGGCTGTTGTAATATCCAGAGTATCGGACGTAACAGAATTGTATACTGTTAGTACCGACTATGAGCGATTCAACGCAGCGCGACGCTCGTATAATACAATCCGAGAATTCTAACTTATACGTCACGATTTAACTATAAATAGTAGGTCTCGCTTGCAATTTAATATATATATATATGTGTGTGTGTGTGTGTGTGTGTGTGTGTGTGTGTGTGTGTGTGTGTGTGTGTGTGTGTGTGTGTGTGCGCGTGTGTGGGTGTGTGTGTGTGTGTGTGTGTGTGTGTGTGTGTGTGTGTGTGTGTGTGTGTGTGTGTGTGTGTGTGTGTGTGTGTGTGTGTGTGTGTGTGTGTGTCTAGTTCTTGACGTGGTTCTCAGTTGAGCTCTGTCGCTCGAATGGTGGTAGGTCGCATATAGAGTTTCTATGACGGCTGCACCTGCTGCGTGACACGACCTGAGCGAGCGCAGCGCAGAAACTCTTCGTCGTCGTCGCTGTCGCTGTAGTACCCAGGCACTACGGGCACACTACACTGACACTTTTTTTCTTCATATCGCTAGTTACGACTGGCAGGAGACCCATGAGCTTAAGTCTTTCGATTTATATAACGACGAAGAGAAACAACCGGAGAAGGAACGAGGCGGAAAAGGAGAGCTGATATGCTAAATCTATTAACCATAAGCTGCGTTTCTATTGGAGAAAAGAGTCTTCATATATGTAAGTTCTTTAAAAAATCTGTCACATGCCCATTGCTCGGTATCTTATCAAATCTGCAGCGTCATCGCAATCCTTGGTGCAAAAACGAACTATCATTTTTATTTCGCTATAGGAATTATGGTAAATAAATGTGAAGGGTTGCCTCCACGTGCGGTGGAGAATACCCCATTCTTGAGGAATAGTTTACACCAAAATATAAGTACATTTACGGCTGTGAGCGTGCTGATAAATGTCATCAAATTCCCAGAAGAAATGTTTCTGTCCAAAGCACACCGGGTTCAATACATATGCAAATTTATATACCTGTAAAGTACAACTTGACCGAAAGTGGATCTGCTTTATGTCCACAATTCTAGAAAATCCAGAATGGCGCATTAACGCCCGGTCGACATTTGGGCTACATTTCTGAGAAGTCGAGTAATAAAGTCAGTACAAGTCCAGTAATACATAAAGTCAGTACAAGTCCAGTAATACATAAAGTCAGTACAAAAATCTGTGGCACAGATCTGTGGTTGAGCCAGTTAAAAATTCTGAGTCGGGCAAGTAGAGGGGTCTTCAACGATGAATCGAAATTGGGAACGGAAGAAAACTTGTGAATAGATAAATGGTCAATAAAACAAAGTACCAGAATATAGGTAATTTGGAACTTTTTTCTTTGTTATTGTTTGTATCTGATAGCTCGGATTGTCGTCCATGTTGGCTCCCTTGCACGCTGTATCAACCGATAGGAGGGACACGGCGCTATTGAGCACTATTTCCGGATGTGGGGCTCACAAAGGATCCAGCGAATAAGAAACTTTCATAAATGCATATAAGATCCGTATTATTATGATTGCGGATATTCTTATGGCGATAGTGAGCTCTTGAGTACATGTGCGATGTCTATAACTCAAAGATATTGTGCATTCGACGAACGTGAAACGGTGTTAGGAGGTTGCGAAACCAGTGAAACGTTTCCCTCTGGCTTTAGTTGGGTATATAACACTCGATCCTCCGTCGTCGTGTACGTTAGCCAATCTATTCCGCCCGCGTTCATTAATGTTTCCTGCACACCACGCACTGTAGTGAGACGCGTGCAGTACGATTACAGTGGCACGATTGACATACGCAACCTGTTGGATAGTGTGTGTTTATCGTTGGATTGGTAGATATACGGAACGTATCGAAATATAGCGGTGATACGATTGTACGTATAAGCGTGTGCAGTATTACTGTGATTCACCGGATTCCTGAACTATAATCGTATCGTCCGATAAGTCGCGTAATTTTATTGCTACGTGCATTTTTTAAAAACATATTTGTGACTCAAGCAATAAAACGAGCTGTTATTAACAAACAATATGTGATATTTCTTCGTATCGAGTAGTCGCAAATATTGACTTTAATTGCCGGACGATTACTGCAAGTTAATTCAATCAAACTAATGTTGAACCGAATTAACGTTTTTAAATAGTATCTCAACTTTTTATGTGTGAATCGAGTGATATCGAATGTGATGGTATTGTGAAAATCACCAGTCTCCCAAGTGAACACTTGCAGCCGTAAGTTTTGTTAGTGAGTTCACTGGTTGGTGTTAAATTCTAGGGAACTTCCAGCGAATTACCACAACATTGGTCATGCCAGGACGATTGATAGCACACGAAATCTGTTATCTCTTCAGTATATTTTTTTTAACTCGAATTTAGAGGCACAATTTCAATATCAATTTGTTAACACAAAATTTAGTCTTTTTTTGAGGCATCCGGCATAACTGAAAATATGGGAACGAAGGATGAGTTTTTGGACAGGCGAATCCCAAATTGTAAATGTATGAAAGAAGAATTGTGACAAAAGGTTCTTTCGTCATAATTTGATGCTCTATTTCAGGAGCATCAAAAACATTGTACGCTTAGTTATCCTCGAGGATCCTGATCGTGTAGCATGCAGTTATTGTGATGAGGCAATGCGGTAGCGACTTGAGCGCCTAAACGTTCGATCCCGTCCTCCCGGGAGTCGGCGAGCGAACAACGGCTAGGATCTATTATGGACACGTGTAGGGTTGACTGATGAAAATTGGCGAAAAGAACCGAAAAAATAGAGAGGAAGGAGGAGCGGGCATGCGTGTGCATCAGTAAGAGAAAGTGTTGTTGGGTGCAACAAACACGAGTCAGACAACTGATTAGTCGATGCTTACGAGGACTGTCGCTTACATATATTCACAGTCATTCGTATTTAACGGTGTACACATAGGAGACTGCGCGACTGGCGTTAAATCACTTTCAAAGAGCCCCACGCGGTTTCTTCCATGGCAACCGAAGCCAGGGAGTACCGAAGCCAAAACTCCGACAACGAGGATTGCTGAGGGCGAAACACGAATCGCCACTAGTGCACCATCAACGAAAAGCACGCATTCACGTTGTATATACCCAACGTGGTCCAACTTTTTTATTACCTTTTTCTTTCGTTATCGCTCTCCGGAGAGTGTTCTTCGGACCATGTGTGCATGCGATTGCATCGATTGCACCGATTCCTGCCTATTTATATCGCCCTATGTATTTAGAATGCACGTTAAATGGATATATATTTGCAGCGAACGGTCTTGCACAGTGCAATCGTTGATTATACTTAAATACTCTTGCCCGATTGGTCAAGAGAAGGATAGCCAAATTGGGGACAACCTGCAGCTACAACAATGCCTCCCGAATCACCCGTGAATTGGATAACATCCAACAGTTGTACATCCCCATAAAAAGTCTCCGTACCGTACACAAATGCAAAACTCGTGGCGTGCCTTTCAACTAATCGTATCTCAATTTGACTGTTGAAAAAATGGCATCATAGCGTCTGATGATAGTATATAGATTCCAGAATGAGAGACCGAAAAGTGGATGACGCAGAAGTTTGCATCGTTAAAATGCAACGAAAATTGTTCTTTTAATTACTCAATTTTTTTAGCCGATTTAGGCTGTGAAAAGCACTTAAACGTATTTACGTATTTACGTATTCTCAGTAGCGATTTACGGCCTTAATTGGCAAACAAGGCTCTCAATAATAATAAAAATCAAGGAATCAAAAGACAGGCAAAAATCCTTCCATTCTAACGATGCAACGTCATAAAAGTGGGAAGACTTGTTTGATCTTCGGTAGAGTATGATCTTGAAAACATCGATCTTATTCCAATCGATGGTCTTCCCAGAGAGCTCTTTTCGATTGCTTATGCCCACGCTTCGGATCCCGAGTAAAAGTAAACGAAATGCAAATCAGTTTTGAGAATGCTTTGCCTTTGGTCTTACGAAAATAGAAAATCAGTGCTTTTATAGAGAGAAATGGCAAGCCTAAGGATTCGAAAAACGACAAGGAAAAAAAATTGGCCAACAGAAACGATTGATATCGCGAAGATAATTTATTTCAATGATTATTATTATTATATTATTCATTATTATAATTATATGTTATTTATATTTATGTTTATAGTTATTTATAGTTATATCTATATATATTATACTATTTATAGTCACATAATATTACTATAATTATTTTAATAACTTATTAAGTTTGACCTATTTGATAAATGATCAAAGCGAGAGGATTTTTTTACAGAAGCTACAAAATTTGTTCAATGTTACTAGCAAGTATGACATCACCATCAATCTTTAGTATAATCCATTATAGTAGGGCAGTGTATTTGTAAATATGCCGCAATATGAGTACTTAAACTTTGGGTACTCATTCGACTCAACGCAATGATAATCTCAACCTCGACATGTTTCGTTTAATACCTCTTTTCTCATCTCCAATAGTCGATCCACGAATGGTCCTCTCTGTGAGAAAATATCAATTCCATCGCCTCCATTTCAACCCGTCTCTGGAGATGGACCGTTATAAGTGTACATTACCATTGCAGTTTGGAGGCAAGGACGACTTGATATTGCATTAGAAGCTTCAGTGGCCAAGTGCGTTTGTACTGGAGGACCGATCATCATCACTCGAAGACTAATACCAAGATAGCTACGGTCTCGTACGCTGAGTGCAATGTCGATTTACGAGTCATTGCTTGGGCGAATATACATGCGGGCGCTCCTAGACCACCAGAGAAACGCTTTGTGCGTCGTCGTTGACGATAATCGGTGAGTGAGTTGCGACTTGCGCATTTGACGATATTGCACCGATATCGGCTCGCTGCTCGCATTCGGTCGTTTCCTGTCCACGAATTTAACGAAAGAAAGGAACGTCGATGAACAGCGTGAGCAACGGATGGTTAACCCGAAGCAAAGCAGAATATTAGAGAAAAAAAACCAAACTGCATTTGTAAGGGGATCGCTGTGACCTATCGAGGATGAAACGTAAATACATACACAGAGCTACTTTTCTATCGTACAGATAGAAATGTATACTAACTTCAACTGTATTTCAACCATTTTTTATATTACCCTGAGGGGATAATAATATTTTATAGTCATGGTTACTGCCGAAAATAGAGTACTGTGCAACCAACAATCTTTCAAGCATACGTTGATTGTCAATGCTATATAATATAGTAGGATTATTTCATGAAATGGATGATTCCTTAGACTATCAAAAAATAGTGGTTTTTACCATATTGAACGGTATGTCTACTAAATGTATATAATATTTCATAAATTCAAAATTCAAGACGAGCACGCCGCCAAAGTTGCATTATCAGATATATGTTTCGCTTATAGTTGTTTTAATGATATTATCATTACGGTGCCAATAAACTATACAGGATTTTACTATCCCCTCTTTTGACTTGGGCGTCTTCCATAAATACCATGTACTTTGCTCTCAGTGCAGCATTAGTATTTGTGCGCCGGATTTGTGATATGGCTGAATTAACCATATCGATATCGTAAAGTATTTTACAATGGTGCATAGTAATTTCGGAGATACTACATAGTCAAACACGCCACCAAAGTCGCATGTGTACGTATACTTTTCGCTTATAGTTGTGTTAACCATATTATGATTGCGGTGACAATGAACTATAGGGAATTCGACTATACTCCCTTTTACCATGCGCGTTCTTTCGTGAATACTATGCACTTTTCTCTCAGTGCAGGTAAGACAAAAGTTTCTCGATGCCGAAGTATCGAGTATCGATACTTCTATCCCTATTTTGATACACGAGTATCGGGAAGATGCTACTCGCCACTTCCCGAGCTAGTATTGAATTCTTTTCTCGCTACTCGATACAAGATTTGACACGCGCTACAAACTTAGCGAGTACCTGAGCAGAAATTGCGCTGGCCTGTCTGACTTACATGCTAGTAAGTGGTTCGCCCAATTGATATCATACGAACTACCTAGTGGCTGCCTCACTGTGAGCTAGTAATATTGTGAACATTTTGTAACCTAGCCCTGGTCTAGCCACTGCCTAAGCGATCGTTACCTAACCGTTTTAACGCTTTCAGCGCGATAGTGACTTAATACAAAAGTCCAATTTTTGTATCTAGTTGTCACCTATTTTTTTATTCCCAGTCACTAGCGAAGAAAAGTAGGTCATGGCTAGGTCAGAAATATTATGCAGCCGTGAGATATTTCTTTCTATCTAGTCGCCATATCATTTTTTGTATTTAGTCACTGGACGATCAAAGCGTTACAAGGCTGGGTAGTTAATAGCTAAAACGACTAGCTAATGGCGATTCGAAACATAACGTTACTAGCTTGTGGCTAGTCGGTGATGAGTTACGTTTTTCATTCGTGTAGCAATGCTATCTCGATATCTGTCAATTAGGGTAGCGATAGACATATATATATAGAAGCGAGTAGCGGTCGTTGATTTGTTTCGTTCTAGCATTACACGCTATACATTCGTGCAATCAAAGAACATTCTGACGTCGTCGTATATCTGCGTGAACTATTAATGGTTCACGGATGAAGCAGTCGGTATGGAAGAAGAGGCACGAAATTTCAGAGGATCGTCATCGCGTCCGACCTTCAATTACAAAAGTTCCTACTTCCCTTGAAACAGTCCATATATGGAATAGAAGTACACGTGGAGCAGAGTGACGCTTCGTCAATGCCACCCCACTCGTTATGCTTTCTTAGTTTTGTTAGAATCGATACCGAACGGCCGGTGCTCGGATCCGTACAGAGCAGTCATAGAGTGGAATAGTACGTGCAAATCGGCATGCGGAGAACTGTCGAGACGGAGAATGACACGCGAGACGTAAACGTCGTGCGGTTCGCGAGCCGTCACTCACAAGTCACCCGCGACCCAGTCCAGCTGTGGGACTGCATATATACGTGCGTATGTGTGTGTGTGTGTGCGTGCGCGCGCGCGTGTGTTTGTATGTGTGTACACATTCGCGCTCTGTCGCTTACTTGTTGTCGCTGACTCTCTCGCCTCCTCTCTTTTCCGTTCTCTCTCTGTCTCCTTCGTTCACTCTTCTTTTTTTGCCACACACAGTATAAATATGCACTAGCAATAGCATTACACGGTATATGAATGAGGTTGTATTACTCATCTGTTGTACGGTATTCGGTACGTAAGTATGACACTATTGGTCACGTAGCTGGTATTTTCCCCGAGTGTGTACATTGTCCCAGCAACACTCGAATCACACAGGAAAACGTGAACATGTCCGAAGTGTCACTGATAAAACATCAAACGGCCCACAGCGGCGTCATACCACGTATGCATAGAGTTCACATATTAAAAACACCCACATATATGTGTTTGTGTGCGAGTACGTTATATAAATGTACCAGGTGTAGAAGTATGAAACCGGAATTTCCCTATAGATGGTGCTAGCCATCAGTTTAGGGACCGTAAGACCGTTTCTGCAGCGCCATCATCTCCCTCTAACATCTGACGAAGATTTTTAAAACACAACAATCCAAGTTCCCTACACCGGTATATTTTCCTATAAGCTTAAACATGTCGAGTTTTGTGTCTACGAACTACGAATTGCGGACAGCTTTGGTTTCTGTTATCATTTGAAGAAAACTGCTGCAGAATCGCATCGAATGTTTGGCGAAGCTTACGGTGTACATGCTCTTGGTAACACACAATGTTTCGAGTGGTTCAAAAAATTCTAAAGTGGTGATTTTGAAGTGAGAAACGAAGAGCGTGGGAAACCAACGAAAAAGTACACCTGGTATATATATATATATCAACGATCTGACTATGTGCGGGAAGGGAGCCATCTACTTTAAATTGCGGAAAAGCTCCGTCATGGAATGGCTAATGCCGCGGAATGATCGACAACTGTGATGTTTTCTTTTGTTCCCAGGTGGCTAAGGTCATGGGTCAATAACCCTTCGAGTTCACACCCTCGGCCACCAACTGAGTTGGTCACATGGGGTCCGTGTGACCCCACCCATGCTCAAACGACTGCAACGTTGATTCTATTGTTCCTTAATAGCTTATACAAATTGAGGGTGTTAGTTTGAACCTTTTAAAATGTGGCATTCTCAGTAGAATATTGTAATCAATATTTAAAATGGCGGACAAAATCAGGAAGGGATGAATGTGTGAAAAAGGCCATTTTTTACTTGAAAAGTCATAATTCCCTGCAATTTTGAATTTTTTAAATCTACAGATACTACACAAAGTGCAACTATTTCATGACAATGAAAATGTAATCGGACTTTTTGGGTAGTAAAAAGCAGGTACATGTAAATGATAGGACTCGGTTTTTAATATTTTCCAAAATAATATTGATATATTGCGGTGTATAATTGGTTTTGTTTGACTTTGTTCGTATAATAGTTTTTATATAGTGTTAGTAATATATTGGTAATATAAGTTGTAATATTATTAAAAAATTAATAACTATATTAGAATTGGGTGGGTAGAGGGTATTTTTCAACCAGTCACACGCATTTGGCGTGTCGCAGCCCGCCCCCCCCCCCCTCCGCCCCACTACTAATATACAGTAGCAGTGGAGCGGGGGTGGCGTTACTTTCGTGTGACCTCCAGCTAACTCAGACCCCTACACCCAGTCTGCATACAATTTTAAAAGCATTTTCGATGCTAAAAAAATTGGGGGCGATAGTCTTGAGATAGTCGACGTTTCAAAAAATTGACCAATTTATTCGCAACAGCGGCTCGAAAAATTATGAGGTCAGAGTGTAAACACAATATATATGAAAGATATTTTTTTGTAATATAAAAAATACATTTAAAAAACACAAAATATTTAAAAATCGTAAATTATCAAGTTTGTCCTCCACAGTCGGCACAGATGAAAACGTCGATCCAGATAAAATCAAAACAATGAGTTTTTAATGGCGTAGACGGACGTCGCAATAAATTCACTTTCCGAGTAATTGACATAAACTTGATATAAAAAATTGACCGTTCTCATATTCATACTTTCATTACGAAAAAATATACGTGCAGCTCACATGGGGGGGGGGGGTCAGTTCCATTAAAAAAGTCGAAGGGTATCTTTAAGTCTCAAATGCGCTGTAAAAGAGACCGAGCCTATTTGAAATATTCGAGCACCCAGAGAATACTTGTTCGTTCTATCAGGTGTCCCCCTCGAAACTGTATAAATTTGATTCGAAACCATTTTTTCCGAATAACTTATATTCTGAAAATATTTGCATCCAGATGTGCAGAGTTAGTTCAGAATAGTGTTAGAATACGCGTATATAGGGTGGATAACGTTTGTCAACGGACAATGAGCGTGATGAGTGGCAAACTGGGAAAAGAGCCGGAATTAATTATGCGCGACATCCCTGGCTATCATACTACTACCCTTAGCGATTGTTCTTGCAGCGGCAACAGAGAGAAAAAGCGTTTCGAAATGTTCATCATATTGATTCGTTCAGAAAAATATATTGTTTGGTCTATTGTAGATATTTACCAGTAACGTTATCACCCCGTTGCTGGGGCCAACGAAACGACGGCCTAGGCTGCTGCTTACTTCGCATATCTTCGTCTATCCTGCTGCGGCTCTTCAGCCGCTTCGTCAGCTTCAGGCGATTGGAGACCACTACTTACCTAAAAACACAGAAACAAATATACATTGTAGGTTCAGTGGAAATTAACACTTGCTTTTTATTGTGTCAAAATGAAAATGTGATTATTTTGATTGAATGTTTTGTAGACAATAAGCTAGTTCTAGCGCGAATGCCTCTTTCGACGGAATTTATTAAAATTTATAGACTGCATGAAATTTCAAAAAGCTTTACCAATATTGATGCGTACTCGGTGTTGTTTAGTAGGTATTACAAGTAAACATGTCGACATATCGTCTTGAAAGAAATACCAGACTGGCTAGATGAGGTGAAAAAAGTATTGACCATTTTGTTTCCGAAATTTGGCCACTCACGACAAAACTTAATGGTATACAAGTGTGATTGCATAAACAGTTCCTTCGTGTGTAGCAGCAATCCGTGTATCTCAATAAGAAATGAAACACTCAATGATCAACTCTCCC
Source organism: Ophion costatus (assembly GCA_951751655.1). Taxonomy (NCBI): domain Eukaryota; kingdom Metazoa; phylum Arthropoda; class Insecta; order Hymenoptera; family Ichneumonidae; genus Ophion; species Ophion costatus. The sequence goes on along the minus strand of OX632362.1, from coordinate 13,660,042 downwards.
TATATTACACCACGCCTCGCGTAGAAATTTTCGTATGGCTCGATTTACGTCACGTTCAGGTTGTCAGACTGCCCTTATGGGGCATTTATAGGGTAGCCCGAAAGCGCCCTGCTACAAAATATAACGTTGTGTCACTTATGGGCCTGAACTGTTTGCCTCATGAGGCCCTTATCAGGCTTCCTGCACTGCAAAACAAATATTTGGTTTAAAAAGGAACTTTTCAAGGGCGGAACCTCCTCCAAATATTGCTTTTTTGCATTTTTTGTTATTGCTTTAAAAATGAATGTAGTATCTGAAGAATATATTTTCGAAGGTTGAAGCCCAACATAAAATCCTAAAGGTCCCTAGGAAGTCATCGAAGCGATGCCCTCCAAAAGTACCGAGAGTAGGTAAACGAGCGGGCATCTTTTGCGGCCTCTACCTTTTCATTTCTTACCATTAGCCAAACAAGTTTGCTAATTTACTAGTTTACTAGAAGAAGGCTTTCTTTATGGCCCTGGAATCGCAGATTGAGCTTGGGGAATTATAAATCACTTAAAACTCTACTTTTAAAGAACGTAAACTTCAATCATGTTTTTCTCGAAACGTGTTTTTTTCCGTACCGTGGAATGTAGCTCAAAAAGTATAATAAATCAATCAACTTGAAATTTTGTACAGTTATTCTTTAACTTATCGGCCTTTGCACAAACGTAAAACGTTGTATAAATTGTCATAATAAATATTGTTTTCAACGATTTGTTTATTATAAAAAAGTGTTTTTTTTTCTATTTGTCCTTAAATGTTCATTTTTTTGCTAAATGTAGGTTTATGCAAAACGGAATTACTTATTTGAATGAACGGCACAAACTCTAGGAGCCAAGTTCGAGCATCTCTAGCGCCACCATTTTATTTTTTCACTCATGAAATTTTTTGGTTCATTTTCATTTGAACGTCAATATTATTATATAATTTGATTCATTGCAAAAAATGCTTTCAATTTTTGGGAAAAAATTATTGAAAAACCTGTTATCTGGAGGAGGTTCCCCCGTTAAATCAAATAGGTTGTTTCCTTGTCTCATGGCCTACTACGATCTTATTTGTTTCAGCTATTCTTTTTCAATATTAAGTATATTCGCATTAAATGAAGATTCAATTCGAATAAATCGTTATTTACTTAAAATATACACTGTAAATCCAAGTATACTAAATGTATAAAATATTTAAAATATCCAAAATGAAATGAAATACTTTATTTAGAGTTCTACTGCATTAATTGTGTGTCATAATTCGTAATTCCCTGGCCTTCTAAAATTATTTTTTACGAAGAATATATTCCGCCTATATGGAATTGAACTTACACTCAGAAAACAATATATTTCTATGTACCAGGATTTGTTAACTATTAACAAATGGCAAAGTTGGATATGGCAAAATAAATATCTTCCTACAGTTAATGATTCATTCATTTGAGCCTCTGAATTGTCACAAATAAAGATCTGGTAATAGTTAAGAAATGGGAACTTTAATGGAACATACACGTTCTTAACAGCCAATATATATGCCGTTGGCCTGACTAATGCTTCGTATGAATATACTATATATGCTTGTTTCCTATAACTGCGGCGTTAATGCAATGAGATCAGTGAAAAAGTTATCCCAGGTGTAAAAGATAGTTGAGTGAATGGCATTTTATATTTGCACAAATCAAGATTCGTGTATAGTTACCAAATGAATATTTGCACAAAGGCATTTATTGACTGTCGGCAGATGATTGTGCAGTTGAATCAATGTAGCACTATAGTGCTAGTGGGCAAGTACAAGGAACACCTCTCATTGAAAATGAGATCCTTGCTACTTGTACAGGACAAATCATTGGACAATGATTTGTCCTCCACAAGTAGCAAGTCCGTTAATCGGAGGACAACGAAGATGGTAGTATCAATACGTCGTAGAGCAAGAAACAACTCTCATAGAAAATAGGCGGCCGACCAGTCCCGCGGTCGATGTCTTGGTCACCCCTGCTCTAATGCATAATTTAATGTTCTCTGTATATACTTTCGAAGATTTCCTGAAGATTGGGCAGGTCCCACAAAACAAGCAAATAAGTAATTGATGCCATCGGCGCGGAGAATAAACTCACGTTTCCACAGTCACAAACTGATGTCCTCTAAGTAAGTGGACATGCGGTCACGCACAGTCTCCAATGTACCTAAAGCGTATCTACGTCGCGTCTGCGCACGAACGAGCTTGTGCGACAAAGAGCTACGGTAGCGTACAAAGTACATGGTCTTGCCAAATTGACGATACTTATCTCAAGTACAACTTTGTCAACTATTAACAAATCATCATTTGAGACGAGTCTTCGGTTTTTTAACAGTCATGTCCTAACTATTAACAGGGCTATATTTGATTCAACTGAAGATTCTTTAATTATTACGAAATATTCATTTTGTAATAAGTGTACGACTGTTATCTCAAAGAACTACTGGGCCAACATCTTAAATACAGATTCCTTAATAGTAAACGCATCCTTATTTTCGTCAAATAGGGAAGTTGTCGCATCAACTGTGTGACTCTTGGCTAAAATGCGGCCGAGATTGTCGTTTTGAATGAAGACCAGTTAATTGTTGTGACATGATCAACTGTATCACACCCCGATCAGAGCCTGATCCTGATCAGGCTAACCCTAAGAAATTTTTACGCGGGGCTTTACGAGGAAACTTTTTGGTACTGTTGTAGCATGAGAAAAACTGTAAATTTCACTCCCGCCATACGAAATACACTTGAAAAGAGTATATAGGATAGATATGGGGTGGCAGCATCGGGAAGACGGAATGACCTTTTCCAGTTTTGATGGCTTGGTTGTTATTTATAGTAAAATGATTTCGTTTGGGAAGATCTCTTTTAATTAAATACGGTAGCGTTTGAGTTACTGGCACCACGGCAATAGAACTATAGGCATAAGGCTAAAAGCGAAATAAGTAAACTGATACGAAGGATCTATGCAACTCCTAAGGTAGAAAAAAAAATATTATTTGCATTGCCCCTAATTCGTATATGGAAGACATTAACACATTTCCACCAAATCATGGCGCCTGGAACCGTGATACGTTACGAAGAGAAAGCGAGGGCAGTCATTTGGACACCTCCTCGGTCTAGACGGTCGTTGAAGGCACACCACCCGAGTCGAAATTTTTAGCCTATTTTGAAGACCTCTGGCCTTTATACTCCTCCCGAGTCTTCGTGTAAGACTCACGCGAGTCGGTTCACTGCTAGGCCGATAGAAGTCCTACTATCGGCTTTAAAATGGCCCTCCTTAACTGCTTAACTCATACGTAGACCTTTATATTCCTACCTGGCACAACTGAAGTAATTCTAACTCCTGTTCTGATTGCATTTGAACCTATCCCGCAGGTGGCTGTTTCGAAGAAACATATGAACACGAGATTAATAATAATTATTATTTATTTACTCATGAAATTATGAAAAAAATTAATGAATATATTTGAGGTCTTCGGAAAATACATTAAACTATTTACGTTTTATCAGGGTTTAAGGTTATAAAAATGGAATAAAAATCAATTATGACGGTCATTCAATTTTTTTTTATTAACCGGTAATGTAACATATGTAGTTTGGTCGAAATGCATATAAATACAAATGGTTACAGTACTTTCGATACTGTTTTGCGCCTACATATATATATATATATATATATATATATATATATATATGGCATTCCACGCCATTTTGCTCGGCCGTGACCCTGACCAATTTTAATTTTTTTGATTTTTTTTTTATAAAATAGTATGCTATGCAAGGAGTGTTTTCACAAATTTTAAAATTTTTATAGCATGTATTTCAGAAGTTACGAATTTTCGAAAAATCTGGATTCCAGAAAGTTTGGAAACGTTCTAGCGCCGATATCTCAATAGATATATCGAAAAATGTCTATAGATCGTTTTTTTTTTCATATTAGTTCGCACTTTCGTAAAAAAAAGGAACAAAAATTTAAATCATCGATGTCAACATTTTTTCAGCGTATAAAGGGAAAAATATTTTTTTTAGATCATTGCCAGTTTTTTTTTTTTAAATTCTCTAAAATAATATGATGAATTATATGAATTTCAACGCTAGTCCCATCGTGGGCCCATTTTTCCTTGTATTTTTTATAAAATAAATTCAATTTTTTGCACGAAAATTGCGAGTGGTTCGTATGAATCATATTTATCGTATTCGCAATATTTTTTAAATGTTTTTGTACCATTTCTAAGAAAAATCACGCTTACACTTGGCAAGCGTACATCCCAAGGTTGAAACATTACATCGTTTGAACTGTAAACAATGTATTATTGTCCCCTTCTGTTAAGGAACGAGGCTCGTGAAACCAGAGTTTTTTCGAACCGTTTGTAAAAGCAGCCAGAAGCAACAGTGTCTCTTCACCTGCTGAAAAGTGCCGGAGTAAAATAATGATCTGCTCCAATTTATCGTTTATTGTCATTGCTATGGCATTGAACGTGCATTTTGATCGGTGTCGCAATCCTTTTGACAAAAAAAAAATCATGCGAAAAAAAAGATATACGAATTGCATCTGAAGCAATACAAAATAAATTTAATTTACACGGTAATTATTACTTGTGTAAACAGTGTCGAACAAAATCATTACTTTCGCCGGAGAAATCAAACGAAGATTGCAGTGCAAGGTCCAAGAGCAATGACCCGCAAAATGACAACGATTTCTCAAATTGCTGAGGTATAATGACTTTTTTGTTATAAATTATTTTGGATGCATTAAACACTCCTTAGTTTTTATCCTTATTTGTTACATTTTTGGTGGAATAAATATTCATTCCTTTTTCAGAAATGCGTCTTGCAAAGGAGAAATTTTATCGCAACAGAGCACGTCTTCCCATGGAAGCATCAAAATACAGTTACCTATTGTAAATGACGCTTTACAGCTATTAAACGAGTCTCCAATTCCGTCAAAAAGTTAAAAAGTGAGCACTACTTACGTGAAAAAGTTGATAAGATTTGTTATAATTTCGAGAGTATATTGCAAATTGCTCCGTGTCATGAATCGACACTCTTCGAGGATCGAAATGATTTTGACGGATTAATTGAAAATTGAACAACCAAGTACGCAGACAAAAATACGACCAAGGCAGAAAAATTCCAAATTTTAACATTGTTTTCGATAAACTGGAGTGTAATGAAAATTTCTCGAGTCATGAATACGACCCAGCATATGGTGAAAATATCGAAAAACCTCATCACCACCACTGGTGTACGATCCACTCCGGAATCGAAAAAAGGTGGTTAAAATCACATGTTTATTATTTATCACCTTGTTTAGTCAATGGTTGTTCGTTTATTCAATAACGCCTATCTTCTATAGGTCAATCAATCTCTGACGAGTCAAAACTAAAAGTTAAAAATGTTTATACGGACGTCTAAGTGTCAATACGCCAGGTCAGAAAGACTTCGTTTCGGTTCGCAATGATGCAGAAAAAAGAGTTCACATTCAACAGCGATTAATACTTTCCAATGTAAAAGAATTATACGAAGATTTTCGGAACAAGTTTCCTGAAGAGAAAATAGGCTTTTCGAAGTTCGCGTCTCTACGTCCTGAGAATTGCGCACTCACAGGCGCAAGTGGCACACACACCATTTGCGTTTGTTCGATACATCAAAATATAAAACTATTAATGATGGGTAATTATATATTTATAAATTCAAATTCAAAATTAAAACTAATGGAAAACATCTCACATTGATGTATGTAAGTGAGGCAATGCCCTCGAAATTTCACGGTTGTATTTTTTGCAATTTTCTTTTTGATACTTACAGTGTCAAGCCACTTCCACGGCTCTTGACAATACGATTTAATATTATAAAATTTATTCTTATTGCAGGAGCTAATTTAAATGCTTTGACCAAAGACACGGTACAACATTTAAGTCATTACAACGATTGCTTCCGAATTATCGCTTGTGACAATCCATCGCCTCAATGCTTCTTCGGGAAATGCGATGCTTGTCCAGGAATAGAAAAGTTCAGGGATTTTTTGTTCGAGGTTCTAGAGAGAAATCATTTTGATAACATAACATACAAACACTGGATTTCTAATCCACGAACGACTCTCGAAACAGCTGTAAAATCTTCATTAGATTTCGTCGATCATTTTTGTAGCAGCAGAAATAACAAGCGAAATTGATGAAATCGTTAAAAATTTCATTAAAAGAGAATTTCTCATAGTTAGCGATTTTGCAGAAAACTATGAATTTGTAGTGCAGAATGCGGCTCCAGGCTTTCACTGCGACAATAACCAGGCAACTGTTTTTCCAGCAGTAATCTATGATAAAGTCAACGGTGAATTCTCTCACAGAAGTGTGGTTATCATATTGGATATAAGTAATCACGACTCAACTGCAGTTCATGTATTCGCGAAAATAATAATCGATTTCGTCAAAACTATTTCGAAAAGCCCTCAAAGAATCTTTTATTTCTCTGACGGAGCTCCCCAACAATTCAAGAACTACAAAGATTTGTCAACTTGTATTATCATAAAGAAGATTTTGGAATCATGGCGGAATGGCACTTCTTTGTAACCGCACATGGCAAAGGCCCTCGCGATGGTGTACGAGGTGTGGCTATTAAATAACCGGACTGATGCTGCTCCCAGCAAACTACGAGCGTGCCGCGACATGTCTGAACATGACTGTGTCTGATGGTCCTTCCCCCACCCTGAGCTCGCTAGACAAGCCAGCGAGTGCTCAGTTTGAATGTAGCAGTCGAATGAATTAGTTTACGCAATAGTAATGCGTCAGAAAAATGACATGTGGTCAGACGGAGCATCGGGTTAACCTCAAGTTTCTTGTTAAACTAGGGAAAACTGCCACAGAAGCTTATGCAATGTTGAAAGAAGTCTACGGGAATGAATGTTTGTTCCGCACACAAGTTTATGAGTGGTTTAAACGGTTTAAAGAAGGGCGTGAAACGACCCAAAACGATCGGCGCCCAAGACGGCCCTCAACGTCAAAAACGGACGAAAACATTGAAAAAATTGGTAAATTAATCCGCGCTGATCGTCATCTGAGCATCCGAGGGCTTGCTGAAATGACAGGAATCGGTAAAGAAAGTGTTCGACAGATTTTGCTTGAATTATTTAACATGCGGAAGGTTGGCGCAAAAATGGTGCCGAAACTCCTCACTCCCGAGCAAAAGGAATCAAGACAGAACATTTGAACTGCCATCCTAAACAACATGGCGATTGATCCAGATTTGTTAGAAAAGGTGATTACTTATGATGAATCGTGGTTTTTTACTTACGATCCCGAAACAAGGAGGTAATTCATGCATTCGAAGAGCCCAAGCTCGCCAAGGAAAAAAAAGCCAGGATGAGCAAATCCAAATTCAAAGCAATGATGATTGTCTTTTTCGACATTCGTGGCATTATCTACGTTCGCTGGGTCCCCGAGGGTCAGACGGTCAATCAATATTTCTACATCGAGGTTCTGACGGCCCTACGTGAGCCTGTGAGAAGACGAAGACCCGATTTGTGGAAGACCAAGTCCTGAATCCTTCACCAAGACAATGCACCAGCCCATTCTGCCTTGTCTGGGAACGCGTTTCTCGCAAAATACGGCATCGCCGTGTTGGAACATCCACTGTAATCGCCTGACCTTGCCCTCTGTGACTTTTTTCTATTTCCCGAGGTCAAGTCGGCGCTAAAGGGGACAAGATTTGAAAATGTGAACGCGGTTAAAGCAAAAGCGACGGAGGTTCTCAACCAGGTGACAGAAGAGGACTTCCAGCACTACCCTCAACAATGGAAACGTCGTATGGAGCGGTGTAGGACTCGCCAAGGGGAGTACATTGACGGCGATAAAACTTCGCTGTAATTGGTGATAAATAAAAAGTGTTATGACTTCAGTCCGGTTATTTAATAGCGACACCTCATAGGTGGCACAGTCAAGCGAATGGCTGCACGCCCAAGTCTCCAATTACCGATGGATAAGAAGATAAAAACTGCGTTCGATCTGTATGAGTGGGCGGCTCAGACAAATAACTTGCCCAATATAACCGCGAAATGCGTCTCATCAGATGCCTATCAAAATGTAGCGCAAAAACTAAGCGACCAGTATAGACGGGTGAAAACCATAACGGGTGCCCAAAAATTGAACTGTGTTGTGCCTGATAATGATGGTGCCTTAAGAGTAAAGTGTTTTTCAAAATCTGATCAGTTTCGATTGTGTAAACTTTTTAAACGAGTGAGAAAACAAATATCTAACTCTCTCAAGTAAAAAAGGTGTACTTAGTGTTTCATTCATATATTCTCCTGTAATGTATAATTTTTATTATTTATTCTAGGGAAGTAATGGACAAATAATTCTTGAACATATTAGATAGGGCTACTAATTGTAAAATGATCACTACAATTACTAATTGTAAATAAGTACAATCATTATTACTTACGAGTATTATTAGTAATACAAATTATTAGTAATTCATAAGGAACACTCGAAATTTTCGTGAAAAAAATTCAATTTATTTTTTAAAAACAAGGAAAAATGGGCCCACAATGGGACTAGCGTTAAAATTCATATAATTCATCATATTATTTTAGAGAATTTTTTGAAAAATGGCGATCATCTTTAAAAAAAAAAAAGCTTTGACTTTACACGCTGAAAAAATGTTGACAAAGATGATTTAAATTTTTTTTCTTTCCTTATGAAAGTGTGAACTAATATGAAAAAATCGATCTATAGACATTTTTCGATATATCGATTAATTTAAGAGATATCTGCATCAGAACGTTGCCGTACTTTCTGAAATCCAGATTTTTCGAAAAATTGTAACTTTTGAAACACATGCGATGAAAATTTAAAAAATTGTGAAAATACTCCTTGCATAGCATACTATTTTATTTTAAAAAATCAAAAACATTAATAATGGTCAGGGTCACGGCCGAGCGAAATGGCGTGGAATGCCTCATATATATATATATATATATATATATATATTGTGACACGATTTCCGGTACTCGCGTCCCAAAATTAGCTCTCGTCCGACTCGTATGCGATAGGGCGTCAGCCACGCAAATTTTACGCGACAAATTTATTTTTTCCGACGAATCGACGAGATGCAGTTTACCCGACTGCCGCAGCCCTGGAGTTCGTAGAGGCGCGGGGTTAACCCGCGACAACGGCACAAAATAATATTACGACGACACTCCGAGATTTGGTGAAACAGTAGTTAACTTTTGTTTGGTCGCTGCTCTCGCATACGGCGGGAGCGGCTCGAGGTATGCGCAATTCGCAGTCCTCTTGTTTCTCAAAGGCGGTACAGGTTTCTTCCTCGAACGTAGTTCGATCTCGTTTTTCCAGTACAACAAACAGACGATATTTTAACGCTAACTTATCCTAAATGACTTCAGTTCTAGCCATTCGAAAGTCAACCACTCTCGGCGGCTCTAAGTTAATTTAATTTGAACAAGGTCTTCGCGAAAGACGGCATCACGCAAAGTGACTCGACCCTACCCGTTCGTGACCGGGCCGCCACGACAATATCCCTCGTGACTTCAATAAATTCCAAATTTCTCAATACATTACCCCAACGGGCCACAGCGCGCGCATTACAATCGGTCTCAAAACAAGCCGAACGACGGCCCCACCGCTACGGTTTCTGATTATCTCGATCCGGTGAAACCCCAATCTTGATCTCCGATATTTCCGGTGGCGTCGGTTCCTTGGGTGGCGGGAACGGCTACGGCTTGGACCGTAGCCCACCTCTCCTCGCTCCAGACCAGAACTCAAGTGATGCAAGTTTTCGCGAGGAGCTTTTCCGCGGACCTGGGTCCCGACCCCCGCTCCTTGACTAGTCACAGACTTTTCGATTTTGCAGCGTGGACATTGCCGATAACGTTCGCATTTTCATAATTAGTGAACCTGAAAATTGCCTTAAGCTCCCGTCCCGGGACCTGACTGGGTCACGGACTCATCGGGATGATGACCGGCTGTAGAGGGAGACAGACAGCTCAGAGTGGGGCTTCGAGCCGGCGACCCGTCCTTGGAATCTACGATTTTCCGTTGTCGCTCGCCGATACCCAACGGAAGCCATTGACTGGAGGTATGGAGGGCCGTTATTAGGCGAGACCCCCTCCTTCTGTTTGGGCTCCGCTGACATAGAGTAGTGGAGCGACGACTAGTCACGAGACCGGGTGCGACGTGGCCGGTAACTCCGTTGCCGTTCGACCCATGCCTCGTTTCTCAATCCTGACCTTGGTAACGGCGGGAACGCGCCGTTGGCTCACGAAGTACAACACCAATTTAAAAAAATAAAGACGAAAGGATTAGTAAAATAAATTACGCTAAGCTGGGCCCTGGAAAATCGCTTGAGGGGGTGACTTTAAGTGACGTGCTAAATTGCCACGTAAGTATTATATATATATATATACACGTATGTCTACACCCGCGTATTTAGGTACATGGATGCCTGAATATGTACGTGTATGCGTAAGCGTCTATAAGTGTGTCATTCGGCATCCTTTTCAACGCCTGCAAGTGGAGAAAAGGACATTCATTTTACTTTGTAGACACCGTACTTTATAGCCTTTATCTCCTACCACGTTGAAGATCTACATGGTCAATATAGGCCGAAAATTTCGGCTCGAGCATATGCGCAAAAATAACGCTTCTTATCAGGACAATTTTGAAGGCGATAAAAAGAAGTTCCAAGGTATTCGGGTACATTCCAGCAGTTGACGCAGCATGTAGAACTTATCGATTCTGATCCAGGCAAGAATCCGTCGGCATTAGATACTTAAGTCTGTTGAGCGAAGGTCGATTTTCCACCGTTCCTCAACTGATTACTGGGGCTAGGGACTACTATCTTGGTCGAGTCTCTAACCACGGTTGCATTGGTCTGTCATTACATCCACGGTTAATCGTCGGCGTGACGAACTTTCTATCAGAAGTTTTAATTAAAAGAAATTAACCATTAGTCCAAATGGACGAAGAGTGACGGGGAAACTGTCATTTCCATCTAGCAGGGGTACAATGCGGGAAGCCCTCGTCCTCCTATTTTTAAGGTCACTCCCATTTTTATGCAAGCATGGTTGCGTTCTCGCGCTCTTTTTCCACGCCAGCCTCTACTCCCTGTATTCACTCACGGGCACTGGATCCGTTTCTCTCATACATACTGTAATGCAACTGAACTGCTCACGCGACTTCTGGAGAGAGAAATCCTGAGAGGGAGAAAACCAGAAATTTTTAGTAAAGAGTGAAAGAATAGAGGAGATGGCGGACGAAAGGGGAAGGGGATTGGGAAAGAGAAGTGGAGAACCGTACGAGGACCATCGTAACCAGCCGTATATCTTTCGGGCGTACGCCCTCGAAAGCGACCGCCTTTGTTTCAGATATTTATGAGGCGTTTTAATTCGCGCGCTGCGTCACTTGCTGAGGGTGCCGAAGAGGAGACACTAGAGCCAGGGGTGCCAGAGCTTCGTGGTCGGTTACAGCACCGCGCGCGGAGGGGCTGCAGGAGGAAATAATAGGCATAAGGGTGCCCCGATAAAACGTTGCCCCGCTCCCAGACTCGAGCCATAAGTGCAAACAAACTCGCGCTCGTATATTTTGTCTCAATGCCTCGACGCAAAGGATACGTGTATGTCTATGGGCTATTCCACCTTAACTCGGCTTTACTCTTTCTCAAACCATCGCCCATGTCCTTATTCAGGATTTTCGATGTAAGTACCTGGGGATAGACTACGATTATTTCGATAATGCTTAAAGGCTCTTCCTAAGCTCGAATTTCAGGGGAAAAATTATGCATTCCGTTGCATAGCTGTGTGGCCTGGAATCTTGATTTTAATTTCCAACAAAGGTTTTGTAGAAATTCTATAAACTGACCGACTTATAGCGATTTTTCGTGGAGGATCACATCATCCATTGAGCTACGGTGAACCGACCCGCTGAGATTCGACTGTTTTTCTTTGGCGTTTTTTTCGAAACTATGTTTTATAAAACGGTTTAAGTCATATCTTAAAATCGATTTGTCCAATTCACTTCAAATACAAGGAGGGAGGGAGGGGAAGAGAGAGAGAGCGCATGGTTTTTAAAATTATCTATCGAATGACTTTTTGACATGTTAATGTTAATTACAAACTATCAAAGTTGCCTTTTTGTCGAAAATCGGACTTTTTTCTACGTTATAACACAAAACTTGGTTTCTTCCATTTCACACCATCCTAGTGGCCAAAACGATCGACGTCGATAGACTACGAGCAACGGTGGCACTTCGTTCAAATCATAACAATTTCACTGTTTATCAATGTTTGAAAAAAAAAGTCAAATCTGTCGCGGTTATGTATTAATTGTGCGTAAAATTCCGACCGCTCAATTCGAATACTCTTGTCAGAAAGAAATATCGAAAATCAACCTGTTTTTTGAGCCCCAAGCTTATGCAGACCCGATAGTATTCGTCAGCTTGTGACCGAAAGGCCGAAGAGTTCCGGAGGAAGGTAATTTAGGAATAATAATGAATATTGATTATTCATACAAAGTTTGTAACCTTCTATTTTTTTTCAAATTGAATCTCATACAGCCAACAAACAAATATTTGAATATGAAGTGATATCAATGGTAGAATAATATATCGCGAATGGTTTGTGGTCGGGCCCATCTTGAATCCTCCTCACATTTGATCGTTATTGATAAATTAGAAAGTAACTTGTGCATATTCAAACATAACGTAACACGATAAACACTCGTAGCTCAAACCAAACTCAGACCCTAAAAAATCAACAATTATTTCACGCTTATCGTGTGATTCAACTTATTGAATGCTCAAAATACATATTAAAATCAAACTTATATTCTAATTTTGTTTCGAAGGCGTGTAAAGGTCAGCCCGATCTAGAGACAGAGATAAAATAAAGTTACTGTAAATGAACGAGTCTTTGTAACTTGCTCTTTTCGTGCAGTAACTGAATAGCCACGATGCTAAACACGATACCAGGGAATATTTTTAAGATTGCTTTACTGCGCATAGGAAAATCGGAGAAACGTTCCCGAGGATGTTGGTATCAAGTTTTTATACATGTCGTGCTGCTATAATACTATTACGTTTTAACGAAGAGGCAATGGATTTTTATGTATCATCTCTCCGTAGTTCTGTCACTAAGTAACGTTTGCTCCATAAAAACCAGGAGTGCTATAGAAGGAAACTAGTTTGGACGGTCGCATGTCGAGAAAACCCTGGCTGTCGAAAACCCACGCGGATAATAAACATTTTAGCGAAACAAATTGTGAGTTCCATCGCTCGAGAGTATTGCGCGATGGGTCAAGTGATGGTGATAAAATTGGAGCGTAGGTAGTCTTCTTCATCAGCAGTATTGCGATTTCGTTTATCGCAGTATATTTGGGAAGACCTTGCTTGCGCTATCACCTGTGTTTCTCTATGATTGCAAGTACAGCACATACGCAGTCGTTACCAAGATTCACCTTGGACACCGCCTCTTTCACCCTAAATTTGTCAAGGCTTCGTGCACTGCAGTCCTTTTTGCTGAAAAGCCCAATGTCAGCCCTATTATACCTCCACCATTTTCTTACTAAGCATTATGCTGTGGAAGTACAAATATGTGGAAAGCATAACGCCATATACGATGTGCTCCACACACATTTTGTAGAGCATTGGTCGCTTCTTTACGCGTACACACACGATAGAACCTTGGTAGGGAGTTTTAACAGTAACAGTACGTCAACCTGGCAGCTCTTCTACTCCCCAGAGCTTCAGTGCGTCACCTCTTCCAACTCCCACGCCTTCTTCTTGGTGGTGTTTTGCTTTCTTATGGCTATCACCTATTCTCCCTCTCTCTCTCTCTCTCTCTCTCTCTCTCTCTCTCTCTCTCTCTCTCTCTCTCTCTCTCTCTCTCCCTCGCTCTTTTCATGCTCCTACACACATACGCACAACCCAGATGAATTCGAAATTTCCCTGCTTCTCTTGGTTTCTCTTCATTGTTCCGCTCCTCTTTTTCCTTCGGCCAAGCACCTCCCGCACTCTTGGCGCCTTGTCTCTCTTCTCTCTCTCTCTCTCTGTCTGTCTGTCTCTCTCTCTCTCTCTCTCTCTCTCTCTCTCTCTCTCTCTCTCTCTCTCTCTCTCTCTCTCTCTCTCTCTCTCTCCTCGTACTCTCGCCATACTCTCGTCCTACATATATCACTGTACCTACTATATCTTGGTCTCACCGTTCGGCCTCCCATCCCCCAGCAGCACTTCCTTTTTCAGCTTTCCTCCCCCCGGCCCGGCCAGCATCCTCTATCTCGCTCGTACTCTCCTTAACAGCCTTCACTCTCTAAAAGCCTTGGTGTGATCTATGGCGGAACGTTGCATCACTCGGGGAACAGATGCAGGGCTCGTATATTACCCGGACCATATCTAGGAGGAAGGCAAGAATGGAAGAGCCAGCAGGGCAAGGAACGAGGGGGTGAGGGAGAAAGCAGGCAAGGGATCGAGTCGACGTTATGCCCAGGGTACATGGCAAGTGCTGCTACGACCTGGGCGAGGTATTAGTACGACACTTTCGTGGTGAACGTTTGCGTCATTCTCGCTCAACCCCCACCCAGTATCTGGCGGGTGGGAGAGAGAAAGCAAGAACCCACGAGGCAAAGAGCGCCGAGAGTCCAGTCAAAAGAATGGCGCACGACACAAATCACTCGGACCCTTTGTGATCCGACAGGGTCCTCCGAACCTCCCCCACTGCCTGTGCTGCTCCTTGTGCGAGAAAGGAAAATTCACTTCCCTTTTTTTCGTCCCTTTTCTTTTCCCCTACCGCCGTACACCGACATAAAGCGAGCCAATGTAGAACGCCAACCTCTGAAGGAATAACGTGTACCGGACATGCAGCGTATTCATACTATCGCATGGTACTCGGATCCAGCAGTCAATCAATAAGTCTGTGCTCGACACCGGGGGTCAGCTTGAATAATTGGGTATACTCATAACGAGCGCCGCATTCGATTGCACGCGGACAAAGATTAGAGTCTTCACGGTCACGAAAGTGAGCAAGCAGTTAAATCAACATTTGGTTTGATACTTCGGATTGGCGAAGTAGCAATTCTGTTCGATAAATTCTAATATTGCTTTAAAGGATTATTGCAAATAGGATTGTTGCGTCTGGAGTATGATATAAGAAGTTTAATGCGCAAAAGGTGTAGGGGAGCGCGAGGTAATTTTTGAAAATCGACGTACTGCGTAATGAAATGGAAGGCGAACAGGTCATTTTTTCGCCTTCCGTATTGGCAGGTATACTATATTTCGTTTCAACTAAATTTCCATAGTTTTTGCAGAATACATCATGTTTACAATTTTTAAAGGACTAAATTGTAACCGAGTACACCGTCTGTCACGACCTTTATTATCGAAAAGTATTATTTCAGGAGCCATATTTCTAATAAACCATGTTACTTTGACACGTTCGTATCTAAGCGTAATATTTTTTTTCTTTTCGTGAAACCTAGCTACGCATACAGAACTTGACTCAAATCATTTTTCATTCACCACCTGACCGACGTAGAGCAATTAAAAAATATTTAAAATTAACGCAGTTGAATATATAGCTCCGTGAAAATAAATAATATTATTGAGTTTATAATGTAGAAAAATTTGAGAAAAAAAGTAAAATATTCAACTGATAGATGAAATATCGTGCTAAAACGTTACAAATCGAATTATTATATCTCATACATAATTATCAGGAGTGGCAGCGCATTTGTGTGACATTTAATATTATTATTTTTTAGACACGTGTAAATAAAAAATGGCAAACATTTTGCAGAACGTAGACTGTATGAAAGCTCGCTAAACGCATTTGCGTAGATTACATTTGGTTTTCAAAAAGTTGCCAACTTAATCAAAATTATGTATATTCTAAACACTAAAATCAAAGAAAGAACAAATGTAATTCCAAACGAGTTGCTGCGTTTGAGGCTTTTTTTCAATTATCTTCTTTTTTCTTTGAATTTGTAGCTCATTCAAATTGTATATTAAGTTTGTTATTTTTCAACTCTTTCATCGAGTTTCTTTTTATCCATCTAACAAATAATGAAGTTTTATGAGTTGAAAACCTTTAAAAAAATTGTTGATCCTATTCAACCTAGACAAAAGTGCTTATCTTAACTTTCTGTGCAACATGTTCTTTGTCGTGGAGTACTCAGTAGTCGTAGAGTAATCAGTACTGACACAATGATGGTCCAATCGAGAAACGGAACATCCATAAGCATGAGCATTATGCGTTGGATCAGTCTTGTCCTAACTTTCCGTGCAATGTTTGTTCTATTGTTTTCTGGACTTTGACCGATACTAGACCATCGATGGTTCAAGAGAGAAACGTCAAATCCATAAATATGGAATTTAGTGGTACAAAAGGAGTTTGCATAATCATGAAATTTAGAAGAAAAAGGTCTTAATGCACAGCCTCGGGTGTTAACGTTTATTTGCAACAAAGATTTTCTAAAAATTGCAATCTTGACCCAGTCATTACATGAATGATACGGTTTGCTAATGATCCAAGTGTTAGGATTGACTACGGGGCCCGATGCCTACGTACAATGCCACAGAATCGAGCCACAGTGCATAAAGATGGCTGACAAGCGTGCGCTTGAAGTATCGAGAGAAGGGCGACAGCTTTGTCGAGCGGTCCAAAAACGAGCAAAAGATATTGCTGTTACTGCAGAAGGATTACTATATTTCGCAGGAATCACAAATTGACAGTACGATGTTTTTCTTATGTGGTTTATTTGATTACAATTTAGTTGTTTAAATGACGAATGCTACCAAACAATGCAATGTAGATAAAAATGGCAACAGAAACGGTGCCTTTATCAATTTACAATAAAAATGTTATTATTAATTTCTTTGCTAACTCTATTAGTAATGAAGATACAAGCAACGAAAGTTTATCCCGACATCTGTGACGCGCCGGCCCATCTCCCTCCCTTATCGAAACTTTCATTGTTTCTAACTGTATATTTCTAACAGAGTTTGCAAAAAATGAATTCCTTTTCATTGCAACTTCATAAGGGAATATATTTATACGAAACATTTAACCTCAAAATGCATCGTTTTGATACGATTTTCATTTAAACAATGAATAATAACAAATAGAATAATAACAAATAGAATAATAACAAAAAAAGAAAAACATTCAAAAAATTAACTTTCATATTCGCACTCCCTATACCCAAAAAACCTAAGAAAATAACGATTTTGAAAATTCCTCTAATTTTATACGGAAAGTGTGCATGGAAAATTTAGATTTTATTACACTTTTGTATTCTGCGTTTTTCTCGAAACTATGTTTTACAAAACGGTGTAAAAAGTTATATCTAAAAAAATATCCGGTCATACGACAGTTTCTTATTATACTAGAATCAGATATTTTTATTGTTCATTTCAGATCACCCGAGTTGCCAGAATCCGCTGCACTGATTGGCTGTGTAGCAACGGCGGTACATTGTTTAAATATTAAAACCTTCATTGTTGATCAACATCGTTTATTTTCAAAAATCAAACGTGGCAAGACTGTATGCATTTTGTGTAAACTCCCGAACTCGCTATCCCAATTCTCTCTTCAAAAGAAGAATTGAAAATCAACGAGGTTTTCGGCTCCAAGCAGAGCCGTTAGGAAAATGACTAAACCAGCGATACGTTAAATTCTTTTCCGCAAACCATTATTTCAGCTTGCTAAGTCTTCCATTTTATTTGATAGAAAGAAAAAGAAACCTACACGAATTGTAGAACTAATGTGACGATTCTTTTTTTTACTCGCATTCTTTTGATCATTAATAGGTTTTTAAAGGTACGTTGAGTTGTCCGGAAATTTCGTGCCGATTTTCGGTATGTGGCGTATTGAAAAATCGCCACTAGCTGTCCGGACAACCCAATGTACGCAATTTCGCTGTTAAAGTCTGTAACACCGAAGCTTTACGATTGGGTAATATATCATATCAGCAATATTACGTACGGTATTTTTTTAATCTAATTCGTTGGAATGCTTCGAAACGTTACCTGTCGACAAGAGCACAGATCTAAGGTTTTCTACAGAAAGATTCTCCCCTCAAAAAAAGCATATACAAAAGCGCTAGGTATAAAATATATTGAGGTAAAATGATTTCTACGTCAATTGTATACTGGTCCGAACTTCTCGTTCCGTCATGTCGGTCGTTGAACTTCATTCTAACATTCGCCACCGCAT
>OX632362.1:13596012-13641613 GCA_951751655.1 Ophion costatus | reverse complement strand
TAAACTTGTATCCTTTAAACGTAGGTACATGAAGTTTAATAAAAGTTCAATCGACTCGGTCGAGTAATATTTTTTAACAAGAAATTTTTATTCATTATTGGATAAATGGATAGATAGGACGCAGTGGAGTAAATTGTGCTTTTTTCTATTAAATACAAACAAGGAATCGTAATCGATGAAAAAGACAATATTTCTGATATACGATAACATCGATTCCAACGCAGTCGTTTTCCAGCAATCTTTTTCACAAAAAAGCGGAGAACTTATCTTATTTTACAGAACCAAACATTTTTCAAACGTGAATCGATACATTTAATAATCTTATGTCATAAATTTATTACAATTATTATTATACTTTGTACTTCGGTCGAAAAATGTTTACTTCCATAACAGACGTTAATTCCTTCGACCAATAGAACATCCAGTTAATTGCAGTCCTCTCGCAATAACAAAAAAGTTATCCAATCAGTTAGCAGGTTAGTGCTTAGGATGAGCAAGTTCCGAGAGACCGTCAAGAGAGACATGTTTTCTGGCAGTCACCAAAAGAACGAAAATGCGGCCATAATGAAGTATCCGATAAAGCGGATGCTATTTTAAGGTTGATGTAAAATCCAGCAGACTGGATTTTGCTTGACGGATCAATGGCGAGTCACCAAAGAAGGACGGAAGGAAAAGAAAGATTCGTAAAGGTCCTACCACCCAAGAGAGCGAGAGAGAGAAAGAGAAAGAGAGAGGGAGAGAGAGAGAGAGAGAGAGAGAGAGAGTGGGCAGAAAATAAAATGAAAGCTGCCATCAGAGTGTGAGAAAGCGACGAAGTAAAACCTGGATACGAGAAGTGGATGGGACTCGATTGATTCATTGGACGCGCGTGCCCAGCTCCAAATCACCAGAATAGATACGCGACGCGTCGGTATGCCGGGCCTCCATGGCTAATCCATCGTGCGTCTTTATTGCTGAGGGACATTTATAAAACGGTGAGACGGAATAGGTGCACGCCATCACTGCCACGCTACCCCACAGCGTCAGCCTCCGATTATAAATCGTCGGAAGATACGTATACAGTCTTGCGAGTTCTGTCGAGCCAGAGAAGAAATCAACGCTTTCACGGCATCAGGCAACAGAAAGCAGAAGTAGTGACGAGGATGGCATCAGAGATGGACGAGACCGCAACGCATTTTGACGTGAAAACGTTTATACAAGCAGCCTCTACACGAAAAACGTCTTACGATGCTGTAATCGGAAACGTTGGAACTTGCCATGCAGCTAAAAACTTGCAATTTTACCCGCAGGTTGATTACAGCTCACAGGTGAAAGAATAAATCCTAAATTTCCAAACCTCTCCCGTTTTACATCTTTCCGACTGAGTCATTTGAGATTTAAACAAATAGTTACAAAATCATTATGATCGCGGATGAATAATATTGTACAAGTTAAAATGCAGGTATAATTTCGGATTGAAAAATATAGCTGATCAATTTGACGGGTGAAAGACGAATGGAAGGGATTGCAGATTGCAGAAGAGACGAAGATTGTTGTTCTGAAGAAATTTTCGTCGACACATTCGGCTACAATGAACAGCATTTTTTCGATTTTTTGCGTTTCTTTGCGGAGCGACAATCAAACCATAAAACCTGTTCATCATTTTTCATATATAAAATTGGCATTAGAATACGTATAAATGAAAAACTTTGTTTTTTTTAACAAAAAATGTACCGCGATGTCGTCAATCGCTACGGAATTTCTTATATGGCTGAGCCCTGTAGTGTCTGGATGAATAATATCCAAACTTTTTGAGAGTATAATATGGAACATTTGCAACTAAATGTTAAGAAATGTATAGCCAAAGAATGATATGCTTATATTAAAAAATGTATAGTCGTGTCTGCAAATAGATTTAAAAAAATAGCTCATATGAAGAACGGACCACACCACTAAGAAACCGCTTACTTAATGATTTTTAATCGACTTTATTGCACCGAATTTACAGCTTCTTGTCTCCTATGAACGAAATGATATGTTCGAAAACTTTGACTTTATTGTAGCACTGAAGAAAATTCAAAGCCGATTCCTTTTGTTTGGTTCCCAATTGGATTTGCATTGGTTTAAATGCGATGATGATTTCTGCATAGCAATATTTTTTTCCTAGAGCATCCGACATAATATTGATCCTTAGACACTTCAAAATTCGTGGGTACCATTGTTTCATGGTACGGATGTGTCGAGGTCTGTGTTCGTTTGCATTTCACATGCGAATCTATTATTATCAAACTTAAATCCATGATGGCCAATAATTTGATGAAAAATATTCGAGCTCGTGGTTTTGACTTACATATGTTTGATCACTCTTAATATAATATTGAAACTGAACCCACAATATACGAATACCGGGATGGGTGATTAAGTTTCTGACGATGTTGCAACGTGTACCTTCTAAAATCTTGCCGCCTGCATCGGCACAGATTTTTCTTCGTTTTCAAGTGTCCGCATGCAAATGCGATACAGCAGTGTATTAGGAAATAGTGGGTGGGGCCAACACTCTGGAGGAGATGGTTGTCTCTCTCAGGAACTGGAAAAATTGGAGTGACGAGTATGGAGTAAAAGTGAATATGAAATGAACTCGTGAAAACTCCGAAGAGTACGCGAAGGGAAGTAGGGAAATTACTTTTTAATTGTTAGGTCTTGAATCTCAATGACGGTAGTTACAAATCAATAAAGTTTTAAAGCAACAGCCAAACAGGTCAAAAAGAGACTGGGCACCGTAGTAAATTATGTTAAAATCTATTGTTACAAGACCTTCATGTAAATGTAGGTCTTGTCCCATTGCAGTTCATTGCGGAATAATGGAGGAAACTAAAATGAAAGCATCCTTTCCGTTTTATGAAATTTCATAGTTGATAGATCCGAAGTGGGAGTGAAGAACCGGGTAACGGGTTATTTCAGGGTAATTACATTCGTCCCTAGTTACAAGATGATATCACTCAAAACGTTCCCACTCCTTCTTTCCAGTGTCTCTCACTGTTCTTTATTCCAAAGCGGCAAAGGTTGACTCATTCGCCCTTCACCGCTCGTCCACTCAGCCTCCGCACTGTACGATGGCTAAAAGAGGGAGAAGCCCAGACGACGTAGGTTATTTAGCTACAAGAGGATAGAGCAAATCTTAAGGTAGTATGCACAGTCCGTGTAGGTACAAACACAGCAGACAGCAGGTAGTATATAAGAGAATTGGTAGGTTGCGGAGGGTTAGATTGGGGTGTACATGTGTGTGCGTGAAAGCGGAATAGAGTAACGCCCGATAGGTTGGACCGTTTCGCAGGCGAAGGTGTAGTGAAGATAAGGTGCTCGTTGCGTTGAAGCGTCCCTTGGCGGCCGTCCTGGCGCCTCTACCCTTCATTCCCCCCTTCTAGACTCTCGCTCATCCAACTCCCCTCGTAACAACCAACGAGTTGTCTACCCCCGCACCCCTCTTCGTCTCCTCGCCTATTTTCTCTATACCGTAGCCCATACAACATTCCATATGAACGTGGGTACCATCGTCCATTGCCGCTCCGCGCCAGGAGAAACTCCTATCTTTCTCTCAGCCGTACATACTCCATCAGCAGAGTTACAGCAGCCGCGCACTTTGCCAGCGGGAACCATCTTTGCTTCCATTGGTCCTTCCTCTTCCATCTCTGCTCCTCACTTTACTCATATGTAACATCGCGCTTGGTCTTTTATCTCGTCGTTATCCCGACTTCATAGTCCTCGGAAAGCATAACCCTTTCCGATTCTCCCATGTATAACCCTCATATTGCTCTATATACCTCCAAAGTGCCTCGTTGGCAGCTTCATCCCTGTACAGGCCGCAGTTTACCCCTCGGCTGTCCACCGCATTTGTATATATGCAATGCTCTGAACCCAGAAGCTCGCGGAAAAGAACAACCGAGGAGGACCTGGTCGAGGATCTTCTCGACTGACCAGGTGTGAGGAACACAAAGTACGTAGAGAGCAAAAGTTTGCTCAGGGTGTAGTTGTTTTGCCTCGCTTGGTCGTACTTTTTCTCCTCTCTTGACTCGCCTTTCTCCCCACCATGGCGGCCATACACCCTTCGGATCGCTAGCAGCCTCGATAACGCCACTGTTGCGAGAAATTGGGATGTAAAAGGTCATCGGGGGGGGGGGGTACTTCTGTCTCGATACACGATTTCTGTGAGATGTTTTGCTACTTGCTTCACTAACAACTCCTACACATATATGCTTCCTAACATATGATTCTAATACCGGCCAGGAAGCGTATATGCTGGTTACCCTCATCTCTGACACCTATATTTGACAGCCGTTCTTGTCCTGGCTTGACTACCGGACCTACGCAGTCGTAAGCATTTACATATAAAGGTATAATGATTATGAGGAGACGCCCAGGTTTTCGTACTGTGTACCGGACTCGAATGTGCAGCATAGTTGGGTGAGCCTTGGCCTTTTACACTACAAGCCCATCCGCTTTTACCGTTTATGACAGTTGAACTGAACAGCACGAGCTTAAGCCACCATGGACGACGAATGAACTGAATCACCGATGGTGATAGAATTAATTGAAGTAGCCTGGAATATTACTTCAGCCTTTATTGTTTTTACGGTGTGTATCCTAAGGTAACTTCAACCATATTTCAACCATATTTTATATTACCCTGAGAGGATAATAATATTTTATACTCACGGTTACTGCCGAAAATATAATACTGCTTATGATATTTTAGCAGTTGTGCTAACTATGCTCCAATGTTAACCGCGACCAACAATCTTTCAAGCATAAGTTGATTGTCAATTCTATATAATATAGTAGGTTTTCATAAAATTGATATTTCCTTACACTATCAAAAAATAGTGTTTTTTTTCTATATTGAATGATATGTCTACTAAATGTATTAGGTGTTGGAATTAATTCGTAGCGTTTTACAAGAGATGGCGTAGGTAGTACAGTATTTCGTTGTTACCGACAGTAATGTATTCATCGTGAAATAGCTATCATTGAAGGTCATTTGCTGTACATAACCTGTTTTGAATCGTAAGTCACAGCACTTTATAATTTATTGAATACGTCAACATTTGTGCCGAATAAAGTGTTTTGGGGGGAGTTCTACTTCATTACTTTAATATGAACAAAAGTGCTGCTGAAGCTCATCGTATTTTAGTGGAAGTGTATGGTGAACATGCTCTAGCTGAGCAAACGTGTCGGAAGTGGTTTGCACGCTTGAAAGCTGGTGATTTCGACTTGGATGACAAGGAGCGACCTGGCCAGCCAAAAAAATTTGAAGATTATGAGTCGGAGATATTGCTCAATGAAAACTGACCTCAAACACTTCAAGAATTGTCTACATTATTTGGAGTCGACTTATCAACAGTAGGAAAACGTCTTAAAACTTTGGGCATAAGCCAGAAGGAAGGACATTGGGTCGCATATACATTGAAACCAAGGGACATTGAGAAGCGTTTTTTTTTAAATGTGAACTGCTGCTTCACCGGGAGAAAAGAAAAGGTTGTTTGCATGGAATTGTCACCAGTGATGAAAAGTGGATCCATTGCGACAATCCCGGGCGCAGAAAGGCGTGGGTTAAGCCCGGTCCGGATAAAAGTAATTCCAGTTGCATTTCCGAATAGCTGTTACCTCTGATATAGGTGGAATTTTTGATAATATATGTCACGGCTTAAATGGATTTTTGGCGCAGCCCAATAATTTTCGAAATATCGAATTCTAAAAACTGATAAATGAATGCGCTAATATATCTATATCGATCATAGCGCGCCACCGAAGTTTCCACTTTATTCACACATTCCACAAATGATTTACGTCTTCACTGTAAGATTACCATAATTTTGTGCGTATAGTCACTTTTCGTAAGATCTTGTAACAGTTTATACTCAAAAAGTGTTAATATTAACCATATAAATGGTACAAACTTGCACTGAGGAAAATGTCCATAGTACTTATAAAAAAATGCGCATGGTACAAGTGGACATAGTAAAATTCTTATAGCTTATTGCTACCGCAATCATAATAATACAACTATAGGCGTCTATCTAATCATGCCGTTTTGGTAGTATGTTTTTATGTCTAGCATCCCTGGAATAACTATTAACTACTGTGAAAGACTTTACAATATCGATATAGTTAATTCAGTTAATATTTTAACAATAGTGAGTACTTTTTTGGGGGATAATAGATAGTCGAGCATGCCACCAAAGTTGCATGTTAAGATATTTGTTTCACTTATAGTTGTGTTAACGATATTATGATTACGGTGCCAATGAACTATACCGGATTTTACCATCCCCTCTTTTGACGCGGGCGTCTTTCACAAATACCATGTACTTTATTCTCAGTGCAGCATTAGTATTATTTGTGCGCCGATTTTTTAATATAGCTGAATTAACCATATCGATATTGTAAAGCCTTTTACAATAGTGTATAGTAATTTCGAAGATACTAGATAGTCAAACACGCTACCAAAGTCGCATGTTTACGTATACTATTTGCTTATAGTTGTGTCAACCGTATTATGATTGCGGTGACAATAAACTATAGGGAATTCGACTATACTCTCTTTTACCATGCGCGTTTTCATAAATACTATACACTTCTCTCAGTGTAGATTATTAGAAGAGTAACAGGAGAACGTCTGTATCTTTGTAACTCTTATCTTGGAGATAGCCGTAATGAGTTTGATGAAATTAATCATGTGCCGTTTTCAGGTACACGAAAGCGTTTTGCTTAATCAAGTAATTCAGGGGTTGAAATAACGACATTGACATATCTGGATTAATATTCTACTGTTCTCGATTACCGAGCATCACGCAGTTTTTGAGATACTATTTATGATACCGACTATTGTCACTCGTTGCGAACCTTTTGGCATAAGTTTGCGTAAAGATTCTAAAATAAGGCAAATACTTGTGCTTTGTGTCAGGTCACGGCGCGAAGCAAAAGTGAAGCGAACAAGGAAATGGGCCAAAAAAGACCGTATTTTTTTTTTTAATCGGTGTTTGAACCGTTGCAGCGGTGAAAATCACCCTCAAAGTTAGATGCCTTCAGTGTAGTTTTTCCAGTTTTTCATATTCCTAGTTGCCAGCCTATCCAGACCAATTGAAAAATAACGCAAATAATGAAAAATTGATTTTTCCTATTCTGACGAGGCATATTAGTAGGAATGTGTAGGGGTTGAGATTTGAAATCTTTCTATAAGCTGAAACTATTCTTTACATTTCAACAAAACCATTTGCTTCCGCGATTGTTCCACCATATGTTCAGACCGAAACGAAAAAAAAATAGTTCTGGTTTTTCAATATCGTATACGTGAAAATAATAATTTGTATATTTTGGATATTTTCCTCCTGACGGGGAGATCCATAATAGGTCGATTCGTCATGGTAAGATCGTGAGATTGCTTGGAATACTCTAGAAGCAATTGCACGCTGTTCGCCAACATCTTATGCTCCCGAGAGACTGCACAGACACCAACCTCTCTTCCTCGCTGCCGCTCTTCACTCACTCTCTCTCTCTCTCTCTCTCTCTCTCTCTCACTCACTCTCTCTCTCTCTCTCTCTCTCTCTTTCCCTCTATTATATTCTGTCAGTAAGTGTGGAAAAGCGTTATAAACGTTTGCTAGCATCGATCTGTACCTGCCAATAAAATTACCAATAATAACACTAACATATATATAATAGTGTTTATCCCATATCGTGCTTGTTGCAAGATACCCAGAGAATCGCATACTTGTTCATCAATCGATAATTCTTGATTGCCGACCACATGGACGAAAAGGATCCCAACAATCGAACAGGTCAACAAAGATGTGGGCCTGGCGGATATACGGTCGCTCATCCCATCGGCTCCTTCTACTACCCCAACGTCCTAATCGTCGTAGATCGCCGAAGATAAGCTGCCTCTATCGGTCGTATTATACGTTAACCCGCCTTCGCTTCCTCTTATATCTTTTGGGACGACGGAGATGAGATGAAGGAATGGCTTTGCCATACGCATGGGCGATCTCTGACGTAAATACGAACAGATTGTGAACAAGTTTTTTGTAATTTTTATACCATTCTCCATCTTTCATATCTACTTTACTTCCATTTGATCTACTTTAGCCCGTGTACCCCGAACTTGCATTTCGAAAAAATTAACTCTGTGTTGCAACCTGAGAAGAGTGGTTGTCTTAAATACATGCCCGTTAGATATCTGAGAAATTTCGGAGACCTAGAAACGTAGAAATTTATCCACATAATCGAAGGGTATATCGTTTATTTTAAATTGAAAGTGAGAGTGAAGTGCAATATGATTGACGGATGGTACATTATCACCTTTTTTATAGACTTAATAAAATTTAATATTTCAACGGATAGATAAGAACCGAATATTTATTTCGTGTGATCAATATAGACAATACATTTCAGAAAATGTATAGCCGATATATTTTTTAATCTTATGCGAGGAAGTATCGCGGGACTGGGCGCTGCACGCGGATTCTGTACAGGCTGCTGTTTTCACGCATACCATTTAGATAGAGTATAGTATGATTCGGCGGACTCTCCTGGTCAGCAAAGATAGACACGAGTACAAGGCGAGAATATAAAAATGTGTGTGTGTGTGTGCGCGCGCGCGCGCGCGTGTGTGTGCGTGTGTGCGTGTAGGTTGGATCATAACTTCAAATTCCCGTTGTGATTAAAGAGACGAAGCGATTCTGAACAAAAAGGGAACCCCATACAGTGTGTAGATTTGTAATGTTAGAATACTATACTATCAACGAAGATGGAAGGTGAAGAGTGAGACGCAAGGTAAGAGGAAGTAGAAGGCTAGAGGATACGGCCCGGACGAGAGGATACAAAGGACGCAAAAGAAGAGTGCGAAGAAGGAAAAGGCAAAACTGTTGGTGGTGAACGCGGGTGGACAGGGCAACTGAGGAGTACTGGACAAGCCGTCCGTAGCTAAGAGAAACGTGAAAGCGGGACAGAGGGAGAGAGAGAGAGAGAGGGAGCATGGGAGGGATAGGAAAAATGATAGATAGAGGGAAAGAGACAGGAATGGAAAGAAGAAAGGAAGATGAGGGAGAAGGAGCGTGCTCGAGAGAGGTAAGTAGGTATAAAGGAGCGTGACTGGACGTGAGTTCAATACGCGGTACGGTCCTCGAGACCAGCTGTCACTGACATCGCCGCAATCCGAAACTGACCACGACAGCAAACCTCGCCGGCCACCAATACTTGGGTATACACCTAGATGGGTCGAGAAAGGCGAGGTGGGGGGGGGGTGAACCTGAAGGGTTGACTTGCCCTATCCTTTACGTTTGTTCCCCCGCAGCTCACCCTGCCTGACTGCGTGCCTGTAGACCACAACGGCGGAAACTTATACCCACCTTCCGATTGATCCGTCTTGGCCACTTACCATACGCCAAGAGGGACGAATTACTTGGGCTCCTGCCGATTCCAATGCTTCTATGGACAGCAGATTTCCTCTTCGCTCTTGCTCTTGCCGCCCTTGTCAATTCTCTCCTTGTTCCTCTTATCCGTACACAATTCTCCACCTACATTTCAGCAGTATATTCCACTTTCGCCTACGGCGGGATAGCCCGCTTCTACAAAATTTCTAACAGCTTCATCCTATCTACGGGGGGTTCGAGTATTTCACACACCTGATGCCATTCAAAAGGCGTTTTTTTCATACAGCTGGGTATAACTTTATCGATTAGATCGCCAATGGGGAAATAGCCGAACGATATTTGTAGGTATGTGGAGCCGGATAATATTTGCGTATGTGCTGTCTGTCGAAAGTAGGATATCATCATGATAGTTAACGGTGAACTGTCCGAGAGTCAGCCGAGAACAGCGAAATCAATTTCAACCCTTATTGCAATATTAGTCAATGTTGATAAAGCCATGTATCATGCTGTCCGACGGTGAAAACCATACGATAAAGGGAAAGTATAAAGTGTTCTGCTAGATGGAATCCAATTCGGGCTAACGCTTACGTTCACGCGGTTTGTCTTGTTACACATCTGCAGGCGGTTCTTTTCTCGAGATATCAGTTTCTTTAGGAGAAAACTTTGATTCTGTAAAACAGTTAAATCAATTTCATTTGTAGCACAACGGTCAGTTCCAAAATTCACGGCGTGCTCGTAAATTAATTTGCGCGTTGATGCTTTTCCCAGTTGTTTGCCATTTTTGCTAATATATAGCCTAATTCATTAATCACCATCAATCGAAACGGAATCCAGGTTTTTCGTTCGGTACATTCTAAATATTAATGTTGAATTAACGTGTGCGTAGAATTTCTTGGAGTTAACACGTTCCCGAAAGACGTTGATCACTATTTCAGGGTATCTTTATGTTAAACCTTTGAATGCAACGTGCGAACCACGGGAGTTTTCCAAATAGCAAAATGATAGAATGCGAGTTTTAAAATGTCTAGGTAATCTGTCTGACGACAGATCGATATCTGAACGGATGTCGATAGTACAAATAGGAGAAAATCGTCATAAAACACGCATCATTATAAACAAAATTGATAAATTTCAGTTAGTTTATAATTGGACCTAACAAACCTGAAAGCGCACTAATTCGAAGTCGTTTTCAACGGTAGCCTATAATTTTCTTTTTATCGAAGCAACCTGGCTTGGTAAACATCTTTTTCACTAATTGTAAGCGCAGCAAACTTTCTACGACTTTTTCAAAATCAGAAGTTACCATTTCACGCCAACTTTCTGAGGAATCTCTCAAAGGTGTTCCTGCGAGATAGGACAGACCCTTTGCACTCGGCGATCAAGTTCATCCTACTGAAGTTCGAAGGGATTAAGATTCGGCGATTGAGGAGCTCACATCGCCATTTTGAAGTGTCCGCTTTCCTCTTTACAATGGAGATGGTTAGAAAATAATTTCAAAGTGTTCTTGGGCTCATTATCTCACCGCATGATGAAACCACCCCTGATAAAGTATTTGCCTGTACTTTCGGATGCCTGCTCAGAATTGAGGCGTGGACTTTTTCCCTTGACACTGTAGAGATCTTTCTCTAATATAGTAATCATCTGCCATGTTTAACCATAAAGATCCTAGTGCGTTTTTCCTAAACGCGTGCGACGGACATACGATCTTCGGTCTCAACGAGAAACGTCGAGTTTCGGTTCGCCGGTCCTCAAAACTTGCCTCCAGTCGCCGGTGGTCCAGTCTTTGTGATTTTAAGCCCACCGCGGTCTCGTCGCTCTGTCTCTACGCGAGACGAGCGGTTTGCTCTCTGGAACAGCGTATAAACGTTGCCTTAGAGACCAACTTTGTGCAAACGATCGTTCTTAGTAGTTACCGATATCTGATGTTCGTTATTTTCATTGAACCGGGATTAGATGTTCGGCGCGGTAACGTTGTAAATGTGTAATGGTACCGCTCGCAATGAATCGCGGTATACTCAAATCTTTCGAAATATAACGTATGCCGTGGCCGTCATTATAAAGGGCGCCGAACGGTGCACGTTTTCTAAGCTTAGCCTGCGCCATCGACCCATTTTCTTTGAAGGAGAAAAATGACAAAAACTACGTAAATAACAACAATCAAAATTTCAAGGAGTTTCAAGGAGTGGCGGTATAGTAACCAACTGTTCCCATGCGGAACATTATGTAGCACGCAACATCTTCAAAATCACGTTTGTATAAATGCAAGCATCATATACATATCAATAGGCAGAAAGCTTTATCATTCCAACATATTTGACGACAAAATTGCGTTTCATAAGATCCTCGTGTGGTCGCAATTGTTTAAGAAAATATTTTACGCGAAGTACTAGTATGTAAGAAGAGAATACAGGAATAAAAAAAATATCAACCCAATTAGTTGTACAGAAACGTAGATAAACGTAGCAGGCGCGCAATGTTGTATTAAAGTATCATAATGAAGCACCCTTGACAACAACAAAAAATGTTAAATTCGACCTAGCTGACATTGTTGAAGATAGATCGTTAAACAGTCGTTTGAAACGTTCGCACACGGAGACGGCGGCTCTCGTGTGAGTCGCAAGGACAGTGTATCGTCGAGATGATGAGCGGCATGATCGCACGAAACGTGAACGGTTTAATAAGGTAGACGGAGATATAGAGAAAGGAGGAAAAGAAGAATAGGAGCAGAAGAGAGGTCAGAAAAGCAAAGTCATCGCCAGATCATCAATGTGTGGTCGACAGGAACGCATCAACAGCATCAGCAGATTTAATACGAAAACTTGCCTATGCGAGTATCGCGCTGTGAGTGAAGGTCAACATTGTGGCGTGGTTTATGAAAGTTTGCATTCTTTCGTTTTTAAGATTGTTGCTTAAAAATATTGGCGTGAATAGATATTAATGAAAATTGTACTGGCCGTTATGGTATATTTTCGGAATGTACTGGCTAAAGGATAACAGACGTTTCCGCACTGGTTTATTGAACTTTGAAGTTTACGTCAATTTCCGCTCGATCGCACTGGTCGTATGGGGCATTGCCGTTACCATGTCAGTTTCTCGCGTATAGTTTCCGCATATATGAAGAAAGTGACCCAAAAGGCGAATATGGTGTGCAGAATAGTGAGCGGAACAATATTACCGGGAAAAAAGACAAGTTACCGATCTAATTAATAAGAATGTATGAAAAATATGCGACTAGTTTACAAAAAGTGAGGCGCGTTGAGGCGTATCTATTAAAATGTGGCAACGTCGCAACTATGGAAATAGCAGAATCAATCGAAGACCTAGCGCGGCAATTCCAAACTGTTCAATTCAAATGCGAGTAAGGGGAACATATTCGTTTACGGATTATGACATAGTTTCCATCCGAAACTTCGCGGCGCACTAATATTTTTTCCGAATCATGCGTTGCCTCCTTTTGCTCTGATATAAACCCTGAAAACGCCGACCGGCACAAAACGCGCGTAACACAAGGGTGATCTGGGCAGTCACTGCAAGTCAATCTAGCAGCCTCAAATTACGTGAAAACCGTGCGACTTTGTCAAAGCTCGTGTCCATTTTGATAAGATTTTTAAACATCGATCATAGATTTTCGGATCTAACTCCTTCAACTCAACATATATGTAAATAATAATTAGAATTACCTACGGTACACTTGAACATTCTCGACATATTCATTCGTACATATTGGGTGTAGTAAAAAGGAATTCATTATTTTTGCATGAAATTGAAGGAAAAAATAATGAATTTCTTTTTACTACACGTAATATTTTAAATATTTTTCTACAATAAGTTGGCACTGATGACGTCACGCAATATATTAACATAGACACTTCCTTTCTCCCCCCCCCCCCCCCAACGGGCAAAAATGGTTTTTTTCATCTTATTCTCTCTTTACACATAATCAAAAAACCTGCATCACTCCAGTGAGAAATGACGGGGCAACTATTCGTATGCGGATTCGGCTGAGAGGCGAAAGCCCCGAAGCAGGAAGCTTTGCCAATACGGATACATCCAGAAACGTTTGTGGATAATTCGTAATGAAGAACGAGGACCAATAATGGCCGTTGCGCTTGAATAACAACAATGAGAAGAGAATGAACGGAAGGAGATAAAGTGAGAACGAAGTATCGAGGCTAGACACGCAGGGAAGAAGGAAGGCATAAAGAGAAACAGACAATGCGAACGGCTCGTGAAATCGTGGAAAAGTGCTCCTGCGAGAGTTGAAGCATCGGGCAAAGAGCATTACGGTCCGGTCACTCCTTTGCTGCGGAAAGGAGAGAGCGTACAGCAGTTGCGAAGAGAAGAAGCACAGCGTTAGAGCACAGGTGATTGATGGAACGTCAGTCATGGCGGAGCCATCAATCTGCCATGCCGTTCGGCTGCGCCATTCCTTTATTATTTATTATTCCTGTCACACTCCTCCACCCCTTTCCGCTCCCTCTCTCACTCTCCCTCTCTCCCTCTCTCTCTCTCTCTCTCTCTCTCTCTCTCTCTCTCTCTCGCTCTCTCTCTGCTGCTGCTGCTGCTTGCACTCTCATTGCCTCGTTCATCTTCGCATCTTGCCCTACACGACGATGACGCCGATTTGTTGAGTTCGGCAAACGGCACGGTGTTCTTATGTGTCTCTACCAACACTGCACAACACCAGCAACGTGCGGACTATATTGGCAAATCAAAAAAGAATATCGCCTTGATGAAGTACGAGCTCGCATTCACCTCTCTCCAACCATATCGTACCGGTCTGCATATTTGTGTGCGTACAGCGTGCCGGATGTGTTGGGAAAGTCCCGATTAATGTCTTAGTCGCTGAATGAAATGAAAAGCTTGCGCATTCCGGTAATTCGAATAATTGATGCTCGTTACCTTTACTACAAGAGACTCCGATTGTCCGAATGGTTCCCCGTACGGGGATCCCCAGGAAAAGCTAGATGTTCTTTGGTTCGGGAGAAACAACCCTCAAGTAGGTTACATTGGCTATGATGGTCCGAATTGGGATACGAAACAGCTCACTTATTTGGCGTTGTGTGTCACCGAAATTCATGAGCACCTGTATTACTACTTCCTTTAACGGGCAACCACTGTGACGGCTTCAAAAAATCAATTTTTTGAAAACCACTTAGAAGAATCTAAAATACATTTAAGATTAAGATACCGTTGGACCCAGGTCGAAAAAATAATTATTTTCGGAGATATTGAATATTTTGTGGAGCGGTGCAGTGCGGTAATATTTCTGAATATCGCCATAAGCCGCCTCTTCCTGAGGAAGTATTGGAGGCAATTACGCCAGTCTTCGAAAATTTGAGCAGAGACGATTTGCTGCAGCGTTGTTTGGGCGGCTTCACGCAAAACAACAACGAAAGCTACAACAAATCAGTTTGGGCAATAGCCCCCAAGTGTCAGTTCGGGAGCAAAAAAATCGTTGATGTTGCAGCTGATATCGCGGTATTATTATTCAATGATGGCCTGAGAAGCCTCATGAAAGTTTTGGAGACGTTGGGGATAACTATCGGCACAAATTGTTTCAATTTTTGCGTTGAAACCGACGCAGCGCGAATCGAGCTGGCGGCGCGCTCGCTCACAGACGCTGCAAAAGAGGCAAGAAGAGCCTCTACAAGTTCGAGAAAAGATGCTAGGGACAATGATTTGCTTCTTGAAGGCCAGCTATACGGTGCCGGCATCGCTGATTAAAGGTAACAATTTTTTTTTCCAATTTATCGCATAACTAACAAACCTAAAACTTTGAACGCGTTTTTCTCAAAACCGCTTTTTTGAGTGCGGCACGCAGCAGAACTCGAGCAATTTTTATCCGATCGACTTCAAATTTGGACTGCATCAATAAAACTAGATTATCTAAAGAAGTACATAGGATTTTTTCGATATCTCAATAATAAAAAAAGTTATAGCCTATTTTCGACGAGAAATTTTGCTCGAAAATCGTCCTTTAATTTCAAAAGCGTTCCTATTTTTTAAAAATCAATATTTTTTCAAATCCCTGTGTACTTCTCTTTGAAATATCATATTATTAACGAAAACACTCGGTATTTTTTTTCAGATCGACTTTGAAGAGAGTTCTGCTACGTGCCGCGAACCACAGCAGAGGCAACAGTACCTGACGCGGGAGCTTCCCCAGCGTCACCATGGGGCGTGAAAAATTTGATTTTTTTTTCTTATGTATCTTCAATAAACAGCAAACAAAACAAAACAAAAATTTTTCGAATATCTCTTTTTTTCCCACAAAAAAAAATTCTTGAAAAATGGCAAAAAAACAGGGGGTCACAGTGGTGTTGTCCGTTAAGCAATACCGACGGTGCAGAGTAGGACGCTGAACTGGTATTGTTTCATTCGAAACTCGACGCGCGGAATATTATTCCACAGTTGGTCAATGAATCAGAGGTTACTCCTAATCTACCCTCAATCCAATACAAAGGTATCCTTAAGACACAGTCGAAGGGAAAAGTAAGACTACCCAAAAAATCGATTCCATCCAGTATCTTTTGCGAAAAACACTTCGACAGCGGCAATCTACCTCCAGAGCGGATATCGTTTATCAATTGATACATATGGGAGGGCTTATATTAGGCATTATTTTACCGTGTTCTACGATGGACATTTATGACCGACAGATGGGGACGATGGCGTGGGTAGAAAAAATCCTTATTGGAAAGCGACATCTATGCGGAACGCTGCATATATTAGCATACGAATATGGAAATGGTCACCGGACTGGGGTATTAAACGTATGAGCATTCTTGTGCTTAAACGTATGAGCATTCATCATGAAAAGGAAAACGAAAGAGTGATCGAGCTTAATGCGATCTCTGCACATCCGGCGTCGCCTTGCCTTTGTTATGAACAATAGACCGCAATGGTTGATACATGGAGGGATGCAGAGTTCTATTGACCCTGTGATATGACTCCGCAAACTCAAAAGTGAACGCGGCATGGATGCGCTCTGCCAACCGCTCGCTTGGTCTATTCTCTCTCTCTCTCTCTCTCTCTCTCTCTCTCTCTCTCTCTCTCTCTCTCTCTCTCTCTCTCCTCTCGCCCCTCTCTGCCGCTTGCTGCGTCACGAAACAAATACGGCCAGCCAATCATCGGAAGAACGGATGAACGGACAGGGAATGACGGAGACGAGATTTGACTGGCACGACCGCCAGCAGGATGACTCGCCTCGATCTGTCAATCTTCTTCGACTCTCACAATTCGAACTTGAAACCCAACACACATTGCATACACACTGTAAAAAATTGAGCCTCGGAACTGAGCCCCAATATTATTATAAATCGAAGCTCCAGCGTTTTCAGTTTTTAGCCACATAAGAACAAAATTATATTATCATTAAATTAATTCTAGGGTATAGCATTATGGGCCGGTACCTGCAATTTCAGCTAGTGTAGTAATATATACAGTACTCTCAAATAATTAATAAGAGATGTGCCATTTCAGGTTACTTATTATGCATGCGCAAACTATATAGTTATATTTAAATCGTGAAAGCCATTGCATCGTATGTGAATACTCTTAAAGTGATAAGTAGGCGGTAGCTAGCCAAAGGAGAGCTGCGCTATCAAAATGTTCAAATATCTATATGAGAATATCGAAAGAATGGTAATATGGTAGAATATAATTGTACATATGAATAAAACCAACTTGATTCCATGCTTCAAAATCTGTGAAATGTTGAGACATGACCAGTGTTTGATCATGATCATTGACTGGGCAAAACACGGATACACGAATATGTTCTATGTATTTCAACGGGGCAAGTTTGTTGTTATAATATCAAGATCGACTGTATTTATGCAAATGATTTATTCTCGTATGAGTTCTAAGTTTTTGCGGTAAAATCCTTATGTAATGCTCCAGCATGGCTAATAAATCAGTGATCTTGAATTAATGGCGTCAGCATTTTGGTTTTGTAGAATGGTAGAATGGTGAAGGTTTGGTAGAATGAGTTATGTACTCGTAAACGAATCGCCACCATTGTGTAGAATTCTTATTCAAATACTCTATACTGCTTTTTTACCCGATATCATTTTAAGCCTCAAAATCTCTGGAACGGGTTAAATTTTTCAATCCTCTATTCATCTGCCCGTGAAATAAGAGTAAAACTGAACAAAAAAAGGACGCGCCTTTTCCATAACGAACGACGCTAAATTGAATTTGTTAATTTAGTCTAAGTAGCGAGTACCTTTTTTGAGTTCTAAATTACGCATGCCTTTGTGGATTATTTGGAGCATATGAAAAAAATCAGCAGCGATGTCATAATCAAGTACGTTCTTATACTAACGCAATAGAACGAGCGTTCAATAACACTGCACACTTTTGAAAATGTTTAAAAACTATTTTTTTTCGTGCATACATTTTTGACGGTCAGAGTATAATTAACATGATTGATTACTCGAGGTGATTAACGCGAACCGACAAGCGGTCGCATATACAGCGTGCGAAAAAAAAGTTTGTTTGGGCCGGTTTGTATGTTGAGAAAAAATGTTTTTGTTCTAAAACAAAGAATGATTTTTAACCAATCTCGTTCAGGTAATACAGTTCAAGCAACGAAACGTCCAATAAAGTGGACGAGAATGAGAAATTAATTATGCTCGTACTGTCTCAATTCTAATAGCGGCGTAACCTTAAACAGTGTGCTTTTCTTACGTGAAGGCCTTGATTTATTTAAAAAGCAATGGAGCCTCGATATTAAGCTCAGGTAAAACTCGTAGAAGATGGTGAAAAGAGAATGTTTGAGAAAGAGCGTGAGGAATGAAACCTGCACGTTGGACAGCAGGGTCGGAAAAGTCGGTGGCTTAAGCGTTTTAAGTTTCAGCATGTGGGCATTCGAGAAGACATCGTGGAACACGATCTCTCGAGCCGGACGCAACAAATACCTGCGCAGCGCCTGAGCCTCTTAGATATTTTTTTTTATTGAAAGACAAACAGGTCGAATGCTCGCGCGCTGCCGGGAGTCGCAGCGACGGGTAACGAAAAATTGAGAAGTTGGATTGCCATGGTTGGCCGTTCAACCGATCGTGTCTCTTTCAAAGTACTTACCAGTCTCGATTACCTCTATGAAGTTTCGTCTGTCTTTTTTATTGCAAGCGTGGAATTATGCCTACAAATTGTTCTGCATTTATTGATAGTAATGGAAGCCGATAGTAAAAATTAATCACAGCGATGAGTGTAGGAAAACAGTGTCTAGTTTGCATCCAATTCCGAAAGGGTGTATTTGCGGGTGGTTTTCTTAAAAACCGTTTCTTGATATTGGCCATTCCACAAGTCATAGTGCTGGGTTAACCTTTAAAAACTTATATACTTTCGACTGCTTCACGTTAAAGAAAAAAAAAACATTCTTTTTAAAAAACTCTGCCTGCTCTATGTTTTAGACACTATATAGAATAAGCCGTGTGAAATTTGTCGGTAAACGGAAAACGAAGATCGTCCAAAAAATACGATTAAATTTTTTTTACATTGGACTAATTCCATTCATGGAAATTACGGATCCCAATGATCCCATATTCAACAAATGGTTGCATTGTGATTCGATAAAAGCGCGATAATTAAAAATTGTTGAATGACGAAATCCGAAAAAGTATAAATTTGGTATTTGGCGCGAACGCGAACCGGATATCTTGATTTCCACGTCACATACTATGAGAGATTCGAGTGTGATTGGGGCAGGTCCGGGATTCGAGACCTATATATGCATATATACATGTGTCCATATACCCGCGTGTATTTGTACATGTGCACGCATATATAAACCCTAGACTTCATATATTTATATCCATTACAAGAGCAGCGAGGGCGTATAAAGGAGTGTAGCAAAACCACGGAGGCTCACTTCATTCATTTGCTGGTAAGTCGAAGGTCTTGTGACTCTGATATATAACATTAGGGCAGAAGCATACAGTCCATTAAAAAAAAAGGAATACGGAATCAGTAATATTTGAGGGTCAAATAAAAATACAGAAAATCGTAATTGTTGAGTTAATAAGTCCTTAATTAATACTTTTAAAGTTACCCTGGACTTCCAGAAATAGGTTTTGAACGGAAAATTTGTGAAATGACTAAATTTATATCAAAGTACAAGTTGTACGAAGTTCCTTGTACGAAGTTTGTTGGAATTACATTATTAATAAGTTTGGTTATAATAAGTAAAATAGACTGGAGGAAGTTTCATAACAAATAAATATTGGGAACAAACATACAATGATTTTTAAGATAGAGTCTGAACGAATATATATGCTAGCGGTCGTACCCGGCTGCAGTCGGGTGCAAGCCCGTTTTTTGTCGACTCATCTGACAGTCTTCGAGTTGAGGTTTTCTCTCTACGTACGATTTTCATTTTCCGGCTGCACACTATTGGGCCCAAGTGGGGATTTCCTCCTCGGCATTATGAAAACATTAACTAATATTAAGGTAGTTATGTAGGTACACGTATGAGCCAATAGTTTCGGTCGAAGCGTATAGTAACATCCAATGCCTATACGATGCTGTTATGATTCTGTGACAGAGCTTGTACCCTCTATATGTCCCACACATTCGCACATCATGCATAGATAGGTCTTATACTCGTATAGAGAGCGGCGCTGTAATCGTGGCAATAGCGCAATTTTCCTATAAGAAATATTTCATATAAATAAAAAAAAGCGTGAAAATGTCAACCCAAATGCGATACAAAGGAAAGTTTACAAAAAAGGCGCTTGCTAAAAGACTGAAAGCTGTAGCAGCAATGTGTCAAGGAAATGCGGCTAAACGCGATGAGAATACCCATAACCTCAATGATCAGCAACAAAAATTCGCTGTCGAAGGATTTCGAATCGTGGATTTACAACATCTTGCTGACAGTCTAAATTGTATTCGCCGTAACAGAGACATTTGCACTTTGTTAATATTTTTATAAAAAAGTTTATTCTTGTTGTTTGTTTTGAGCGTCTTGAATGTTATCGAGGGTAAAATTCATAATAAATGTATATTGATAAGTTGACTGGCTACTTTAAGAGACGTTCAAAATGAAATGAAATTATTTAGTTATAGTTGTAATGAGGGTGGTTTGTTGTAAAAAGCGCTATCGCCATGGTGTGAAAACTAATAAATTAAAAAATATAATATATCTACACGGAGAAAAATACGGCCTCAAATTCTAACACTCGTTGCCAGAATTCTAATATTCAGTGCTAGAAAATATAGCAGTTTACTGCCAGTTCGGAAATTCTAAGACTTGTTATTATAGAAGGGTAAAAATGATTCTCACACCGTATAGTAAAAATGATGCGTGCATATTACATTTGAAACTATTCTCGCATAGGCGCGAGTCCTATACGCTGTATAGTAAAAATAATGCGCGCTTTGTAAAATGCCAACCTATATTGCACGCTATATTTTCATATGGATTTTACTATACGTATAGCATGAATCTTCGTGTATGTATAGATTTCACTATACGCATAGCATTAATCTTCGACGTATAGCGAAAAATATTACGAAGTTGATTAGTAAAATGTGACTCTTTATACCGTACTTTTTGTAGAATACTGGAAACCAATTGTTCCAATCACGTGGGCAAAATATTTTTCGAATACTACGAAAAATCACAATATGCCGAATAAAATGTATTATTTGTATCAGTTTACGTGCCATATCGTAGGTTAAAATTTAAATTTCTTCATTATTACTATACCATAATTACAATTTTTATCTTCCATTCAATACTTTTTGATATTTAATGATATTTTTTTTAGAAGCATAGTATTAATTCTAAACTTCGAGGCCCCTGTTTTCTCCGTGTACACACACATACGCACGCACGCACGCACGCACACACACACTTATATATAAATGTATATAACACGAATAAATACGTGCATAAATTTAACAAATTAAATTTGGTTGCAGAATAAATTTATTTCACATGCGTCTCAGAATTACTAGAACTCGGGGGAAAAAACAGCCGATCAGAACTCGGGGGCAAAAGCCGATCAGCCGGCTGCAGCGTATACACTGTTGCCATTCCGTTACAGATGGTTGGGCCCGAGTTCGGTGTGCGATAAAATTACCACTTTTCATAAGTCGATATCTCCGAAACTAAACGGTCAAAGCTACCCATATTCAATTGCAATTATCTCATGAAGTGAACGGTAAATCGAATTGAATTTTTGAGCATCCGTCCAAAAAGGTCATATCTAAACCATACTTAAATTTCAGCCAATTCCTAAGATTGGACTAAAACTACAGAACTACCTTAAAGTACGTAACATCATCTGATCAAACTCAGCCTAATGAAGTCACTGCCTACCTCACCTCTACTCGGCTAGATACGAAACAGGAAACAGCACGGGTGGCGGGTTGAGCGGAGCGCGTGGTTGGCGCGCGCTAATTCTCACATATTTCTACGCTGTCAATTTTCTTTCAGCGAGTCTCACATTTTTGGTCACTCTTCAGCCCTCCGATAACCTACTGCGATGATACCTAGCTGAAAACCTACACCGGGAAATACGATATTCACTGGCGAAAACCGTATCCAAATCGGACCACTGGTTCGGAAGTTTATCCGGGACAGACAGGAAGACCGACTCCCGTTTATAAATATACGCGCCAATTTTCAATGTTAAAACGTGTAGCGGCACGTCTGGCAAATCAAGTGAATTAAAGAATTCAGTTGGATAATTGATAACTTCGTCTTGATTAATGAAAGTATCGATGAACTTATACATTGTTACTACGCCTAGTATTTCGTTTTGAATGGTGAAATTGATGACACTGGTATCGTTGTTTTTGGCTGCTAATATATCACGTGCACTGAACTACTGATGATTTTTGTAATTCTGCGCGATATTTGGGAAACATTGTGAGTGAATTCGTCTGTGGTTGTTGTGATTTTACAGAAGTTTGTTGGCAATCTGATATATTGGGTGGACTCTTCGATTGTTATTTTCCCATTCTCAATATCCAACAATTGTTCTATGAGACGTTCAGCGGATGCATCATGTTGTAACTGTACACGCATATTGGCATTCAAAGTCAATTTCTGTACATGTCGCCATAAAACTGATGATTTGGGACATGTATTTCAGTTCATCAGGGGGTGTTGAACGTGGTATAACCGCTAGAGTTTGTCGAAAATCACCGGATAATAAAATAAGTGAGCCACCAAAGAATTATTCATTTGCTCTCAAATCGTTTAGTGTACGATGAAGCGCTGCGAATTCTTTTTTGTGTGCCATAGTATATTCGTCCCATATAATGAGTTCACATGATTGGCCTACTTTAGCCATTCCAGAATTTTTGTTCATGTTGCATGTTCGTGTCTCAGTGATTTGCATATTCAACGAAGATTTCAGTGCTGAATACGCTATTCGGCCACCATCCAAAAGAGTTGCCGCAATTACAGATGATGCGATTGCCGGTGCAATATTTTTTCGTGATTGTGTGGTCGCCGAAGTAAGTGAAATGAGAAAAGTTTTGCCTGTGCCTCCAGGCGCATTTAGGAAATATAACCGGTCGCTTTGGCTTGTAATCATTTTTTCCCACCAGAAACGTACGATTAGTAGAGCCCTATTCGTTGTTGTTTATTTCGTCGTCAAAGCGTAGATACTGAATTGTGCGATACACGATCGGCGCTGCGATCAATGTAGAAAATGGTGTACTGCATGTAATACTTTCCGGCCCCTCGAGGGATTAGTTTTTTAGGATGACACAAGTTATTCTGAATTTATAGCGAATAGACTGAGTAGCAGTTGTAATGGTTTTTTAAAAAACGATGGAACTCCCATACAACATTGCACTTCCGTCTTTTACCCCCTTAAGGATTGCTTGTACTAATTCTAAAACCTTCGCGGGCATGTGCACAACAAGTGTACAAAGTTTCAGATCAATCGGATCAACTATGCGCGAACGCATAGAAGACGAACACACAAACATTAATTTTTATATTATACATAACATAATATATATAGAGAAGAGGAGAGAAGAGAAGACGAGGAGAGAAGAGATATATGAATAGTGACAATATTGCTCAACAGATAATTTATAATAACCAAACCAAGTAGAAGCTTCCTATCTCAAAAACAATTTGTTCGTCTGCATATTCGCCAGCTCATAACTCAAGAACTACTGGATCAATTGCAATAAATCTCACAGAAACGTAGTTCAGTGTCTGGAATAGGATCCAACGTATTGAGAATAACCCTGAATACTTAATGATAATAACAATAAACAAGCAAACAATGTCGTAATTGACAAACGAATAAATACAAATATACGGATAATCAGGAGATGTGTGTAACTTACGAATTTTTTTTTCAACCATCATGAAAGAAATGAGTGAATAACTACACCAATAAGTAAACAAGATATCAAAACTAAACGAACAAACACCAAGAATAATCACATCCATACAACGTAAAAAAAAAAACGAATTAACCCAATAAACAGACAAAAAATTGAATAATAATCGACCGTGTTTTGTCCGTATATAAAACGAAATGTTTTGTTTTTTTTCAAAATAAATGTATTCGTTAAAAAAACTGCAGCTGCAGTTGTGCATATTTGTGTATCGCGTCCCCGTTGAATGTTGCTATTATAATAGCCATTTAGGAACAATAATACAGAAAAAGAGTATATAACTGAATATGTGAATATAGTATCTACTAAATAAGTAGCGTTGATCGTGATTGTCAATCACGATAACTGAAAATAACCAAGTTTCAAACGATTGTCAGATATGTGTATTTAAAACGACCGTCAAAAGCGTGATAACGAAATATACCCAAAAGTGAGTAGCTGATTAGAAGCGAATATAAAAGGCGATATTTGCGAGGAATAAAACGAAGGAAGATTGAAAAACTCGATTGTTCGTTATCGAATACACAAGATAAATATATAATTTATTTGCTTATTCATTTCATAATGCGCTGATTTAAAAAATGTCCATTGCATTTTGCATCTCAAATCTATACACACATGCGTACACACACACAGATATATAGACATATATGTGCAAAAACGTATGAATATACTATGCATAAGTTTTTAAGTTACACAATACTGCGGTGTAAACGCCTTAATTTAAATAAAGTGTCGATAGATTCTAAAAGGGCAGGACTCGGAAGAAACTTTATAGAATGAGGTAGTACGCGAGTCTCCACTTAGAGAGAAATATAGTAGACACACTTCGGCAAGTGCTGCTAACTCGGAGGCTGATCGTAAGGAACGATTAGCCTCTGAGCGAGCGATACTAACTCGCTAGAGATAGGCGCATAAAGAGAGGAACAGCACGGGTAAGAATCTCACAGACTGGGCTAATCTAGCCCTCCCTTAGTATATTATGTGAAATTTTCAAAAAAACCTTCCGAAAAAATCAATACAATTTTAAAAAAGGGCAACATTTGCCTTGCCTTGCGCCGATTTCACAATGACTTGTAAATATGCACAAAAATGTTTAGACGACAGGCCATGACAATCGGCATGTATAGTATTATTTATAATAAAGTATTATTTAGCTATTTAGAATGGAAAAGTAAAGAACTAGGTTATGCATCTTTATTAATGAGATACAGAAACAAAAAGGAAATTACGCAAAACGTTTATTTTGTGAGGGACTCGTCATCGACAACCTCGATCGTGTCACACTTCTTGTGCTTTGGACATTCCATACAAGCCATAAGCCGGTTCCTCACCATCAATTTCAACAAAAAAAATAGTATGGGGATTCGACGCTGCTGGATCAAGTCGGTGAATTGGTCATAATGGTGATTCACAGATCCATCTTCGAGAAGCTCGATAATAAAAGTAATCTAAAAAAGACAGGCGGTATTCTATTCAGAGGACCTGCGGGCCCTGAGCTCGTGTATATAAATATTTGAGTAACAGAGCGAATAGAAATATTTGAGTAACAGAGGAATATAGCCACAATGTGTCTTTCCAAAAGTGGAAGTTGTTACATAGTCACAGACAAATGAAAATTGAATTCAATTGACACATGCGTACAGAATTCTGACACCCATCCCCGTAATAGCACCATAATTAGTCAAATTATCAAGGAGTGATTCTACTGAATAATAAACCACAAGCAATAGACATGTTCTTACTCAATAAAATGTTCCACGAGCACAACAAATACGTGAAAATTTCTGATTTTTACTTAAAAATTTACCGAAGACCATTTCTCAAAAAAATTACTACTAATAAATGAAAATAAGCATATGGTCGTTTTCTATTTTAGCAAAAATATTTTACCAAGACGTATTTCAAATGACGTTTCTGGTCGCGTAATAATGTTTTCTTGCTTTACGAAAAAAATTCCTCACAGACAAAAGATCCATAAAGGAGCCCGAAATGGATTTTCGTGTCAAAATGTTATAAGCTAACTTGCCATTAGATTTGTGTTAATATTTTGAACTATGTTACCAAAGGTTTGCGATATATTTTCGATGTTCAGCAACGACAATCTAGTTTTGGTTCTAGCAGTATCCTGTAAGGAAATAGCTTAAATACTTGGATTGTATTTATTATTAACCTTTCATTTAATTTATCAATAAATTTTGCCTGGTCTTTTTGTACTCGACTAGGTTCTTTTCGATTGAAACCATATCGACGAACCTTTCGGAAATTCTTGAGCGTACGGTGTATGAATTGTTGTGTGATCTAAATGAATCGCGCCCTTTTTTATTTAAAAGATGCACGTATCTCTATACAAATACACGTCAGCTTGACGAGTGACAAAAAGGCGTTATCGTTATCTTTTCTTGATAATTCATGCTCGTAATCTTGATATTTATCGGCCTTGTCTCGTCATGATCAAAAACCGAAGTGCTACTATCGATCATTATAGTTTGACAGCTGACAAAGAAACTTTCCATCAATTTTAGCTCCATTTATGCGATCAATCACAATAAAATTGAGCATAATTTG
Source organism: Ophion costatus (assembly GCA_951751655.1). Lineage (NCBI taxonomy): Eukaryota > Metazoa > Arthropoda > Insecta > Hymenoptera > Ichneumonidae > Ophion > Ophion costatus. Next base: position 13,615,260 of record OX632362.1, on the reverse strand, counting down.
TAATCGTCTAGTTTCACTCAGCATTCCATATACCCGAGCCTGCCATCTTCGTTCAAATTATCAGATATTTGCTAAATAATCCACATAGTCCAATAATAATCGACGAGTAGTTCATCGAATTTAAAGGCAGCCATCTGTAATTCATACAAAATATTTCACTTCAACTATTCTTATAAAAACATTGCCACGCTATAAAATTTAAAAATGCAACTTTTTCTATAATGTAGGGTTAGATATTATTTTTTAATAACTATAGCTTTCGGCTAATCAAAAAACCATCGATACACCGGTATCAAATGGTATCACGAGACGCGGCAGCGTCTTGACACCAAGTAATAAAAAGAAATTGTGATCAGCACAGCCGTAAGAAAGATGAGCACCACGGTCACGGACGACGAACACGTCGCGACTCTTTATACAGTAAGCAATGTTTACAAGAAAGCCGAGTTTTGCTTAAGAAAAGACAAAATTCATCGCCTTTTGTGCGCAAGTGCCTATATACAAGAGGAACGGTTTTTAGCCCAGAAAATTCATTATTTTTCTCGAATCCTCTCACCTCGATAAGGCGAAAGCCTTATCGATAATCAAATATCGCGGAATCTTGAAGTCAGCGTGACAACGTGGAGAAATCCTTATCGAGCTCGGACCGCGCATGTATACCGATTAAGTTTTAATTACTCAAAAAGATATGGTGTGTCGATATTTTTTTTACACGGATTGAAACCTTTGACCCAACTGTGATTTTTAATACTTTGTTCCATTCGACAATGACGTTCAATGAATCTGGGGCATTTTCTTTCCAACTTAGAATTTGAAAAATCAAAATAGTTCGGACTTTTTTCGGAGTATTCGGAGAATTGCTCGAAGCACATGTGAGTTCGCAGTGTTTCTCAGGTTCCTCAGAAAATAAGATTGCCAAATAAGTAATAGTGACGACGCATTGACATAAGATAATTTATTAAACGAAAGAAAAATTGCCAATGGAACTCGGTGCGAAAATTTAAATAAAATTGCAACATTCATTGCCACAAAACTTCTCAATTGCATCGCACGATATGACAAAAATACTTAATAGATATCCCGCCTCGTCACTGTTAACCGATGAAAAGAACGTTTAAAAAAATACAATTTTCAGAGTAATTATTCGAGTATGTCGTAAAGGTGGCACAACAATAAGATGCATATAAATGTAAAATACTTTTGGCCACTGCGGTCGAGTACACGCCCTGCGATTTAAAACTTAGCTCACGAGGAGCGGCAGAGCGCAGCCTCCATTGAACGTGGTGAGTACATCGGCTAATAAAATTATTAATGAACTTTCTGGATCAACTCGGGGGACCAGTGGGATCGTTGCAATTGTTCGTTATTATAGCATACGAGAATGCATTGATACCGCATTCGAAAGAACGCGTCTGTCGTGCCTTTTTTGTATTTGCCGAGAAACGGAAGAATATAGCGTGGCACCGCGATGTCGTAGGATTACATTGAGCGCGACTATTGCTCGCGTGCTCTCGTTGGATAATATACGATGACGTTTATTTTAATGAGAAATGTGCCTCAGGGAGGGACACGTTGCTGGCCTGCCAACATGTACGTCCCCACGTTATACTACTCACAATGCGGAACCGATTTCCCACTGCCAATTGCCCCACTCTGCCATTTTATGTTTTATTGTTATTATTGGTGCCATTGTTACAATCATTTTTATGAGACGTTAAATCAAAAATTCAAATCATCTAGAGTTACAGAGATCTGTCAATTATCAAATTTAAGCTTGGATGAAATGTCATAATATTAAACTTGACTTGAAATCTACTTAAAACGGATTTATGTAATTCCAACGAATACATGAATTCTATGAGATCAGGTTAAGCTTCTGAAAAAACCTGATTTTTCGCAATAAATCAGGATCTCGATAAGTCGGAATTATCAGGCTGAAATTCAAATTTATCAGTAGCTAGAAATGCGCTCCCGAATTTGTGACTTGTCTTCCGCCTCAGCTACCCGAGTCGAAATGTATAGCCTCCTCTGAAGACTCGAAGGGCCCATTTCCTTTGGAATGCACAAGCCAGGCTTCGTTGGACCTTACAAACCCCATTTGTCGAGTTCAGGGCCATGAAGCGGCCTCCATTTGGTCCAGTGTAGTCTCTCTTAGTCCTGCCAAACCTTCTTGGACCCCCAGTATCAGTGAAACGTGCAGAACACAGGCCCTCTCAACCTGCGTTCGATATCGTCCCCGTTGCCTCGACTCAATCTAACCTGCTCTTAGTCCAAATTCGATATCTCCTCCATCAAGACTCCTGAAGCGCCATAAACGTGGCTAAATAGCGTACTGCGTAGCGTGTAAATACGTCTATATATGCGCGCGCGCGCGCGCGCGCGCGCGCGCGTGTGTGTGTGTGTGTGTGTGTGTGTGTGTGTGTGTGTGTGTGTGTGTGTGTGTGTGTGTGCGTGTGTGTGTGTGTGTGTGTGTGTGTGTGTGTGTGTGTGTGTGTGTGTGTGTGTAGGTGTTCGTAGAGTGGTGGGCGCTCTACAGGTTCGAGCGTGTCCGGCAGTCAGCCTTGTGCTTCTCGTATAAGTGCGCCGTGTTTGGTATTTTATTTGACCGGTGCTATTTTATCTGAATTTTTTAACGATGGCAGAGAAGAAAAAAGAATGATACGTGGAAGATGACTGAAGCAAAGGGGCTATGTTCCCTCGTGGTGTATTAAAAAACGGGAAAAGGGACGGCGAAAAAAAGGTGCTCGAGGGTTGGAAGTGCCGGAAACATTATTCGACGTTTTGGAACTAGCACAAATTGCAGAAAATCATCGCATTGTCGGTGACAGGATAAGAATTACTCGGGTTAACGCTAAGGCCAAAAATAGTTCCTGCCATTACGTGATTATAAAAAAATAAGCGGTTAGTGCAGTTCAAAATGCCGGTACCAAACATAACCTAGCTCACAAACAAGTGGTGGATTGTTTTTCAGATGATCGTGATGAATTATTGAAAATGTGCCCCATCGATGCTTCCACGGAGGAACTAGTGAGTCCTCGAACGAAAATGTTCACAAAACAAAACAGCGAGTCCATGTGGTAAATTCATAGAGGATTCGGTGAGTCGTGATTCATGCGACACAGTACAAGAGGAGTCGACGAATGGTCCATCATTAGACGAGAAGCAAGAAGGCGAAACTAGTCGTTCACCAACGCACGAGTTAATCGAAAAAAAAATGAAGTAACCGAATCTAGGTACAACAAATTTTGGACGAAGCCTGCTGCAATTGGTAAATTCTTCATGTGTTTGCTCATTTTTTTTTAATATTCGCACGAACGTTCCACTACGGTCGTTTTAAAGTAAAATGTTTGATTTTACGTTGAACGTCGGAAATAATAAAAAGTATTGCTACGTGCATGTGTGAGGCGTATTTTTATCGGAGTGTCTCCCCGTCCAGTTATAAGACGAATAAGCGTATGTTATTCATCCGGATAGCGGCTCAGTTGACACCATACTTCCAGTAGGCGTACATATTATTGTGATTCGTGTAAGCTAGTATCGACCAATAACACACACATATATATATATATATATATATATATATATATATATATTAGACTGATTAAAAAAAAAAATTCCTTCTGGATTCTTGTGCTATTGTTGGACACTAATAAAAGAAAATTTCCCTAAGAAAATGGGCGCGGTCACTTAATTTTTAGAGGTGGCTATCTCGACTTTTTGTTATTTTTTTCATGATTTTACTCAATAAATATGATCATGGTATTAGATTATACCGGAAATAGAATAAATAAAGGAAATAGTATGTTTCACAGCTGTTTTGCGACGAACAAAAGTATATCGCACACACATTGAATCCCTAGAAAACAAAATCGAAAATATTATTATGAATCGGTAAATAAATTGAGCCCAAACAATATTTCAAACGCTGTTTAATAAAACATAATAACTTATTATTATGACGACTTGTTTTATCATCGATAATTTAATGAAAACTGATAATAATAATGAAAGTAAAATGTAAACAAAGACAAGCAGCTTTATTTCCGCTCCTTGTATTTAGATGAGGTAAGAGGTAAGAGGTGGATGTTTTGTGCGGCTAAAAATTGAGGAAAAAAGAAATTGAAGAATTTTTTTTTATTCAATATTGGAGCAAAAAATGTTGAAAAAATTCTGCTCGATTCAATACGATGTAATGCAACTTTTTTTCCTTTTGGCAATTTTCTCTAAACCTCAAAGTTTCTCATTTCAGCAGCATCTTTTCAAAATTGTCTTTTTGGGAAAAAAAATGCGATAACTCGGTGAAAAAAAATCGAGCGAAACTTTCTAAAGAAGGAAACTATAGCAAATGGTCTATCATTTAAAGTTCTTTGAAAAAAATGCCCTGAAGACGTGCAGCCGATTTTAAACGGCCGAAAAAACCCAAAAAACGGCCATTTTCAAAATGGCGCCCCGGGTTGAAAAAAAATCGGTAATTTTTTCCAAAACGCAAAGTGAAGCTTCATTTGTCCCTTTGAAAATGCCGCCTTGGAAATCCGGATATCTTTTTTTTCACAGAGATCTCAAGCTTTTAGTGCAGCGCGAAATTTTATCTAGGTGTAACCATACTTTTGGCCGGCAGTGTATGTAGTAGTACAGAATCTTTTATTTCATGTACACCCTTGCGGGCTTTTTACATTTGCTCCTTTCTTGCTTTCGTTCTTTCTTTACAAGGCTTCTAATTATTAATTATCAAACCTCAATCCTAGTATCGTAGCACTTCTTGCATTCATACAAATTCCTTCCCCGCTTTCGTGCCTTCTTTCGCTTTCCTTATCTCGGCTCCCCTGATCCCTTTTTCCTCGCTATATTCTCACAATGCCCCGCAACCTCACACATCTCTTCTACTAAATCCTTTCCCTCTAGTGCGTTTTTCCACCCTCTAATAAACTAAACAATAAAAATATTATATAAGTGTAGAATTTTGAAAATGTAAATACGTGATTTATAAATAAAAGCTCATAATTTAATTTTTCGTAAAAAGTGCGAAATGTTAATGCGTATAAATAAATCTACATGAATAACGAGAGTACTATAGACGCCATTATTGATCTACCTGGATTTGAATTGTGAATATTGCAATCTTTTCAAATTGTTAGAGTTTATTTTTGTTACGAAATAGCTGCTGGATGTGATTTTTATCCGTAATCCGAAGTCATGACCATGCTTAAATGCAACACGTTCATTAAAAAAAATTTTAATACAACAAAGTCGAGATAGCCACCTCTAAAAATTGAGTGTTCGCGCCCATTTTTTTAGAGAAATTTTTTTTTATTAGTACCCAACAATAGCACAAGAATCCAGAAGGGAAAGAAAAATTTTTGAATCAGTCTAATATATATATATATATATATATAATTCTCCGGATAGAATGTGTAAAATTGTTAAACAAACTATCCGCAACAATAATTTACACGTAGTCATCCGAAGAAAATCTTTATAATTTTGTTTGGGTTTGGGTTGGTTAGTTGTGTTTGGGTTTGTTTGGTTTGGGTTTTGGTTTTTTGGGGTATGTGTTGTTTGAGTGTGTTTCTTTGGTTTGCGTTGGTTGGTTATGTTTGGGTTTGGGTTTTTTGGGTTTATTTATTTGGATTTGGATTTATTTGCGTTTGGGTGTGTTTGTTTGATTTGCGTTGGTTGGTTTTGTTTGGGTTTGGGTTTTTTGCGTTTATTTATTCGGGTTTGGATTTGTTTGCGTTTGGGTGTGTTTGTTTGGTTTGCGATGGGTGGTTTTGTTTGGGTGTGGGTTTTTCGGGTTTGTTTATTTGGGTTTGGGTTTGTTTTTTGGGGTGGTTTATTTGCGATTGTCATTTTGGATTTGGGTTGATTTGTTGAATAACATACGCTTATTCGTCCGATAACCGGACGGCTAGCCTCAGCGTATTTTTATTTATTCCTGCTACATATACCTTTAATAGGCTGAATGTAGAATGGGTAGGGTCTACGGTGGTACCTACAGAAGGCTGAATAAGCGGTCTAGAGGGTCTAGAGTGCGCCTACTGTAGGCTGAAAGGGGGGCCAGTAGGTTCTGCGAGAGCGCTTGAAGTAGCCCCACCCGGGGTTTGGTAGGTTCAGTTGCACTCTGTACTAGCCTCCTTTGAGCCTTTAAGTCCAGTATCTGCCATTCGAGAGGTTCATCGGAGACCCTAAAGTATTGGTATTTCCAACATTGTACCCTCATTTAGATACTCAATAATCTGCTATCGCCGACCTATACTCGGGGAAGAAAGCCTTCATTTTGCGGGTTCTTTGTTCAGGTTTAAACTTGAGTGTGCATTGACTCAGCGACATTAGCTCCTCGTATACGTCCCTCAGCTCGATAAGCAGCCTAAAAAGTATGGCGAATGGAAACAAATGCAGGAGATGATAGTTCAAGCTATACAGTATATAGGGTTTTTCGATAAGGGCAGGTAGATGTTGAAATGGCATAAAACAAGCTGTGTGTGAGGTATAAACGAAATTCTTTTTTTATTTGGAAGGCCTATGTATGCCATCATGTATGGCCATAATAGGCCTATGTATGCCATTATGTATGGAATATAACATCGTTCAAATGTCCGCCGCAGCTTCTCACAGTGGCACGGATCCGAGTGGTCCAACTTCCAATGACTCTGCTGCATAGATCCGGCTGAATTTGCGTGATGGGTAATGTTGACTTTAAGAGCATCGGTCGATTGCGGCTTGTTGGCATAGACCTGCGACTTCAATAAACCCCACAAAAAAAAGTCTAGCGGGGTCAAGTCGCACGATCTTGGTGGCCAATTCACGTCACCTCTGCGAGAGATAACCATACCCTCAAATCGTTAATGTAGCATGTGCATCGTGGCGTCTGCTGTGTGGCGCATAGCGCCGTCCTGCTGGAACCACATGTGGTCTACGTCCATATAGTTCCATTTAGGCCAAAATAAATCGGTTATCATCGTTATGTAGCGCTCGCCGTTGGCGGTGACAGCCTCATCGACGCCGTTTTAAAAAAAGTACGGACCAATGACGCCGCCGGCCCAAAATCCGCACCAAACAGTAACTTTTTGTGGATGCACTGCGATCTCGTGAACCTCGTGTGGGTTGAGGTCGTCCCATATACGGCAGTTTTGCTTGTTAACATAGCCATTCATCCGAAAATGCGCCTCGGCGCTAAAGATGATTTTTCGGCCAAAATTGGGGTCCTCTTCCAAACGCTCCGAAGCCCACTCAGCGAACAAACGGCGCTGTCTGTGGTGATTAACTTTGAGCTCCTGGGTCAGTTGGATCTTGTACGGGTGGAGGCCCAAGTTCCGACGCAAAATTCGCCAAGTTGAAGTCTGCGAAAGGCCGAGTTCTTGTGCACGGCAAGGAATTGACTGCCTCGGGTTCTCCTGCACACTTTCACGGACCGCGGCCAGTTCTCGGCCGATCTGGCGTTCCTTTGACGTACGGGTGTTGGCTGATTGTTTACCGAACCGGTCGTCTCGAATTTGGCCACCGAACGTTGGAGAGTCGACTGTGAAGGGCCACTGTGTCCGCCGTAAAATGGGCGCGACGTTTGCACTAACGAACACTCAATTTGATAATAGAGTTTTATCATTTGGACATGTTCTTCAATCGTGTAACTTGCCATGGTGATTTGGCATCAGTGACTGAATAATAAACAACAGATTAGACAGACGCCACCAAAACAATATGGCCCCCACAGGCCGCCAACTTCTGCCCGCGCCAATTGAAAAACCCTATCCCCGTGAAAGAAATTGGCAGGGCAGCCACGAAAAAATTCGGGCCCCATGAGGGTTTGAATATGGATACTAGGGCGTTCCACAACACAATCGGACTAACTCCGACAGGAAAATAAGAGGGTTGGGCAATTTATTCAAAAAAGGTCGTAGCGAGGAAAATGATAAACCGCCCAGACGGGATTCATCAGGACTGTCGTTGTTACAGGGCATGCAATAAATTTGTAAAATTATGTTTATGAATTCCTAGTTTTTAGACTTACTTCCATAGATGTGATATATTTAAAGTTTAAGGTATCGATACAACACTAGGCTAGGTCACTTAAAATAAACATGCGGGTGAAATTTTACTATAAATAATTTGTATTCTATAAACATTCAGAATGTTTGGAAAATAAATTTCTCAATACAAAAATAGTTTTTTTTTAAAATAATTCATGCGTGCAGGAATGACAGTACATATGTACGTACAGCGCCGTTTGGTTGCTTCGACATTTTTAATTGAACTAATTTCCGTTCAATGCTCGTGACGGGATAAACAACATATCCACCGAATTTTTTGAGATAATTCGCCATTTGTAAACTTTAGATGACTTTGTTGGTTACATGAATACATTTGTTTTTTCCACACTGTTGCTTAAATGTACAAACATTCTTCAGACTCGTTACGTCCGAAAATTTTGTTAATCTCCGCGACCATTACGCAAAATCACAACGTTATCTGCCGGTCTCGTACCAATAAATGTGGAATGATTAAAAACCCATTTTTTTACAATCACTTCCTCTCTTTCGAGATACTTCTTACCAATCACGTTTGATATGTATCCACTAATAAAGCTGATAATTATAGGACCGTAATAGGGTTGCTTCATGGTTTCGATCGGGTTCTGTTGAGGCAACCAGTCGGACCCTGATTCAAAAGCTTCTTTAGGCCCTCGTCGACAAAGTGTGACCAGCCTCCAAGGGACCTGGTCAGGTGCCATGTTAGGACCCTTGCAGAGTAAGGGAAAATTAATCGGGCCTAGTCGAAGCCCTGGCTGAATTCGTCCACGGGTAGTATTCGGTTGTAACCGAATATATTTGTCCCGCCCTCACCGCTGAATTCGCATACGCAAATACTATATTTCATTCCTAAACTGATATTCCAAATGGCACTTTAATGGCGTTTAGGGTTTGATAGTGTTTGAAAATAATGATTAGTAGTGTCATATTGTGGTCGTTTACTATCTAAAAGACGTCGGTAACTTGTCAAGTGTCATATTGTGCTTCTTCATTAGCCGAACGCGTCGGAAATTTGTCGAAAAAGCGCAGTATATCGCAGTCGATGTTGCAGACGATGCAACGCGCAGTACAGGATGTTTAAGATTTGAATACGGAGTTTTCGATGTCATAGATGCATCTCGTTCCGGGCATCCTCTCACTAATGACGCGAAAACGATTGATCTAACATTCATCATCACGGTTACTATTGTTGCGAGATATTCAGGACACCTCGAGATGATCAAGAAGCTCAATCTTCGATTGCCATATGAATCGAGCTATAAAAATTTAATAAATCGCACTTCTGTTCATCATTCCGCATTTAAATTTCAGCATAAAAATTGTAAATGTGCGAGACTTGAACTCTTGCAAAAAAAATTTGGTTGCGATGAAACCAGCAGTTTTTTAGTAACGAGCCTCTTAAATTCTATAAGAAAGAAATTCTCCGCTGATCATAACGATGGAAGAAGGTCAACGATCAAAATGGCACATACAACATAAATGGGATTTATTTCTGAATTTACAAACAAAAGATTTTTGAACACTCGGGTAATGATGAGCAAGTATGTTACAACACAATAAAAAAATGTATATATATATATGAGATATGTGCGTAATATAACAAATAGTATATATAAAGTGTAGAAAGTGAAAATTTGCAGAAAAGGAAAGGAACTTAAAATATTCGAAATGAGGCACACTACCAAACATAAAAATGCAAATATCCATTGCCGATATTAGCCATTAGGTCTCAGAGCGTAAGTCCAATCCGGACCTGAATATTTCTACGGTCGTTTCGATATCAATCGCGATGAGGGGAATGAGGAGACGGGCGACGGACGGGGGGGGGATATGATTCAAGAGTCCAAGAGAATTCGCCGTGGAAATGATTCGCAACGTGCAAAAAAATTGCAGGCCGTGGTTGTGCATCGGTTCGGAAAGATTGAAAAATCCGATAATCTCGTACGACATAACCCGGAAGACGATGATTAAAGCGAAATGCTATTTGAATTTCATTGGATTTCTACGGACGGGTGTGTACCTGCGGATCCCGAAGAAATAAAGAAAACAAATACGGAAGAAAAATTGTAATAAATTATCAAGAACTCTGAGTCCAGAACGACTAGTTATTGTCGATTGGTAATATAGTTTATAAGTGCACGCGAGAGGCGGTGTTGAGTAGAGAGATAGCGCTTAGGAGTGATCCTGGCGCGTTCAGTGACCGTGAAAGAGCTAAATGCCTTGCCGAATAAGTATAATCGATGTCGAGCAGATACGGGTAACGGCACATCTTTATTTTTCTGGACGTTATATGGGCATGCGTATGGGGAGAGAAGGAGCAATATAGGGAGCATAACTCTAAGTCATATCGAACACGTCTAACATAATATTCTCATAGATGTTTGCAGCGGATTCGATCCGCTACCGTGAACTTAGCAAGCCTTTCGGATATGGTTAAATTACAAGGTCTCGGTACGTATCTAATCATCGCTGGGTGATATGTATAGTACGCGGAAGCGCCTTAATTGGAATACCACTTGTGCCCTCTATCCCCGCTGCCGTAACCTCTTTCCATCTTTATCGCGTCTAATCAATGCGCCTGGAAGATTGTCCGCTGATACGAGATACTCGAAACGGATTGACATTCGCATGAATTATGCATGCGTCTAATGGCAAGGGGTTTTTCGAAGTAATTGTGTCAATTTGTGGGCTCGTATTTATTGTATGCACAACAAAAAATACCGAAACGGATAGGAGGTTGCTTATGGAATTCGATAAATTTCCAAGTAATATTCAATCGAGAATCGAAAAGTATATTAGGCTTATGAATTATTAAAATTGATTTAGTTACCGAATATATACAGCGATAGATGGTTTTTCGAACGGTGTCGTCGGTTAGTCGTAGGATTCGGGCAGCTTTGCTCACTTATTTGATAATTAGCTTCAATTCTCCTGAGATATACGTACAGTGGAAGTCAGATAGACCTTGCGAATTGATTTGTCAAAAATATTTTACGACTCTACAACGCGAGGCACAATGTGTTTGAAAATTCCTAAAATTTACACGTTCACGACGTGCAACGTGTAAGTTCGTTATCCGCGTGGATTCGGTGTCCACGTGGATACACATTTTTGAGCGGCTACCAAAAGGTTCCTGGAAATGCAAGATTAAAGAGCGCGGGCTTACATCGTTGTACGGCCAATCAACAATTATCGGATGGCGAAAAGTTATTGATTTCTAACTAAAGTTAAATTACTGCAAATTTTGTGCGTATGGGTAAAAAATGGACGATTATGAGTGTAAAGATTGACGAATAAATCCTAAAACCTTTTAGAATAAGAGTTCGGTTCTGCAGCGGAAAAAATACAGATTGATGCAGCAAAATAAGTGTGCACGAGGATACACGAATGTCATGAGTTTATTTATTCAAATTATACCGGGGACGGTGTTTCGGAAACGTTCGTTAACAAGATAAAAAAATTCAGTGGCCACAATAAATTGATCAACGAATTGAATTCGCCGAAATAATAACGAGAGTTTGAATGATTTTATATGGACAATAACTGTAAAAGGAATTAATAGTGGGTAAAAAATCGTGCAGACTGGACATGTGTTTCCAACTATAGTCACAATGATGCGGAGAATGCAGAATAAAAATGGAGTAAACACATGTCAGTAGGATACACCCAAAGACGATCAACATCTGAGGTTGGTGAAGTGCGCGACAACGAGTTCTGCACAAAACGACCATCACCCTCGCGATTCTTTTTCGGCTGCTAGAAAAATTTCGATCGAAATTTTCAAAAACGTTTTTTCTCGATAAGGTATATTCTAAAACGATAACGGCCATATTGCGGAAACTAATCAGCTGATGAACTTCGCGTTTTGCACACATGTTTGTACTATCATTTAGAAGCTGCCATAGGTTGTTTCTATCATTCTTGATTTTTATAGCAAAAATAGACTTTTGCATTGAGATGGCCGCCATTATTTGAAACAACCAGATTTTAAAAAAATTAATGCACTGAGAATTTGCTTTCTAATATCCTTTGAGAATCCACAATGGATATCGTTGGATGATTGCATCATCGAACAGCATTCAGAAGACAAGGTCTACGCGGCACATATTAGCCAAACTTTTTTAAAGTATTTTTTTCCGATTATACGGTACTTCAAGATGTAATTAAAGTTCTAAAATAATTAAAATAATTTCAAATTTGTCACTTTTTCCCTATTTTTCTTAAGGCTAGGTATATGTAGTCCTTTAATTGTTAATGGATGCATACATTTGATGGATCTACATCATAGGCATGCACGCGCGCGAACACACACACATACACATATAGAAGGGTTATAGGGAGATATAATCCTTCTTCTTCTATCTGAAACTTATACACTGCCAAAAAAATATTCGATTTAAATAGGATCTATTTAAATCAAATAGGTAGGTATTTTCCTTGTCTCACGACATACTACAATCCTATTTGCTTCCAACATATACTGTTATTTGTTTCAGCTATTCTTTTTAAATATTTAATATATTCAAATTAAATAAATAAAGATTCGATTCGAATACATCTTTATTTGTTTACAGTATATACTGAAAATCCAAGTGTACTATGTGCATAGAATATTTCACAAGTTCAAATTAATATGAAATATTTAATTTAGAGTTCTACCACAATGACTTTATGTCGTAATTCGTTATTCCTTGACCTTCGAAATTATTTTTTCCGAAAAAAATATTTCGCCTACTAATATAATTGAAACTACAACCTACCTATGTATGCTACACACGCTGCCCTGACGCTACCGAGTGTTTGTAGCATCTTGGTTGCAGATGTGGCATAAAAAACCGGATGAATTCCTACCATTACTTGTTGTATCACATCAACTTTATCAATCGGTTACTATCATTGTGATAATTAGCGAGTTTTATCGAGTATCGAGCTATAGATTTGTCAAACATAACCTATATGTATAATTGCTCCCCCCACGCCCCCCGACCCTTCGATGAGTGTTGCAATGAAAACAGACCATCAATTCAATCAAACAGAAAAATGTTCCACTCTACGAAAACTCTATTAAAAGTAAATTTAAAGAGTGGAATTTGGTGGCCTCAACTAAATGGTGTTATGAATAGATGAAACAGAATCACAGGTTTATTAGGAATGAATGAAATGTTCACTTATTAGACGATATTAAATAGATCTTGATTTGAATAAATAAATATATTGAAAATAAATAATTCCAATAAAGTAACCCGGTGCGTTGGTCTAGTGGAGCGTTGGTAGCGTGCTGGCCAGCGGATCGGGAAGTCGCGAGTTCGAATCCCAGTCGCGTACTATCGTCGTGAAATGTTTTTCTTCAACATTTTTCGGCGACAGATGACTAGTTCCGTGACTGGGAAGCGAATTTGTAACCGGCTGTATCGGTATAGGTTTTCTGCAGGTTCCCTATGCCCATGGCAGATATGTCATGGTGAATGCGGTACAGAGAGGGAAGTCAGCTGCCACCGCAAGGTGGGGGGAGTGTGGAATGGGGGGGAGGTAAAGGAAAGTTGTGGGATGGGTGATAGAGGAGGTGGGGATATGTGGAGTAGAAGGTAAGAACCAAAGTTGAGGTGGATTGGGACTCGTAATAAAGGAAAGACCCCTGTACGGCTGGAACGAACCACAATAATTCCAATAAAGGAAAATTTTGTTTTCGCAAAAAGTCTTGTAAATTGAAATTTGAAAAAAAGTAGACACATGTAGTAAATATCAATAGAATTTTTCTGTCAGTGTATAGGACGGTAATTCTTCGGAGACTCGGGTCAAGGTTTGTTCAGATGAGTTGTCTATAAGAATTCAACGAATAACCAAGCTGAAAGCATCGAACGAAAAGCTGCAATTATCACAAGCTGAAAGAACCCAAAAGGTATACCGTGGGATGAAGATGCGCGATGTAAAGTTAGAAGAACTTATCGACAAGTATGCAGGCACAGGCACTTTCTTCAGAACCTCCATTATTTTATGGTACATCGCAAGTCAACAAAATCAAGTAATGGAGAGAGAAAGAGAGCAAGGGAGGGAGGGAGGGAGGGGGAGAGAGAGGGAGAGAGAGAGGCCAGAAGAAAGAGAAAGAGCAAGAAGGGAGAAAAGGAGTTTTCCGACGCGATGGCAAAGTCGCAAGTGCTGCGAGAGACGTCATTCGATCGATCGTCTATACTGCCATCAATCAACGCGCCATCAGGAATAATCGATGGACGTGACAATTCGAGTTGAGTCCAGCTGGCTGTTTGGAACGAGTTAACCTATATATACATGCTTCGCGAACGGAGGGGCGATGAGGGGTGAGAGAGGTAAACAGCATAGCATTATAGTGGACAGCCAAACCGGGGCAAATATTCGAGTAACCGATCAATCAAGTTTCTCTCGATCTCTATCCGTCTTGTCCCTACCCCCCCCCCCTCTCTCACTCTTGCTCTCTTACTGGTGCGAAGGCCCGACCTCGCGTCTTTGAACGAGCGCGTAATAGACTGGACAACGGATAGATGATATACGATGATATACAATTCGATACAGTTTCTACTCGAACTTTCAGCTCGAAAATGCACACATACTCCGAGTATAACATTATGTCGAGAATATCCACCGCAAGATATTATTAAACAGCACGAGGTGTACTTTTTTTACACACCCGCATGTACCACGTAATAATGTTTTTTTTCCAAATTTACTTGCAAGAATTTCAGCTTTTCAAAGACAGCTCGTAGCGCCAATCAAAGAATACTGCCCTGGATGATAAGACAGCCGAAAAAATAAACTAGACAAAAAAACTCGACCGCGATATTATTAACGAGGTCTCCAGCGATCGGGCATGATACATTGAGCAAAAGTCAAGTTGCTTACTTCGATTAGCACGCGAAGTCGACTTTGATTGTTTTATCAGCTTGTTAAGTGCTGAATATTGTTCTTCGTTAAAGTGTAAAAAGTATTTTTCTGTATCGCCAGTGAATTCTGGTACACCTCGCAGTGTTTTGCCGGATTTAAATGGATTAGATGTTATCTTACACATAAAATAAATCGAATTTTATAGTCTGTTGTAAACGACCGAAATTTTTTTTCGACTCGTAAAGTTTTGCGTCGATTATTTAAAAAAATGTATAGCCTTGTGTTCACTTTTGGTCGTCCGGACTTAATACCCTTAGGCAGTATCTTCAATATTTTCAGGATAGTCAAAGAACGTTTCTTGTCATCTGTCATCTAGAATTTGGTTAAGCTCAAGTGAACCGTGCACACTTGCGTAGAGATTCGCACACTTGTCCAGACCTTTCAGAGTTTTCCAGAGTAATGGACTGTGTTTGGACGGGAGTAGAAAGCAGCGACCGTATTCAAATCAGCCGAGTATCCATAGCAACAGAACATAGTTTCCGTGTCGATCCCCCTAAGACAGTGACATCGGTGCTCGTGGATAAACGGTTTGTCCAATAAATCGTTATTGAGCTATATAAATAAATAACCGATTGCTCTTGAAGCCATTAAAAACGAGAAAAAGCACGATAAAAAGCAGTATCGTGTGACAGGAAGTGCGTGCAGGCGAACTCTAAGCTGTCGAAAGAGCTACCCGAAAATACTCCCGGAGTACGAATCGGTCCAAGAACGGTTGATATGCCACGTGTACGCGTAACATGCGATCACGGCTTCGTAAGCATCGCTCCCACGTGCACCGATGGGGTTCGCGTCGTTATTCACCCGCTTGAAGAACGAACGGCTAGTTCTGACTAGGAGAGCCAGTGTGGGCGCCCGCGCCTGCGATCTTCTGCAGTCCACGTGTGTGGGCGTTGCACACCGTGCCGCGTTTGCGGTGGCGATGGAAAGTGCACTCGCGCTCTCTTGAACGTACGGTATTGCACTGCGTACGGCGGTTTGCGCATATGAATCGGCAAACTTACGCGAACGGACCGGCATCCACGCGTCCACGTGTGATATGCATTGCTCCGGTGCGGCCTTTTAAAGAGCGCCGAGTGCGGTCGTATATGGTGGGGATGCCATGCCAGCCGCACCGAGCGCGGGAAAAGAGCGATCCGCACCGCGAGAGCTCAAGCCTCTCGAGACCGTAACTGCGAGCCTCGTTTTTTTCGTTCACGCTTCGGCGCAAACCAAGCGATTCGTCATTTTTCAACCAATCAATGTTAAGTGACTATTCGTTTTAAAAACCGTTTATATTAGGTCTTAATTGGATGTAATGGTGAAGATGTTAGGATCTACTTCTATTCAAGGACTTGGTAAATGCCCACTTATCGTTGATGACTGTTTCCAATCGGGTATTAATTTAATTCAACCCCTACTTTGTTCGGCGCGCCGAAGAAATATAATTCAGTAGTTTTTGAGCACCTTTGATATAAGTGTCGGTAATATTTAGCACTTAATTTAAAGATTATTTTAAGAATATACTATTCTTGCTGATTACGTTCTTTGTCTGATTTATTTTGATCACTTTCGCCAGGTTTCGCCAGGCACCAGAAAACCTAGATTTAACTATTTTCATGAGTGCATTCATGTTTCGAAATGCCAAAATTTCTCAAGACGCAAGAGAATATATATTCGCAAGCATAACCTCACCGAATACTCCTGAGCTCTAATGGCTTCTCGAAGAAATTCCATTTTATATCGTTGTAAACAAAATACAAATCGCAACTAAGGTGTTTCGAAAATAGTGGCCGGATCGAAACGCAGATCGAAATTGTTTGTACAACCAACTGCGTCTATTTGTCCGACCAAATTACGAAGAGCTCACGTCGATTGAGGACTCGCATTGAAATCCGCGGTAACGATATATTAGCCCGGCAAGAGAAGGCCCATTCGATCGAAACCAGGAACTCAAGTCTTGTTTTCAAGTCAGATTTCGAAAAGAAGCAATCTCTTGCCGAAAACAACCAAGATCGAAGCAAGCTCGATCCCGTTGGACGCACGAGCGGCTGCCCGCCTAGGTTGAACCGGCCATTGGCTTTCGCGTAGACACATAGTACGTACACTGAGAAAACAGTTTACTTATAGTAAAGAAATACATTTAGTTGGCACTTTTATTCAAATATTCATTAATTGTTACATAATTTGTTAGTCGTTAATAAATATTGGTGTTCTCATGACAAAATTTTACAGCCATGGTATTGCTTTGAAAAGAATGATTTATTTGATCACTTTTATCTCTCTTAACTCAGTAGATGTTTATGGCAATCGAATAACGAGTTGAAGTTGTGATATAATAATATAGTTCAAAGGAGCAGAGAGTTGTTCACAATTAATATATTTAGATTTGGGGCCGTCAACGTATAGTTACCACGACTATCCTGGGTTCAATGCAAATGAACATGTCACAACAATTAACTGATCTTCATTCGAAACGACTATTTCGGCCGCATTCGAGCCAAGAGTCACACAGTCGACGCGACAACTTCTCTATTTAACACAAATAAGGATTTACTAACCACTAATGAATCTGTGTCTAGGATGTTGGCCCAGTAGTTCTTTGACATAACAGTCGTACACTTTTTACAAAATGAATATTTGGTAATAATTAAAAAATCTTCAGGCAAATCCAATATAACCCTGTCAATAGTTAGCAAATAACTGTTAAAAAATCGACGACTCGTCTCAAATAATGATTTGTTAATAGTTAACAAATCTGTACTTAAGATAAGTATCGTACATTTGGCAAGACCATTTACTTTGTACGCTACCATAGGCCTTTGTCGCACAAGGTCTTTCGTGCACAGTCGCGACGTAGATACGATTGAGGTACACTGGATACTGTGTGGCCGCATGTCCACTGACTTAGAGGATATCAGTTTGTGACCGTGAAAACGTGAATTTATTCTCTGCGCCGATGCATCAATTAACGATTTGCTTGTTTTGTGCAATCTGCCAAATCTTTAGAAAACTTTCAAATATATATATATATATATATATATATATAGAATATTAAATTATGCATTAGAGCAGGGGTGGCCAAGACGTCAACGGTGGGCCCGGTCGACCGCCTATTTTCTATGAGAGTCGTTCCTTTCTCTACGACGTATTGACGCTGCCATCTTTGTTGCCCTCTGATTAACGAACTTTCTACTTGTAGAGGACAAATCGTTGGACAACGATTTGTCCTCTAGAAGTAGCAAGGAACAACTCTCATTTTCTATGAGAGTTGTTCCTTGTAATGCCTACTAGCACTATAGTGCTACATCGATTCAACTGCACATTCATCTGCCGACAATCAATGAATGACTTTGTCCAAATCTTAATTTGGTAACTATACCCGAATTCTGTTTTGTGCGAATATAAAATATCGTTTACCCAACTATCCTTTACATCTGGGCCAACTTTTCCACTGTTCTCATTGAATAAACGCCTCAGTTATAGGAAACAAGTATTTATAGTGTATCAATACGAAGCATTGGATTAGACCGACTGTATATCTATTGGTTGTTAAGAACGGGTATGTTCCATTGAAGTACCCATTTCTTAACTATTACCAAATCTTTATTTGTGACAATTCAGAGGCTCAAATTAATGATTCATTAACTGTAAGAAGGTATTTATTTCGCCATATCCAACTTTACCATTTGTTAATAGTTAACAAATCCTGCTACATAGAAATATATTGTTTTCTCAGTGTAGGTGAGTTCATATGTGCATGTACTATG
This sequence comes from Ophion costatus, assembly GCA_951751655.1. Lineage (NCBI taxonomy): Eukaryota > Metazoa > Arthropoda > Insecta > Hymenoptera > Ichneumonidae > Ophion > Ophion costatus. The sequence continues at coordinate 13,596,575 of OX632362.1, read as the reverse complement.
ATAGGGATTCTCAGGCCAATCGTATTCTAAGCTCCTGCTTAGAATATAGGTCACCGTAAAAGTGATCAATTCAAGTGGTTGCACCCATATAGACAAGTTATACGTATAATACCTATGCCAGCCTTCGGGGAATATTCTCATATACAACGTATTCCGGAAATGTGTATAAATCTACATATGCGCACTCGCCGTCTCAATTTACTTTCAGCCCGAATATTTCCCGAACTGTGCATTGTTCGAAACAACTGTTTACAAATAATTTTTTTTATTGAACATTTGATGGTTTTACCGAGTATTGTCGCTGTGGATGTCATTGTAAAATTTATAGTTGGTTTTAATCATCAGATTTATATCGATGTTTCAAAAAGTATTCAATATTCCCTATCACTGCTTACAGTCCCCCTACTCTCAATATCAAGTGAAAGTTTTTTTTTGTGTATTCGATGCGATGCCCTTGTTTTTCGACGATTTTGTATAAAACCACCTAGTTACACACGAGCAAGCACACGTTCAATTAATCAGTGAATTATCATTTTCGTGGTTGAAAGTTGCCATCATCATTT
>OX632362.1:13567660-13595812 GCA_951751655.1 Ophion costatus | reverse complement strand
GACGGTTATAGATACCGATCTGTCAATTTGGCAGGCACGAAAATCTACCGCGACAGAGTGCTGGAATGATGGAGGATATATGGAAGAAGCGAGTGTATAGGCAATATTTATACCTTCCAAAACACAACGACAATTCTGTAAAAAAAATAGTGGAGAACAGTATAGTTACGTGGGTTGTATTCGATCAACAAAAACTCGATAAATCAATTAATATCTGTAGAAGCAGCTATTATTAACCAAGTCCAAGAAGCTTCCTGATGCGATGAATGAAAGCAATTAGAAATGAAAGACAATCGAATCTCTATTAGGTGAGGTCTTGCAATATATATGCATTCAGCAAAAATGCTTTCGATTTTTTATCAATTTTATTACTCTCTTTTAACTTTCATTTCCATTCATCCCTCATTTCCATTTCCATTCACCATTTTTATAAAGCAAATTCACTCAACGTAAATGTACTCCCCGCTACTTTGAGTACATTATTACTGGTGTTTTTTTTTACTTTGAATGCCGTATCTCGCTTTCCAGCAGGAGAGAAGAAATGCGGAGTCCGACAATCATCGACCCAAATCTTTGCATTATTTCCAGGACTTTAATCAGTCCCCTATTATCAATGAATAAAAAAATTACATGTCATTTTAGTTTCGTTGTAGCATTGATCATTTTTAGAGATTTATTTGGAATCACAATACGCCATCACAAGATTTTGCAACTTCCTTCAATAATTAACTTCTTGAAGTAAAGTGAGAATTAGGCGAAGTTATCCACTTTTTCGGTAAATTAAGGTCACTAATCCACAGCTTATAAGTAAATAGTAAATTTACGGTTTCAACCACATGCTTCTTTTCGATAAATCGAGCTCACTAATCCACAGTTTATAAATAAATACGTAGACTTCTTCTTCTGTGTAATCCGCGTTATATTTGATGGTGACAGTGACAGAAAACGAGGATATACCCAACGCTTTCACACTCATTGCCACCTTCCATTGCTTGAAGGACTGGACGTCTTCACTCGAATGTGAAAGTAGTTGAAATATACGAAAGATCGGTGTGCAATGACATCATATGCTGAAGAATTTGCGCCTCCGTGCGAAAAAATAAAACGCGATCTCGTCGATATGCCTACGGCTTCGGCTTTTCTTCTTTCTCAATAAAAATATCAAAATAATTGCAAATAAATTTAGGTCACCGACATTCGAGATGCTGTATCTTATCCAAATCTAAGTTTTTGAATTTTCCGAAAAAAGGCTAAAAAAAGTTTCCTCGCGATCTTTCGCGAGGAAACTTTTTTTAGCCTTTTTTTTTTTTTAGCCTACACTCTTGTGTAGGCGTAGCTCTCGTTCGTAAATGTGCTTATCTCGTGTCGCTACCACATGATTCTTTATATTGTCCGAAAGTCGCAATGAAGGGAACAAGTACGTATATAAAAATATCGAGGATAACGGAAAGCCTGATGACATTCACCTGATTCTTGTTGAAATTAATTAAGGAGTGAAATTCATTTGTCAGTTTCCATGGTCTTGCTTCTCGGATTTTAAGGTAGCCCGAGTGTGCTATAAATTAATCACCTGGAGGATGGTCAGATTTCATCCAAACTGTAAATGACTATAATGACTTTTAATTGATGAGAAAAACAAGTAGATATTTCCCTAAACTTGAGCGAGTTGGAGAGATTAGACTTTTTGTGCCTTTAACTCCCAGGTAGTGGATTTGGTCTTGGGCAACAAATCAGTACTGTATAACTACGATTATGGGAGACTTTTCAAAAACCCTTTCTCAAAGTTCGCCAACGGGGTGAAGTACTCGCACATCAAACCAAAATACTCGTAAACATTTGGTTCAATCTAACGGAATTTCTATTAGAGCGGAATAATATAACAGCAAATAATGGTTGTTCGATTCGTCACCAACGCATTCGAATAAAAGAAAAGTGACTCAGCGACCATATCCGATTGTGCCGATCAACTCCAAACAACACAGCCCTGTTGAGAGTTGACGAGTGACAGAGACAACGAAATGAAATTAATGGATCCGAGATATCACGTTGACTGTTATTTATGGACGTCGATTCTTACGAATACAATATTTTCCCTAACGCGATTCTTTCTGAATTCGTCATTCTCAGAGGACAGCAATCTCGTGAGAAATCAAGTATGAAACGTTTAAACGAAGGAAAAATGCCGCGATGTGATGACAATTATTAATACTTACCATTATGGGTAAGGAAAAAATTCTAAAAGAAAGAAAAATCGAAAAACTCGAAAGAATTTTTTTATCTAAATTTTGTTTTTGATTTTCGTTTTCAATCATTGGTGATAATACCAGATTTATTTTATTTTTGCTTCGTTTTAATTAGACTATTCTATACATTGTAAGAAATTTCGAACTATTTACCAATTGCATTACTTCGATCATCAGGGCATAACGGAACAGATATAAAATCGAATGAAATACGTGTTTGTCAAATAATGTTAAACTCGATATTTATTTGCTTATTTCTCTCGTACACTACAGGTAAAGTGATAAGTTCACTATTAACGATTATTAGTCAAACCGTTGTACATTCGTCGTTACCCTCACATATTTCTATTGCCCCACTTCTTCGATACGTATAGACATGACATATTTATGTACTTCAATGAAACCACAATTGTTTTACGATCATGTCATTCTGTATGCTCATAAAGTTATTCGTACCTAACTAAATTAGTGAGGTTTTTCAATTTTTTGCTGAATTATCGTTATTTCTGAATATCTATAGCAAATTATATTTGGCCGCAATTCATCGTGGTGTGGTTGCTGGTTGTAAATCCGTAATTATCCTATTCGTTTTTTTTTTTTAATAATATGAATTATTTGTTTCCAACTGACTCATGTTCTGAATATTTTTCGTTCGTTTCAGAAACGAAATATACATATGTTTGATTGAAGAAAACGCGTTTATTCACATTAAAAAAATCATAGATCGGTTAACGATGTACTAATACGGTTTTCAGTTCGTTCATATGACACACCCACCGATATGGCTTCTTCATAGTAGTAGGCTCCAGTTCACAGCAATATGAAAGTCCCAAATGCTGGCAGAGTATTCATATGACTATAAATATTAGGCTGCACGCGTCAAATCTAACCTGTTAGAATTCTGCAATTAATATAGTTTCATTAATTATGATGACAAAGTTTGTTTGGCCATGACGGCTCAAAACCGCTCCATACAAAATCAAGGACACTGTAATTCAAAATACCAAAATTAGAACATGCTACATTGTTTCAGTTTTAAAACCATTCCGAGTGTTATTATTGTAATTGATGCGTAATAAGTATTTTCCTCAATAATTATTTATTTTAAATAAATAATATTCTTACACCATACCAGAGGTTAATTGTATAATCAGTCATTCCTAGAAATTCTAGATATCCAAAGCATATTGTCTAATGTATTGAACTTTGTATTGAACGTATTGAACTTTGAAAAATAATAAATAATAGCAGATATTAATTCGACTATCTCCCTGACTATTCTCTACATTATTATATTCGTTTGCGTCATTGGCAGAATATACAGGGTGGATCAATAACTATTAGCACCTTGGATATCTTCGAAACTATAAGGTTCACAGAAATACTTGCTGAAATGAAAGTGCACAGTACGAAAGAGGCCATCCGATAGCGACAATAGTTTTTTTTTGCAGGTGGAGGTACTTCGGACATTCGACGGCCAACTCCATTTTTTTCAATGGATTGGTATGTTTTTTTTTCTGTATAACGAAAGAGGAGCTTAAAACGAGTTCAACGACCTATAACATATGGTCATTGAGGGTTATAGAAAGTACAGAAAGGCGATAATACTTACAGTTTCGGTAGTAAATAAAATTACTACGTTTATAGTAAGTGTTAGAAATTACGACCATCAGTACCAATGCAACATTGATACTGATACTTTTTTCGATTGATTGACTTGCAAGTTTTACAGCGAACTTATTGATGCACAGGCTGTAATAATTCTTTGTTGCATGTCGCCAAGTGGAGTTGGTACTTCTTTATACACATTATCTTTCAATGTCCCCCATAGGAAGAAGTCTAAAGCCAAGACTATCCTCCACCAGGCCTCGCTGAGACTGGTAAAGGAGAGAATATCTGTCACCAAAAAGCTTTTAGACCAAAATTCCCAAAAACTCCTTAAACTTCACCTACGTCTGTCTGACTGTTTGGAACCACAGCTGTGGGAAGATCTTGACCGGGTCACACACGAACAAGCCCTCCACTGTGCAGACCTGAGGTCCAGGAATCAAATAGAGAAATTCAGGAAACTATGCCCACAGACGAAACAACCCATCCTAACCCACACAGTAAAAAACCTAAGCAACCACCCACTCTCCGCAGCTGAAACATCAGTCCTCGCAAAAGGGCACAATTTCGCCATCACACCGACAGACATTCCAACCAGAGAAATCATCAGCCAGGTGGAAACTGCCATCTACCGTCTCCCACCTGATACTAGCAACGATATCAGGCAACGGATAACCAATATTCTACACAAAGCAAAACCCCCTCAGCAGAACATCACAAAGGAAGAACACCTTGCCCTTCAAAATTTGAAGAAAAACAAGGACATCTTAGTACTACCAGCTGATAAAGGGAATGCTACTGTTATCATGGACAAAACGGACTACTGCAGGAAAATGATGAACCTGCTCGAGGACACCAACACGTACAAGAAACTATCACGTGACCCAACATCAAGCGTAGAAAAGAAAACAACGACACTTCTAAAGAAGGCTGGCCTGTCGGAGAACCTTATCAAAATCCTTACACCCAAGGAATCCCTACCACCCAGGCTTTACGGTCTGCCAAAAATACACAAAAACAACATCCCACTAAGGCCCATCGTTAGCAACATAGGCAGCCCTACATATCATTTGGCACGTTTTCTCTGCAAACCCTTGCAGGAACTCGTAGGCCTCAACAACTCCCATATCCAAAACTCTCGGGAATTTGTGAATAAGATCCAGTCCATCAAGGTACAACCAGAAGACATTCTAGTAAGTTTCGATGTTGTATCGTTGTTCACAAACGTCCCAACCCATGAAACCCTAGAAATAGTCAGAAAATCCCAAAAAGTTGCTCCTAACCTACTAGCCCTCATAGAACATTGCCTAAACTCTACATATTTCCAATTCCAATCCCAGTTTTATGAACAAACTTCAGGCGCAGCCATGGGTTCCCCGATTTCCCCTATCATCGCCAACATCTCTATGGAGAATTTCGAGAACAGAATTCTGCAAGAAGCACCTCTCAAACCCTCAACCTGGTTCCGATACGTCGATGACACCTTCGTCATTTGGAGTCACGGCAAAGAAAACCTCGATCATTTCTTAACCTTCCTCAACTCCCAGCACCCCAATATACAATTCACCATGGAGATAGAACAGGACAATCAAATTCCTTTTCTGGATGTACTGGTTCAACGGAAAAACGATGGCACTTTGGGCCACAAAGTTTACCGGAAACCAACGCACACGGATAGATATCTCCACGCTACGTCCCATCACCACCCCTCCCAAAAACAATCGGTCATAAGCTCTCTGGTCTACAGAGCTCTAGCGATCTCCGAACCGAACTCTCTCGAGGATGAACTAGAACACCTACGCAAAGCTTTAGGAGATAATGGCTACAAGCCAGGCAACATCGAAAGAACGATCAAACAACTAAGAAGAAAAATAGCCGATCCGAAAACGGTAACAGAACCTGAAGGGGAGAATGAAGGACAAATAATAGCAACAACTTCCCTTCCATACCTTCAGGGCATAACCGATCGCATAGGCAGGGTCCTTGGGAAACATAACGTGCGAGTCATCTTCAAACCTCAGAAGAAGCTAGCACAAATGGTTCCGAGTGCAAAAGACCAAAGACCACCATTAAGTGCACCAGGAGTGTACAAGATACCCTGCTCATGCGGTAAAGTGTACATTGGAGAAACCGGGAGGAAGATCAGTACACGGATCAAAGAACACCAACGGTGTATCAAATATGGCCACATTGGACAATCAGCCCTGGCCGAGCATTGGATGGAAACTGGTCATGCCATTCAGTTCGATAAAGCCCAAAGTCTGGCCCCATCAAACAGCTATTTTTCTAGGAAACACCGAGAAGGCTTGGAAATCCGAAAACATCCGGACAATCTAAACAGAGATGGTGGATATCACGTCAATCCCATTTGGCACACCGTCCTCCCGGTTTTTTAATTGACCGGCCGATCAATTAAAACATCTGATTGGCTGGTGCAGTGATCTGGAACGATGACTGCAAGTATATAAGGAATGCCTGAGACACGGGAGCTTCAGTATCGGAGCTCTCAGCCCTGATGATGCAGACTGTAACGTTTGCGAAACGTCGGCACAACGCTGATTCTCAACACGGCCTCCATTCGGAAGCCACATACTCTTCAAATTACATAAAGAGCCGTGAAAGCCTTAAAACTAAAATAAGTCTAAAGGTGTTAGGTCAGGGGAACGAGCTGGCCACGATATCGGATCGCCGCGTCCAATCCAACGATTTTGAAATTTTTCGTCGAGTTGCCTTCGTGCAATCAATGAATAATGTGCTGGACATCCGTCATGTTGATACCACATGGTTTGTCGTGTAAGTAAAGGCAACTAGTAAAGTAAAGTAAAATAAAGTAAAATAATTTTATTTGCTACCGAAACTGTAAGTATTATCGCCTTTCTGTAATTTCTACGACCTTCAACGAACTTATGTTATCCAAGGTGCTAATAGTTATTGATCCACCCTGTATAGCCACCTTATAGTAAAATAAATATATATTTTTTAAATTTATTTGCCAGTATCTCTTCGACCAGAGCCGTTATTAGCTCTAGTCGAAGTTTATTCTGTGAAGAAATTTTTTCCTCGTGCTCAACATTTTTTCTTCTGTTCGTTCATACATACATATATATATATATATATATATGTGTATATATATTTGCCGATACGGAGGTTAGGCGAAGAGAATCAGCAACGGCAGAAATCTACTGGATGGGGCCAGAGAACTCAGTGGCTCGTGGTCATAACTCACCGTTAATTAATTAATAAGTCCTGTTCGTTAAATCGGTTTCGCCGAGCTTACGTGTCCGTCTGCGTATGCGTTTACGTGCATTGATATCTCTTACAAGCGAATCCTTATATACGTTCCGAATGGAAGATGTGAGTCCAGAGAAACAAGATGCATCGAGTATACGACGAGCCATTCAGCAAGCGCGTGTAATCTCATATTGCTAATCTCGTTTAGTGTTAGCACCATGAGCAAAGTTATGGATGCAAGTCTCCTAGAAATGTTATGCGTGCGAGTACACGCGAAAAGTACAGCTTGCGAATCGAGAGCTGCTTATGGGAAGGCCGTAACGGACGAGGCTCCAGAGTAGAAAATTCTGTGGGTCAGGTCGCTGTCTTGTAAGGCTTATGGGTTGGCAAGGGCGTGTGACTACAGGAACGATTCGCGTAACGTATATCGTTAGGGAGGATCGTTAATGCTTCTCAGTTGATTCAGGTTCAAGGTAGGTCAGGCTCGATCGAGCATTTCTTCTGTCCCTCTCTCCGCTCTTCTTATTCTCTGCGTTTTTAATCTTTTTGCCTCTGTCTCTTAAATTATTTATTTAGGTATGTACTTGGCATATGTGGAAAAACATCAACTTGAATCTGTTCTGTTTCGACAAGTGTCGTTTCGAACGAGGAAAGACGTCTAAACAACGAACAATTAAGTCGTCTTAATTTCACTCATAACGTTACTTTCCGGAGTGACGGAGAGGAGAAAGAATCATGAAGTAGTTTGGGGGGGGGGCGGTAATTCGAGCTTTCGCATATATAGGAAGGTCACGAGCGCTTGCTTTTTAACTTGTAAATTATTAAGTTCATTCGCGTACGCATGTTACGGGCTCATCGAGCGCAGCATCCCGTACTCATTTGTTCCGGCAGATTGTGAAAAATGGTTGGTCATACAAGCGACGTGACTGGTTTTTCTCTCACATGTCCCTCGTTTTATGTTTTTATTTATTGTCCGTCTATTACAAATACCACGCGGTGTAACCTCGTTACGACAATGGGTCAATCAGGTTGTAACGTGTTGGAACTAGTCGCGATTTGTCACACGTTGGTCATAAGTTGAGAGCATACCACTTCGACACCATATTCTCCATTCTATCGAGATTATTAATGTACTCGGCGAATCCCCGGCGAAGAAAGTCCGTAGACTAGGATTTTTTATTGCAACTTTTACGGCCGTAAACTCGTCGTAAAATACAGGAGACTTTTAGTGGCAATTTGTAAATATATATATATGTTGCAACTGCGTTCATCCGTACTCTTGTACATATCCGATTGGGCAACTTGAACGATCCATTACCTCCCTATACGGGAAAAAAGTTCGTATTGATTCAACAAATTTCCGGTAATCGCGCGCCTCGTGACAACCAAGTACGAGAGTTTTCTTTCCCCCTTTCTATTCGACTCGGTGCAGGAGTGATTGCCGGAATGAAAATGGAAAGTTCTTTCTTGCAAAGTCAATAAATTTTACTGGATAATTGCGGTGATATTTACCCGGCGGTTCCTGCAACCTTTACGTGTACAATGTCTAGAATGTTTCTATTTGCTGTATACAGCCGTCGCCGTTCATTCCCTCCTTCCGGTTATTTTTACCGGAACGTTAAAATCATATTTGCCCCCTCCCCTAAATGCCTTAGTGCTTACAAAATACAATATCCGCAATATTTGCTACATGATTGCACTAATGTGAACGGACTACACCTCCGAGACTTTATTGCCTACATCACAAATCTTTCGGGAATGATCCGGTACTCTCGACCTTACAACAACAGTAAAATTTAGCAAATACTTCCGACATCACATCCCTGTTCATTTGCAAAATCTTTGTTAAAGCAATTCCAAATTGACTATACTTTCTTTCATAGACGGCCGTGAGTATCTGTCGGATTTTCACCAATTGCCCTCGAACAGTCTCTCATCGATTTTTCGGATCCAAAACCTTACAGATCAGTAGGATTTTGTTCACCGGTTCGCACGAGTAGGTATCGCGTCCGCATACTGGCCGACATGCGTGTGAGACACTATATTGTCGCATTTTAATTTCTTCGCAAAGGGCCGTAACATGACACGCAAAGCCAATGTTTCACCGCCGGTTGTAGGTGTACGTCAGATATGGACGTTCGTACATATCCGTCCCTTGTCCTGTACACATATACTTAATTGGTGAAGTGCGCTGCATGTCACATCACAACCAAATGTCTCATTAATTTATATATATATATATATATATATATATACATGGATGCATGCATACATACACACATATGCGTATACGCGCGCGTTTATGTGTCCAAACATACACCTACACAAACACATATAAAAGAAAATAGATATAATTGTGAACACGCATGCGATCGAGTATTGTCATATTGTGGAAGTAAATGTGTGCGCGCGTCTGTCCCTCACTGTGGAATGATTCTTCCCCGCGGTCGCGGTATTAAAAGAAGACTGCGATGTGCAAGGCACGCGCGACAGTCGAATTGTCAGCTATGATCGATGTGGCGCCTCGCGCGTCGAGGCCTCAATCGTCCGCGTGGAATAATAACGAGTACGAGGAGCAGAGAGCGATGACGCTTTGCCTGAAATTAATCGAGTGCTTCGGCCATCGGTTCGTTCGCTTGCTATCTATATAAATACACGTATACAGCCGAGAGCAGTTGCGCCAAGCACCCGCGCGATTATTATATTGTCATAGCGCAAATCGCTTTCAGCTTCTTTTGTATCGTTGATTATAATCCTTTCAATGGGAAGTTGTCGAGTGACCGAGACTCTTAGGAGGTGTTTTTGATGGAACAAAGATCGTAGAGAGAAAAATGAGGGTAGTAAGAATTTTCGTGGCGCTACGTCCAAGACGTCCAAAGTGCTTTTTCATTGAAGGATATCGAGTCCTCGATGCAGTTTTGTTCTTCCACTTCGAAATAGGGGCAGCTCCGCGTTGAATATCGGCAAACGTTCGGCCTCAAAAGCTTCGAATCTCGAGCAGGCGGCACTTTTATAATAATACGTAATATCGTGTGTTCTTCCTTTGTAATAAGAATGCCGGAGCGGACACTATGAGGAACTCATGTTTCAGTTGAAAACTATAAATCATGATCTTAAAAATAAAAATACGTTATTTACGTTAGACTTGTATATTTATTGCGGTATAAATTACTGTCAATAATAATAATAATAATAAATGTATCGAAATAATTATAAATCAATTGCGAGATTTTTAATTGCAATGCTCCCATTTATATTGAAAGTATACAGAGCACGTTTATCCGTAATTCGATGAAGCCCCCCAAAAAGTGACTTTTTCCACCTGTAAAAACGAAAAGCAGAGATACATTCCTACGATTCGATGTTTGTTATAATCACTGAATATTAATCTCGACGTTTTTCATAATTACTGGAGCGGCTTTATAATTTGTAAAAATGATCAGAAGTCTGTGGTAGAGAACGAGTTTGCAAAAAATGATAACTAGATTGAAAATTAATCAGGGTTAAAATTTAACCACGTCAAACTGTATATATGGCTACGAAGCCGAGTGTGGAGAAATAAAGGATCGGTATCGTCATATCTGGCTTCCCTCGTTATCGATAATTAAAAAATTGTCAAAAGCTCTTTGCAAGCCGGTTATAATGCCCATCCCCCCTTCGTTTTCTGCTGGGATCGAGTACGGCCAAACGTTCACCCCCGGGCTTCATTTTTGGCCCGCGGTATGCAATCGACCGAGGGTGCAGTTGAGCTGCAATCGCGCCCCGCGAAAACGATGCAAGTGAATCCGTAGCACGGAGATAATTTGGGTACTCGAGAGAAATTCTTGTAAACGAGCATGAACAAAATGCAATAACATTCACTTTAACTAATACGTAATTAGCGCCAAAGATTATTTTCCACCAATGAGCTGAAATAAACCCAAAATTTGATTCGGCAATCAGTCGGAAAAAGCTCACATTACGCACGATGCAATGATGAAATGAGAAAATATTCATCGTAACGAATATTAATAACCAATAACGCGCAGTTTTCCGGCCATTGCATTATGCAGTAACGGAATTCAATTACCTACGAATCAAATTAAATTATGAAGATGGAAAAAGAAGAGGGCGAAATGTTTAGGCGCATTATTACTTTGTGGATATTAATTGATTTCGGAGATGCAATTTTCTATTTGAACGATCAAACACCATACAATGCCCGTTTCAGGCACGCGCCGCCAATAAAACCTGTAACGGGCAAACGCTGATCCTCGATGACTGTCCCGCCTCCCCTCTTGCCGCCGAATACGCGTGTATGCCCGGATTGAGCGCGCTTTCTCACTTCGAGGCGAGCTCACACAGGAAAAAACACTCTATGCGTACCGATGCACGTACAATGTCTGCCGTGTATATTCCGACGCAACCATAAGCAACGGGCAGGCAAACGCGTTTATATTGTATTTGCATCGATGATTTGGTCGTTTTCGATTCACTGACTCGACATTAGGTCATTCTCGAAACATCGACCCCCCCCTCCCCCTCTTTCTCCGTACACAGAGAATTGTGGATGGAGCTAATATTTAGACAACTGTTTGCCCACATATCGCACTGACACTTACTACCTAAACGGAGATATTTTTGCGGCCGTTGTACTTTCCAATTAGCACATTAGTTGATTATAATATACTTGCTCATCGACGATAGATGCACCTTCATATTAGAAATATACAGATTGTACCAATTACTGTAATCATTGACCTAGAAAGTCAAGTGGTGAAATCAACAAAACGATTACATTGGCGCAATTTGACGTACATTACATTGACGCATTGACTCAATGACGAGATACAACAATTGTTTGTTTCGCCGATCTTTCCAGACTCAATTTTTTTCGACGACGCTAGGCGATTTCGTGGTTTGGTTAATGGGGAATAATTGCGTGTTTTGTGAAAAAAAATATAATAGTTACACTTTTGAATATTTGCGAAAATTACTTGGTAAAAGTTAACGCTGGAAAGAAAATGTGTATGGTAATTTCCGACACGCTATTCTTTCTGAAGTGTTAATAATCGCCCTTATCTTCCAGCGTTTGATATTTGATCGAAAGCGAAAAAAGATAACTGTCATTAACCTCTGGTTATGAATAAATTGATGCTATTGAGTGGCAGTTTAATGTCGTCCCTTGCCGAACTATGTGAAGGGTGAAACGGATATACATCCGTCGATCGGTTTTGTACAAAATATTATATGTGTATACATATTGAAACGAAAAGTTATAAAATCGATGTCTGCGATACAGAGCGAGTGGTTGAATAATAAAATAGTGTAACACACACCCATTGATAATTCAAAGCGCACGATAACTTTTCCTGTTCATCCATCGAGTGGCGGGTGCTCTTTTGGTGCGTGAAATGGAAATCGAGCGAAATGAATTCGAGTGTATATATATATATACATACGCACATTTGTCTGTGCGAGTGGGCGACGAATGAGGTAAAAAAGTGAGAGGGCGGCAATGTTGAAGCTGTGGATCCGAAAGGGTAAGCCTCTTTCGTAGTGCAGACGCGAAGGGGATGAAAAGAATCACTGCGAGTGAGAGGATCGCAGAGATCCGATAAAGCGCCGGAGGCCCGCGGAATTAGCGATATTTTTCCACGATGCTGTGTTCATACCCACGTACTTGGTCAATTACGTTCTTATAGTATATCTTTGTATCGACACACACACACAAGCACATACATGTACACGCATACACATGGGTATCCACGTATGTGCATATATTGATATGGACAGATATTATTCTGTGGAATAAAATTAATTTCCCATATTTATTCGCATAGTTAGAAAAATTTTAAAAACTTATCAAATAAAGTGTCATGTGTTGCACTCTTGCTACGTGACTGCGCGATACGTTCCGGAGATGAATCCGTCCGGATTTTTATAAACGAGTACGATTACACGCACTGTTAGACCTGTAAACTTTATTGAACACTTGAAAATCGTCCGCTCTTGAAACGCTTTAGAGCTTAGGAAAATATCAGTAATCTTTGGAGAAAAAGATACCGGCTAAACATAGTTTTATTTTCTACGAATCAATGGGAGGCATTAGAGTACGGAAAAAAAATTCATCATCTGTAGCGTCTATAAAGCTATCGACTTCAAACGAAATTTTCTGAAACCATATTTTTGAAATCGGCACACAGCAGAACTCGAGCAATTTCCCAATCGAACAAATTTTCAATCGATTTGAAATGTCAACTGTTGCTTCTTAAATTGCTTTAACAGTCCAATACGACCGCTTTTTTCGATTAATTAAAAATTGTGAAAAATATATCACTTTTTATATGAACATTATGGTCGAAGAATCGAACTTTTGTTCAAACTCGTCCGTATGTTTTTGTTGTTTTTTTTCATTCTTTTTTAATTTCCCGCCGTATTTGACTGCTAAAACTAATATAATTAACGAAAATGTTTTACTCGTAGTTCCAGGATTAAATTTAGAGAGAGAGAGAGAGAGAGAGAGAGGGGGCTAGGTGAAAGCCAGTAGTGCTATAGCGACTCGTGCGCCGCCATTTTGTACTCTTCCGACAAATAAATGTTCTTTACACAGTTCAATGTAAATATACCTAATAAAGCCTAAAAGTTCTTTGCACCAGATATTTTGTGGTTTTCTGAAAAAAAAAAATTCAAAGAAACCGTTCGAAAATGGGCAGTTAGAGTGGTGTCCTCCCTCAACATTATTTTTTATTAAATCATAATTCTTTTATATTGTTTTCCATATTCGAATGCAAGTTTGTACGATTTTATTATATGTTTCGATTTACGTGGAAACGACCAACATCAGTTTTACATCAGGGCATTATGGTTTCCTGCTAAATCTTCACGAACACGCATCTTTCATAACTTCCCATAAAATTACCACACAATACATTAATATTTGTAGATTGCGAGGTGAATTTCATCGAGAAAGAATCCGCTGAGTCCCCCGGTTAAATTGATGATTGAATTTTTCTGCCTCATTGGTTAGTTTAAAGAACTGCAGTATGTCCGATAACGCACGGACCCGCTTTCGGTTTCGATATTTCATTGCAAACTTGTCAAAGAAACAAGGCTGGCTGGAAAAATATTGCGAAAAATTCACCTCCAATATCCAGGGGAGAAATTCCGAGGAACGTACTTGAATGTTGATTCTAGGGATTTTCAGAGAAAACCCCACAGTCGGTTATCCGTACATATTTTCGATACTTTATGGCATCCTCGAAATCATTGAATGTTTAAAAGAAAACATCGTTTTTCAATTAATTATAAACTTTCACCTGTGCATGAGAGAAAAATATTAATACGTTAATTAGATGCGAGATTAGTTTGCAGGATTTTTCGGCAGTAATTTTGAGACTCAAAATTATGAGTGCATGGAATAGAAAAACGATTTTGGCTAAAAGTTAACGATAATGATTATCGACATCGAAAATTATCGTGTGATAAAAACAATCGATACGACATATGTCGAAACGGATTGGTCTATAAGTAATATTCTTCCGTCTTTGGGTATTATATTTTAGCAACCGATTGATTCATTGGAACATCTGGTTGTAGGAATAAAAATAGATAAGAATAGTGCCATCAGTAGTAAAAACGACGTGTTTGGCCGTATTTGTTTATCGTAGAACGGTTAAGTACTTTGAGGGCATTCATTCGAAAAAATATTAAAAATCCATGAACATTGATATTCTACCATTACGCAAAAAACTTGGCGTGAGCTTTACTACGGTAAAGTGGACTCCAGTAAATATACCACAGTACAGATGAAATTGAGTATGTTTTGAATATTGAGCAAACTTTTTTCGTTATTAGAAAAAATATTATTCGTTACCCTCCGGTCTCATGTTGTGCTTGCAATTCATACTGCAGTAAAATATGAAGGAAATAGTGACATCGAACGATGTGCGATTTTTTTTTTGTTTTTTTTTAATCAACTTCTTATCTTGTATACACTGCTAGACACAACTTGCACAATGTTAACAAAAACATTGATTATTTTAAAACGTTGATTCTTCGAGCAATGCTACAAATTCTTACAAAATCCCGCATTTGCCGGTAAAGACACCGACAATATAATACATCTCGGCATTGGGTAGTTCCTTATCTTTGCCTGAATTAGTGCCGCGATAGAAGGCAATTCATATACAAATACACCGAAAAAATGTGGGCCATTGTTAATGAATGTATGGCACAGCTAGTGGGAAGCAAAAAGTTTTTTCTGTCGTTCGAATGAGACAATTACGTTGGGGGTATATCGTAATATTCTTATGAATAATTTCATGCCAAGTACACGTTCCTTGTATCTTTCGTCTATCGGTCGTTACATACATTTATTCACATGGCTGTTCGCTATATCAGCCAGTTTCTCCGTTGCGTAAGTGAAGAGACGCATGGCGGTATGGGTCGATTGTGTTTAGGCGACGGCTGTGATTATTACGTTATGACAATTGGATATCATTCCGTCCAAGACATTGGAGCCATCAAATACTCAACAATCGCGGTCGTCGTATAAAATGAGCACCAGTTGTTGAAAACACGAGGATAAAACTGATACGTACGAAATCATAAGATTTTAACATAACAATGCAATTTGCTCAAGCAAAAGAACATATCCACAAAACAGATCGAAATGTATACATGAGCCTTAATAAAATAATAACCTAGATACAAACGAGCATTGAGACAATACACAAGTATAATTTACTAGACCAGGATATTATATTAGATTTTCCTACTTGATGTATTCTTAAAGAATTATTATTAGTTAATAATTGCAACGATTCCATTTCATCTGCAGCATCTCTACTTTTCCACCGCTCCTTTTTTCAATGACTAGTGGACTGCAAGCAGAATTCCTGATAATGTTCATATGGCCAACGTTTCGAGAATTCGTTTACCAAGATTTGCACGCACTTGTCATGACGGGTAAGCGTGCAGGAGCTTTGGAAAAATGACAAGGTGAACATTTGTGAAGCTATAGCTATATCCGCAATAGTGATGCCCAGTTCCACGGACCAAGAAGCTTATTTGATGCTCGTGTGAAGGGAAAGGAGGGAAGTGCGGGATAACGTGAGGGTGGACAGCAAGCAAAATGAAAGAGGGAGAGAAAGGAGTGGTTGACGGAAGAGGGGTTGAAGAGCACAGTGTGCCTATCTACCTTGCCCAAAGGCACAAATATCGATCTTCATACATAATTAAATACCGGGAGGCACATGCAAAGCATCACAAAGAGAGTTTACTTCAGCTTTGATCTGCTGACGGGCGCTACCCGTCAACGGTGAAACTTCAATAGGTTTGTGCTTCATGTACACACAACGATCAAGCAAATGAGTCCGTAGTTATAGCGCACGCAGTCTCCCCCCCCCTACCCTCTTTTGCTACATCTCTTTCCCTCTCTGTGGTTCTCCCTTCTAGTCAACTTTTTTTCCTTCGCTTTCTTATTATTCTCCGCCTCCCTTCTCTCGCTTTCATCATTGCCCTCAGTCCGCGAAGAATTAATCTTATTCCGAATAAACGAGATATGACGAAAAAATAAACGCAGTTTAACAAAAGGTGACGGTGTCTCGAACGATCTGGCGTAAGAATCGGCCGAGGCAACGAGGTACGTACGTGCACGCATTTTCTACAACACATGTAGATACTACGATGAAAATAATTCCTTTAATCGTCAGTATACCGCAGTTATATTCGCCTACGTCGAGCCATATATCAATCACCCACTCGAAATGGTACGTTGCCGGGGCTCGTGAACGTGAGCATTTCGAACCCTACGTTTCATGAAATACGTGTACAGTAAGCACACTCGGTGCGTCTATGCCGAGCGAATGGTGTCACTCCAAAAATACAAAGTGAAAGAAAACTAGTGGAAACGTAAAAATTCAACAAATGAAGCACATTATACGTATTTATAAGTGTATGTACAAAGTGTATATACAAGGTGTCTCATTTCAATCGTACAAAACGTTTTCTGGTGAATATATCTCTCGGTGATCTCAATTGTTTTAATTCCGAACGGACATCACTTATTTCCTAAATACATAGTGGGTTTTTAAAGGAATACGACGCAGCAAAAAACACCTTTCTAACATGAAAAATACACAAGTTATGGCACTCTGGAAATCTTCATTTAGCGTCTGCATTAACTTTACTCAGCGTGTTTTGTGTGGTCGTTGCGGGGTTGGGTCACCCCCCTCCCCCGACGGTGTAAGAGTGCATGTTTGCCTGAGGTTGATTAAACACAATACACGACGGAAATGTTTTTTTCTCTCATCAAATTCATTTCGAAAGATAAGCTTTATCGTTCCATTTTGATCTACGAACGTTATTGCGAGATGCGCCCGACCTGCCACAGTCGTGAAACTCAACTGCGACAGATCGCGCAGCTCGCCTGGCAAAAAGAAACAATATTCCATGGGATTTGTAAAAAAAATGCAAAGTATGCACATCGTGTTTTGTCTATTTGTGAGTAAAATAGATCAATACTAAAGTGTGACTACTTTTTTATGCCTATTTCACTTTATTTTTATTCATATTTGCTTGAATGTATTCCAATCATTTTTCGTCAGGTTTGATGAAAACGTCAAGTGGCGCAAATGGGCAAAGCGAGCACGTGCCCACTATGCCCAGTATAAAAGATGACTATGGGAAATGAAATTGATCGTTTATTTGAATAATTTTCCTATTTCTAAATCTTTCAAAAATGTATTGCGGAAAATAGCGCACGTATACTTCAATGACAATGATATGTGAAATTAAGATGCTAATAAAAGATAGAAAATGGACATGTGACTTTATTTTAATAGATTTCCTATATTTATTTATTTATGTAGGAACTGACCAAAACGCGATTATTTATTGCGACTATTTTTTAAATATGTTTGAAAGTGGTATTGTTGCCTTCTTATAACGATATCCACTGTTCTTTTCAGACGGTAAATGAATATAAAAGAAAAACCCAACAAGTTTCTTGGGATGAGAGCCTCAAGGATTTGAAAACTAAGGAAGAGCCGAAAAGTTCGAAAAAGAAACAAACTACACATCAGGACAATTGCGTGTGCATTATATGCACAAACCATATATAGATTCTCCCACCGAAGACGGGATTCCATGCAATGACTATCAAATGTGGACTCCTGACCCTCCTTGCCCTTCACACTCGCGTTGGATCATTTTACTGTGATGACTGCCAAAACAATAAAGTTTACTGACTGTTGTTAAGCTCTTTGATGATAATCATAATGATTCGTCGGCAATAAAGTATGTGGGGACATTCATCGTTTTTTCCTCCCTACGATTACTTATTTTCTTCTTATTCATGTCTAATCTCAGGAAAAATATTTGGACCCCCTCCCGTTCCCTGTACCCATGTACACCATATATGTATATATGTATGTGTGTGTGCTTCTTTTTTAACTCATATAATCATAGAGAGAATATGCAGACTATTTCAAAACTATATGCGCTTTTCACGAGTAAATTTTCAGTTTCTATTCATTTTTATAAACATAATTGGAATATACGTAGTAATCCGTTGACCGCGGTAAAGATCAAAAACGTTTCCTGTGTATCAGACTCTCAATTTTACTTCACACGAATGAACGAATATATTTATATATTTGGAGTTTAACGATAATTCAATGTGTCTCGAATTGTAAAAAGACGCTAATCGATGGCACTCCATTTTGTTGTACAGTGGCAATAAACAAACACGGTTAGTAAAGTCGTCAAAAATGCCGCGCGCGCTGTATCCGTTGTGTGCGCGTACAAAAAAAAAGGACACAAGTGTGATCGTGCGGACACTTGCTCATCGAGTCTCGAAGGGAATTGAACGGAATAGAATGTACCAAGGGTGTAATACCGAGTCTGAACTAGATTGAGAATATAAAGGCGCCTTTTGTACGTCAACGAGTCTCGTCATTCATTCGTGTGTCTGGTACTTTATATTGACAGAGCGTGGAGTCCACGAGTATAAAACCCATCAGTATTCGCGGGTGTGCCAATTCGGCTCGATCGCCAGGAACTATATTTAGATACCAGAGATTCAGTCGTGACAAAACACAATTCTCGTTTTCTTTCAATCTTTCTCGTCGGCTTTGTTTCAACAGTACTTTTTTCCTTCGTTCTTTTATGCAATTATCGACGAATACTTTCGGTCGAAATGGTCCTCGTTATTTCTGTTTTCTGATACCACGGTGAAATGACTTTTGAAGAAATTTTCAACAACCGTACGTATTGACGAATAACTTTATCACCCGAACGTCTACAACATTTTGTGGGCTTTTGAATGCATGGCCTGCATTTCGTGGTTCCCTGATTCTGAAAACACGATATTACTCTTTTTTGAATAATGGTTCGTTGGGCTCACCATTCTATAATTATATATATGTGTGTGGGTGTGTGTGTGTGTGTGTGTGTGTGTGTGCGTGCGTGGGTGTGTGTGGGCGCGCGTATATAGCTAAGTGTCCATACATGGTATTCTTAGAAAAGAAAACGAAACTAACGATATGATTACAAATTTAAGGAAAATATATCATATTGTACTGCGTATAAATTTTTTTCGTTAGACGGATATATTCTCATTTAAATCCCGTAATAAATAAAATATCGTGGCAATGGAGTGATATATATATATATATATATATATATATATATATATATAATATATTAGTTCGAGAATTGCCAACGCATTGGCTTCATTCCCCGTAATCGCGATGCGAGTATCAAACGAATCGTGACTCATTAAAATGAACATTGAGAAAAGAGAGGGGGGAGGGAGGGAGGGAGTGACGCCGTCTCATCGCCGATCACGGAAGGGACAGACGAAGTTAGCTCTCTTACGCTCTCTCTCTCTCTCTCTCTCTCTCTCTCTCTCTCTCTCTCTCTCTCTCTCTCTCCCCCCCCCCCGGCCTTTACCCTCGCGCTCTTTCTCCCTATCGTTTTACGTACTTTTTTACGTACGTACGGAACAGTTGTCATTAATTTTTCATGATCACTATAGTTATTATAGCGTAAAAACCACACAACTATATTCGTACTAATAATTCATGTATGTTTACATAAATCCATCGGAGGTAAACATGTACGAGAAACGGAAGACGTGATATCTTTACAAATATTGTAAAAAAATACTTCCTATTGAATAATGGTTTTTGCACTCGAATTTGACCTCGTGAGAATAATCGTGCAAAAAGAAAATATATAATGTTTCGAAATCGAAGTGCGTACCACCAATATTGCAATGGCAGTTTTTTAAATAACATGAAAATTTAATGTAGCTTAATGACATGTATCTCGCTTCTATTTGGAAAATATATTCAATTGCGGAATGAAAACATTTGTAATTTGAGAATTCATTGCTTTGCGGGCTTTAATGGCGCAATAATTCATTTTATAGCACCGTTATTTGTTTTTTATGCTCATTCGCTCCATTTACGTGCGTGGATTAAACCGTTCGTAATTCGCTCGATTTTTTCTGGATTGATGTCATCTACAGCGCAGTATAGTCGTGATTTATCAAATTTATTCGAGACCACGTTTCGCATACGCGCTTATTTCGTGCGATTTATTTATGTCGTGAAAAATAACGCAATGAAAATGAACATTTTTAAAATCAGTGATGATATTGTAAAATTGAAAATCCATTTGAGAACTTGAGCCCGAATATTCGCCCAATGAATTCACCTTTTGGAATTTCGGTACAGCGTAATTTCTCATTTTCGAGGTAGACTTTGACCTTAAAAAAAAAGATGAAAATAAATTCATACAAACGTGGTCATTTTATGGAAATGTATTCTTCATAAGCCACGCAAAAACGTACAGATGATAGGTGATTGACTAGGCGATCGAATAAAATCCAAATTTATGGATTCCGTTGATTATCCTTTCACTCGACATTTTTTTCCCCTAAACACCAAACCCAAACGCGGCAACTACTTAACATTAATATCTCATCTCGACGAATATTGCGAATTTGCTCGAAACACGCCACAATTTTTATTCCGGTAAAAAACGAAATATTGCCTCTGAGCTTGAGGAAAGAAATTCCGAGTTCGTCATCTTAATCCTTCAAAACCACTTTTTCGACTTTGACGGACGTCTCATCTCGCCGATGGAGCGGAATTCATCCGAACTTTCAGGATTAACTTCCAATCAATCGATACGGAGAAGAAATTATTGTGACCAAATTTTTTTCAGTTCATCCTCTGTATTCATCTTAAAATTTCATCATATTGATACCTTTTACCACTGAGCAATTCATACCACAGCAATTAATAAATACACGCGTTCACATAATTGACGTATAATTACTATTTATGAAAATGTTCCACAATCAGGCGAAAGACGTTGCGCAATTTATTTCGTCGCAAACGGAACATGCAATTTTCATTATGAATGGATATGTTGGTACGAGAGTGTATGGGGAATTGATTAAACGACGTACTGTAAAGTGTGTAAAGAGCAACACACGTCAATCGGTTATGATACTTTGGTTGAGTGTATAAATTCAAAATGTCACGCCGTTTCTTGTTATATAAACATTATTTTATACGTTGACAAAACTATGAGAAAACGTTTCGTGGTTTTCCATCGCTTGCGATCAATTATTCGTTTTCTAAAAACACTCGCCTCAAAAGATGTTAAAAAATATTATAACGAATGTCAGACAATTGCAAATTATTTTTTAATTTCTACAATTACGCTCCATTTAATCTTTATTCTCCAGTACCGTAAAAATGATACACTCGTTTCCGGGCGCGAGTGTGAGCTATCCTATAGATGCAATAGAGCACGTGCCCTATGCTAGAATCCACCACCTGCTGTGTTCGCAGCCACTTTTGTTTACATAAGCCACGCGCGCCTGATCATCCGTTTGTTCGCCCGTTCGATTAAACTAGTGTGAGAAAAATCCGAGATAAAAAGTTCTCAAGGAATTTCGTAAGATCCCTACTTTCAGGATAGAACACATACGCATTTGAAGAACTATGCAGACTTCTTAATTTTTCAGGCCACCGATTTCGGAAAATGAATTTCCGAAATATTTTTTTCTATACCATTTTATTCGTTTATTTGGTTTTTCTTACTCGTTTTTGATTAATTAATCAATCCCTCCAAGCAGTTCTGCAAGACATTTTGAATCTATGGCGCTTCAGTAGGCATCTTTTGGAACGTTGAATTTGCCGGAAATTAATTATCGCACCGTTCAGAAAAAGAAATGCAGATATTTTTTCGAACTATTCCAACAAGCTATTTCCATTTAATAAAAAACTTTTGTATTTTTTTTTAATACGCTAACTTTTGACGGTAACTTTTGTGTTTACGGAACAATCGTCGAATATCTCGATTGTTCGAGAGAAGTTTTCGAAAAACTTGTTCTTCGAGTTCACGCGATGTTTCACTGAAAATTCAATATTTTTCCACCACCGTCGACTAATTATCGCCAAGTTTCGCAAGTCAAATGCAATATACGATTTTTCTGCTATAACTATTATTTAAGTCGAATCGGACACTAACTTATGCTCTGGAGTGAAAACTGCTTTTTATTTAAAGAACGTCGTTCATTTTCCAGAGAAACTCGACGTTTCGGAGCAATTTTTCACCACCTCAAAAACTATATAATTTTGCACATGACTGTGGCATTCTTTAAGAAAAACCTCGATTTCCCACTGAATTTTGCGATTCAGTGTTCTCGTCGTTCGGTTTTTCTTTTTTAACACGTTCTCGTCGAAAAAAACGCGGGTTCACGACTCGAAACGTTAAAAGTTCGACTAACTTAATGGCTCACATCTCGGAGCAAACACTTATATTTTCCGGGAATAGTCGTATGTTTCTGCAGGACAGATCCACATGCAGTAACGAGAAGCCACTGTCGAAAAGAATTGAGGAAATTGTCGTCGACCTGAATTTTCCATTTTTTTTCTTCGAGTATCCGAAATGCTCAACAAATGTTTACGTCACGCTAAGAATTTCGCCTTTGCACGACAGCCGATAAAACTTGCCGACAGCTCGCAGTGCAGCCGTAAAAAAGGTTAAGCGAGCAGAAAAGGTGAAGGGGTATTGGGGAGGAGGGACTGTCGATTGCGGTAGAAAACGAGGAACGGCGGGGTATTCATTCATTCGTCACGAGCGACGCGGCTGGCCTAGCTATTCTACACGTTGCAATCGTAAACCGCGCACCGGCTCGATTCGTTCGCCCTTCTTCGCAACTCCGTTTAAAACCCGCGCGCTACAACGTAATACGGATTATTTCATTTCTCGTTCGGATTATTTCATTTCTCGTTCTAAACGTTTTTCAACTCGCACTTTTTTCCACCAATTTGAAGAAAAAACGAACATTTTCGCCTTTGATTTCATCCGTAATAAACGAGGAAAAAAACAACCAAACAAACAAAAACGATCACTCACCACGACAGTAGTGGTTCCAAGAGAGTGGTTATCCGTCAATACGCGAGATGTTTCGCGCTGTTCGTGAAAGTTGATGCAGGCTCGTTCGCCTCGTTATTGACCGAGGCGTAGCACATCGAAAAATTGTGGATTAAAAAATGGCGCAAATCGAGAAGGACAAGCTTGTTCGCTCCTTTCTCGAATCATCACATCCCACACCTCACGAAACTCGAACGAATCCGTCCGACAAGCGAGGACACGATTCGCATTCGCACGTGAGTAAGAGCAACGCGAACAAAAACCAAAACGAGAAACGATAAATAACAAAAACTTTTCCGAACGAAGCACAAGTGAAAAAAATGCCAAGATTAAAAATATCTCCACGAGTCTGCACCCTCTTGGCGAACAAGCGGAAACAACGAAAAAACTTCAATTAACACCGAAACACCGAGAGACTCGTTCTCCCCAATATCTTCGTTCTGCTCTCACGAATCGTCAAAATCATCGGCACGATTACCTCCCCCCCGCGCCCCTCGAGGGCGAGAATTTCTCGCATTTGGCGATGAGCGAAGAGGGGATGACACTCGTCGCGTCGTTTCTCGACGAAAACTACGCGGCTCGAGGTAAGGCTATTCAAAAGAACCAAACGATCTCCATAAGATGCAAAACCATCGGAAATTTACGAACTTTGCCAACTTTCGATGAAACGTTTTAGTCGGGAATCGAGGGGATTTAGTTCCGAGCACACACCGGGGACACACGAGGCGTAGCTTTGATTTCCTTTATATTCAGTTTCCGGGATGTCGGGAACGTAGAACGAGTTCACGGTTGATTCACGTAAAAACAATAACTGGGCGTCGAGTTTGCCTCTTTGGGACGAACCCCTTCGACGATACGGCTCGCAATGTTGTATTTTTCCTTTTTTTTAATTATTATCGTTTGTGCGTCCGTCTAACGAAGGTGGAGAGGGGGGGGACGATGGAGAACGAGAGATAAAATCGGGCGTACGTGTAGGGTTTTTTGAATAGCGTAAAAAGAGACCGAAACGTACACCCTACCACAACGACAGCACGTGGCGCACTGACGGTTCCGCGCTCTCTCTTATCCCCACCACCGTGCCGCATCCCTACCGGTGAATTTCCCCTCCGTTTGGCGGCGTCGGCGGCGGCAACGAGTGTGCGGCGATACATCGCTGACCATACACCCCTCCCGGCCCCCTTGGCTTTGCTGGCCCTGACCTATCCCCACTCCGTTCAAAGGGGCGCTATTCGAGCCCCCACCACTTGCCCATTCCACCCACGCCCCCATCCCACAATCGTCCACCTCCCTCTATACTGCTTCTGCTTTTGCTGCTGCTGCTGCTGCTGCTCCTGCTCGAGTTCCAAACGACGCTTCTCCCTCTTTCTTCTTTCTTTCCTTCTTCTTGTCTCTTTCTCCTCTCTCGCTTAGTTGCTCGGCGCGCAATAAAGAACGAGAGTGAAAGAGGTATAATATACAGACGAAGACGGTCGAAAAGACAGAGGCTCAAAGAGAGCGGGAGAGAGAGACAGCGAGAGATAGAAAGCAGACGAGAAGCTCTCTTTCCGTGTATTTATCGTTCAGTCTCGACTACATTGGATGTACAGGTATAGACAATCCTCCGTGCTTCGATCTCGCTCTTCCTCCCTCTTCGTTCCTACGACATCTCGATCCTTCTCTCCGCGTCCTCTTTTCGTCTTTTTCGTTGTCGATACTCAATGAAATTCTTAATTTTCTCCCCGCGTATTTCGAAAACGTAAATTGACCGATCACACCGTTCGGCTAGCTCCGACCGCGTCAATTGCGAGTACGTAAATCATAGCGATGTGCGAAATTTAATGCTTCGCTGGAAAATCGACACTACTCGGCCAACGCGAATATTTATCGTGAAACGTAGTGTAATCGCACTCACAGCCGTCTACGTATAAATATTGTGATTCCCAACAGACTTTTATCACCCGCAGTTTCTTTTCCCAGATCGTCCGGTCTCGCCGGAATTCTTTCCGCACTGTTTATTATCCCTGGAAATTCTCGCTTTCGTACTCTTCGGCTGATAGAATTACAAGGGCGGAATTTTAAATCGAGTCAAGATGAATCAGTCGAGCCGCTATGTGCCGCACGTCTCTACCAGGTCATCCCGTGGGCCAATATGTGACCGGGCATTCTCTACTTGGAACGTTGAGCCCTGGCCTCGCCTCGTCCGAGTCAGCCCTGGCCAGGGGTCCTCTCGTGGAACAACCCGGCAAATCACAGAGTCGTTTTTAAGGATGTTGAGTCCCAAATCGCTAATGATAATAAAATTCTGAAAATTTGGTACGTTTTTGTATGAAGTATTTCAGAGGTCGTGTAAAAATTTCACGACAATTAGGAAGCTCGTTCTTGAACAATTAACATTCGCAAATTGAATGTTGTCTTATGGAAACTAATGTAACTTTGCAATAAGTTTTTTTTTGACCTCTCAATTTTGTAATATCTACAATATACTGAAAGCAACGCAAACAAATCGAAGTTTATTGATAATTTTTGTTTAATTTCTTTTAAAAATTGTTCTTAACAAAATGTTAATTTTTTAATAACGAGCTTCCTAATCGTCGTGAAATTTTAACACGACCTCTTAAATATTTCATACAAAAACATACGAGATTTTCAGAATTTTCTTGTCATTTTTTATTTCAACCCTTAAGGAGGTTGTAGTAATGATGATAGGATTCTGAAAATTTGGTATGTTTTTACATGAAGTATTCAGGAGGTCGTGTAAAAATTGCATGACGATTAAGAAGCTAGTTATTGAGCAATTAACATTAACATGTTTCATAGGGACTCAACATTCTTAAGGCTTACACTCACCTATGTTTGGAAGATACAATATTCTGGCCGGGATTCAATGCGAGCAAGTACGCTCTCGATATAACGTATACCCAGTGAGAACATAGACATTTCCTGAAGAGTGGAGCTTCAGTAATGAAACTTACAACTAAGAACAGTAATGAAAAAACTTCAAAAATGTGCAACGCTACTTTCCAGATTTACACAGTGTCATCATTTCCACAATACATCTGTTTTAATTCTATTCGCTATTAAAATGAATATTTTCATCAATCGTATTCTACAAGAATATAACTGCATATCATAAATACCGGTATTACAATAAGTATTTATTTGAACATATCGAACAGTGTTGGGCAAAATTGTAATAAAAAATTAACAATTACAAATTACTAAAGGTAATTTGTAATTAAATCGAATTCCATTAAAATTACTTTTAGTAATTATAATTGAATCGGAGTTCATTGAAATTACTTTCGATAATTGTAATTGAATTAGAGTCCATTGAAATTATTTCCAGTAATTGTAATTGAATTGGAGTTAATTAAAATTACACTGAGTCATTTTAATTAAATCGAATTTCATTAAAATTACTTTCAGTGATTGTAATTGAATCAGAAATCATCACAATTATTTTCAGTGATTGTAATTAAATCAGAAATTATTAAAATTACTTTCAGTGATAGTAAACCACGCAATGTAGTCTCATTAGATTTCTTTTGCTTGAGAGAATTCTAAGCATCAAAATGAATATCTCGTTTTTTTCGTAAACACGAAGCCTCAAGGATTAAATTAAGAGAGGGAATTTTTTTTTAAACGCAATCTACTAGAGATAATACCCGTATCATAATTATATCAGTAAGTCCATTTCGTAAAATAATTTTTGTTGCAAAATTAATTTGTCTAAACAAATTGTTTGAACAGTGAACGTGACTATGTGAATTGCACATAGTTTCCTGTTTTTTGGGCCGCTTGTCGAGAATTTGAAATTATTTATACGAAATAAATTTGTTTAAACTATTTTCTTTATGACAAAAATTATTTTATAAAAGTGATTTACTGATATAATTATGATACGAGTATCATTTCTAGTAGTTTGCGTTTTAAAAAATATTTAATTTTTTTCATAATTTGTTCAGAAAAAATTAGTTTTCGAAAAGTAATGTCAAATTCTCAACAAGCGACCCAGAAAACATCGGAAACCATATGCAGGTTACATAGTCACATTAACTGGTCAACCAAATTGTTTAAACAAATTAATTTTTCAAAAATAATGTCAAATTGTTGATTAGCTACCCGAAAAACTTTGATAACCATAGCCAATTTACATATTGACTGTAAAAGACTCGTTCCGATCACAACATTTGAATCCTCCAAAAACGGAGAAAATTTGTTAGTCTATTTGTTGTTATTTTGCAGGTATAACGTCAGAGAAAAAATGTATGCATATTTCGAAAGTACAACTATCGAGGACACCTTTAGAGCACTTTATTGTGCGAAAATAATCCGATAAGACTTCGATATTCAAAATGAAGAAAAATGTCACTCAAAAGTTCGTGTTTTTTCAACTTATTTTGCAAAAAAATTGTATAAAAAATTATTTTAGCGAAATTTAAGTTGCGCCATTCGAAAGAGCGGCCTTGGAAATAGTTGACAAGGTACTTTAGGAATTTTTTCCCCGACATTTTCATGGTAAATAATCACGTCGAACAGAAGACTTGCGAAAAGTGTCTTTGTAAGGTTAAAGTGTTCATCATAAGAAAATTGTAATTGATATAAAAAAGTAACAACTTTCCCAAGTAATTGTAATGAATAATACAAA
>OX632362.1:13527660-13560160 GCA_951751655.1 Ophion costatus | reverse complement strand
AATATTGCCCATCCATCTATTTATCTACTCTCTACTCCCTTCTCCCATATCTGTATACATGTGTGTACGCGTCTACGTCTATGTGTGGGTCTCTTTCTCTCGTCTCGCCCATTCGCTCGTCTTTTCGGCAGCACTCTCATACGCCCTATATATCTTCTTTCCCAGGGAATCGCGCTACCCCCCCCCCCCCCTCTCTCGCTTTCTCTGTGTCGTATATCGATAATGTACGCGAGGCGAAGAAGAAATCGAGAAAGGAAAATGCGGCTTTCCTCGTAAAAACAGCCGATAAATATAAATTAGTTTATCCGATATCCTCGAGTTGCCTTATTACACTGCGTATACGTATATATGATAATATTGTATGCCATCGAAACGACGCCTAACTGTACAATGCACGAAATGAAAGCGATGAATCACGATACAATAACACACGCCTGTATTCATTAAAAAAAAGCGAAATGTTACATCCGTGCACACAACGATCAGATACATGATTGAGAAATATTTAACGTTTTACGAGGTACGATACAAAAGTGCGACAGTCACGGTGAAATCTCTGTCGCCTGGTGATTTTATCAAGACTTCCGGGTCATGGACGTTTCTGTTGCGACATATTCAACCTTCATCAGACGAAATATGCGTTATATATGCCAACGTAAGACTGTCAACTTTGCAGAATTGTAACGACAGCTGCTTCGACGTTGCACGTCGAAGATTCATCCTAAAACCATTTTGAGGGGATCTTTTTTGGCTCCACGAACTACTTTCCAGCGAGAAATTTTCCAACATTTGTACAGGACTTGTGCAGATATTAGCGGTCCCACGTTGAGAACTATATAATAGAATAGTCAGCTCAATTATTTGGAAACTGAAGGATTAAGCCGTTAACAAGCACGATGTAATGGTGCCGATAATTCGTTTAATGAAACCGGTATCTCATGGAAATCTACAATTGTTTGAACATTTATTTTTCCCAATTTTTATGACATATAACACTAAACTCAGAATCTTGATGTGAAGTCGAGACTTATAACACTTTTTACCATATTACATCGAGCACGAACTCCAATCGTCATGAAACCAGAAAATAGTGCCAAAATATAAATTTAAAAAAATAGCGTTTCAGTGATGCGAAGTTAAAGTCATACCTGTTCAAACAGTATCAAAATTCAAATAAAAAAAGCAAAAAAAAACTTCTTTTTTCACCATCTCGATAACAAACTGTTGGACGCAACCGCGGCTATCGAACGTTTCATCGCCGCAAATTGCATCCAATAGTTTTCAACATCGGTCACAGCTCGCTACAAAGATCTTGATAAAGAACTTTTTATCGCTTTAGCAAAAATTCCATACTATATTTATAGCCCGAACCATACGATACAACTGCACCGAGTATCTTCCAATTTTTGGATTTTTTTTTCGCGAATGTGAAACGAAATACAAGAGTCGGCGCACCTATTAATTTATTTCAGAACTTTAATCCGGCGATGCCCAAAGTAATATCCTGGTTTTACGAATGTAAATAATGGCGAAGCATGCATGCGAGGGTTTGGTGCGGACAGACATATGTAATGTCCCGGTGTGGCTGGCAGCCAGCGAGGATCCTACGTAATTATACTTTACCTTCGACGGAAACGCGATCGTGGCCCTGGAAATGTTTGAAGAGTAACTCGAAGCGCTGTATTTTTTTTCGTGCTATTTTACGATTATTGGACATTAACCACTTGCATATCGCTTGTGCTTACAAAGAACAAGAATGATTGCAACAATTTTTTTCAGTGTCATTACTTTTCGAGATACCGTGAGGGCAAATTGAAGACTGCATGTAGTAAGCACCGTTGGTAAAAAAACCCATTCTCCTGTAAAGAAAAGCTAATAACAATGAAACCCAAAAACTATCGGTGACAGTGAATTTCGCCTGATTGCCACAAGGGCATATCGAGCTTAAAAATCTCTCTCTCATTAGCGGGTGCTGAGCTTCGGTATTATAGACTAGCCCAAGCGATGGCTCGCTTATGTGACAGAACATGTCCACGGCAGTCGCAAGAGTCGAGGACCCACCCGTTTCCTCGCGATATCCGCCGACACGTACCCATAGGGGCCTAGCGCGAGCAAGGCCTCGAGCGAGAATTTGCGATACTTCCATTAAATACGTTTATCAATGTTTGGCGGTAGCGCGCATCAACATTGGAAATAGTCGCGTAAAGATGACGATGCTCAGCCGTGCATCGAGGATCGTTGTCTCAGACGTGGCTTAGCACTCGTGACTCTCGCGCATAATTTTCTAAAACGTGCCCGTCAACGGTCATATACCAAAAGCGGCCTCGTTGACAGCGTTGAAGCGGCCTGCCCGATTTTTTCCCCACAACCGTTCACGATACTTCGATAAAATACTTTTACCAATGCTTGGTCGTAACTTGTGCCAACATTGGGACGGTCCGTATAGAAATGGCGAAGCTCTGCTGCCAAGGCTCTGCTGGGCGGTAAAAGTTGCCATGCATTGTCCATCGACTTTCGTTACCCGCCTAATGCTGAATAGATGACGAATTTCTACATGACCAGTCTTTCGTGTCGTGACTGCTTATACGCAGGACCTTGTATACACAAGGAGTCTCTTAATTGTTAATCTAGAAGATCTGAGATACGCAAAAATCACTTGCCCATGCATTTTATGATGCGCCTTCGCTTTCACTCACACTATTACTCGTTACACATCTGGCCTCGATACACTTGGTTATGGTGACTTGTTGTTTTTGAGGTACCGGCACTTATGTGGAAATATTCGACTTTTTTATCGGATGAAACCGAGATTGATTAACATCACACATTTATGCGCTTAGTATAAATGCCAAGTTCGTCGAATGACATTCCCTTTTAATTGTAAACACGAAAGTGCGAAAAATCGAATCGATTACAAATAACAAAAGGAAAGTCAGACATTTAGATTAGCAATTGTTATGAAACTTCCACGGTAATAGGGCCTTGACTACAAAAGTGACGTGGTAAAGAATACCTTTCAACCATTCGGGAGGAAATTTATTTCCAGGCTGAGAGAGCACTTGAGATTTGAAAAATCAATCGTGTCGCGAATCTAGCGTACCTATTTTCAAGATAACCTGTTGCCAAAAGCCATATAAAAGGAAACATATTAAATATGTTTTCAGTCATTGTTATTGCATATGTTTCGTAATAAAGGTTTTTGGATTCAGTAGGTGTTATAATGAGCTATAAATAATATTTTTTCAGGATTATTTTATATCTATCTATCTAGATCGTAATTAACTATAGGAATTTCAAACATGGAAACGGATTTACTTCCTTTTGCTCACGTTTATTCACCCTCGCTAACGCTTACTCACTACAACTCATATTTATTTCGGTTTACTCACTTGTTTCACTCATACCTACTCGCTTTTTCTCACACATTCGCCCTAGAATCGCGATAGCTTTATCACTCACCTACGATTGCCTGAGCCACCTGGTCGGATCAACGTGAACCTATGTTCACATTTACCGACATTTAGTCACGCCTACTCATTTTTACATACTTTTATCTACAATTACTCGTTTTTTTTCTCTCGTGGCTACCCCCTTTCACTCACATTTGCTCATTTATCCACCTACGCAATCGCGATGTCGCTATCCTTCACCTAGCATTGGTTCGGCCACTTTGTCAGTTCAATGCACACTTACACTCGATGATTAATCAAGTCAACAAGCCAAGGCAATATTTTCCATTGTAACCGCAACTCGAGTAGTTCTGCGAATGAGAGAATTATAGTTTGAAAAAGTTTCTCGCACAAAAACGAGTACAAATTAAGCGCTGACCGATACGTTCAAGATGGAAAGGTACTCTCCCGAGGGAAGCCATATACGACGTAATGACTCATGCGAGCAATAATGAGAATGGTAGTTTCTAACGATGCGTATTGAGTTGAATATCTAATATACTTGGCGTATCCGAGTGCAGGGTGTCTCGAGGGTTGTTGATCATCTCGGATATACGCGCATATATGCGGTGTCGCTATTCGCACTGGTAGGCGGAAATGATTTGCGCCGGTTCAACGATGTACCCGGAAGCGTCCCACATTTGGGTTAGGCATATACCAGAAGTGCAGTGTGTGTTCTCACATTGCTAGTTTATTTCATCGTCTAGTCTCGTGTGAAGAGAAACGCGCAAACGGAGCGTAATAATACACGACGTAAATACATATGCGCATACACACACATATGCATATGCATAGATATATTAAGAGGAACGGAAGAAGGAAAGACATATAGAAGAGAAACACAAGAGAGAAATAAAAGAGTGCGAAGCAAGAGAGAGAGAGAGAGAGAAAGAGAGAGGGAGAGAGGGGAAGAGAGAATGTGTATGTCTGCGAGCCAGGAGGAGAGCTTCGAATGAAATAAATGAAGCTCATTCAATATTACATTAAGGTGACCCCTCGCAAATCTTCGGTTGAAAGCCCAGCGAGAAAGACGGCGCGGGACACCTCTCTATACATTTTGAACTGCGGGGAAAGATGCATCCCGAACTTTCGACGGGAACCAGTTCATATATCTGAAGTATGGTCGCCATAAATAAGCGAGCTGTCCGTTCGCTCTGTTCGCCGTCGGGCTGCTGCACCTCCCCCCCCCCCCCCTCCTGCCGCCCCATTCCTCCCAACCGTGCCCCTCAGTTTGCCTCCTCCCGCCCATGTCCCCTTTTTCCTTCGCGATTCCCTTCTATACGATTCTCCTTCCTCCTTCGCTCGGAATTTCCTATACCTATAATATCAGAGCCGTGCGAACTCGCGTCCCCGATACACTGCCGTTCTTACGTATTACGCTGCATATGTACACATCCGAAGACACACACTTATGTTTATGTATGTGTGTTGCATAGGTATACGTAAATGTATGGGTCCGGACACAGCCGATGTTAGAAAAAGCGGGAAATCGATATACATGACGTCTTTGATGCGGTCAGTGTTGAATGAATGTCCAAATTGGTATACGTGTTGGTCCGTGGAGAAAATTTCAAATATTTACTTCTTAAAATATTTATAATATACGTGATGGCGGCGGCGTCCTGGAGGCACGGTAAACACAACAAGACATCGTTAATCAAACGCGATGCATCAATAAGTAGTCATGCCTTTGTATTAGATAAGACAATAGGTGGATGCAAGAATGTCATGGGAAGAGGATGATGTTCGTTTGCGAATCGATTCAAATACATATACGCAACAGAATATACAATTGTGTATTTAGGAAAGAAGTATATACTTGTATCGGCCATTTATGTTTTTGTCAATGTAGGTAGACATATCGATCTGCTCGAACGATTCCTAAATTCTTATCTCCACGTTAAGGTAGGAACGACAATGGCGGTTTTCAAGGCTTCGGAATTTCGAAGTGCGGAAATTTTCGTTTGTTTTCTGTATATACGTGGTATTTTTTAGAAAATGACTACTGCATTTGTAGTTGATATTGGCTTATAATTCGTTATTTTTTATTTCAACAAGATGTCACCATTGAGAATTTGACGGTGGGCTTGCGCAAAAGGCTAGCGAGTGTAAACAAAATCGTACGTAACTTCACAATTTACCAATAAGATCGCAATTTATGCCATAAGGAAAATAATTCTGTACGTACCTGTCTCGGCTTCCTTTAATGATATTTTTTGAAAAAATATTTGTATAAAAACTGGTAAAATAAAATTGGAACAAAATGTAGGGTACCTATTTAAAGAATACGTCGCAATAGTCAATTATTTGAAGCGCCATATATGAATCATTTAAAAAAAATTGATTCGCCAAGGTATTATCACCTTAGACTGCTATACAACTTGGCTGATGATTGCACGTTTATTTACGTCATATTTTTGAAAGAATTTGTAAGGATTTTGAAGAAAACGGCGCCGAACGGCCTTCAAGAACTTAGCACCAAGTTTTCATCGTTTCGCAGAGGAAAGTTTTCATAGATTGATACACGTGAAATTGGAAAATGTTGGATATTTCGATAACGCGCTAACATGTAGACAACTATACTTGAGGCTAAACTCAGATCGAGTAAAAATATCGATAACTGGAATTTGAGTATTGTGATACTAGCATTAAGCAAAAAAGTGATCAAATAATAATAGTGAAAATAGCGTAATAATGGGTGAAGCATGCATAATAAAATGATGATGAATTGGGCTAGGCAGCACCAAGTACCCTACTGAAAATATTTCCGTTTTCATTACCCAAATTCAATGTTGCAGTTCATTGACTATGTTGGGAGAGCTCTACAGCCAAGTTTGAGCTTGTGAAGTGAAACGGAGATAATTGATGTCAAATTCAAATTCAAGGTCAAAGTTAGATGCAAATCTTTACTCGGGCTTTAATGGAGAAGTTTATGTTCACAACCTTCAGTTTAGACCTAGGGTATATTTTACTTTTTCATATATTTTAGAATCTTAACAAGATCTCAGCATTAAACAAAAACCGCTGTTGACCGCTGTTCCATACGGAAAGGACGAATAAACAATAATTAAAAAATTACTTCTTGACAGCTGCCTCCTCTGCGTAATCGGAAGAATCCTATAAAATAAGATCGACAATAAGCTACACCTGGCGCAAAAAATAGTTGATTTATTGAGGACCGTTTCTTTCTCCGTACCGATTTCATAAAATCTATTTATTTCTTCCTGAATAATCTGATATCGAATAGTAGAAAAAATGCCAAGTCTCGTCACAGATCCAAAGGAGACTTCATGGGAAAATATACGAGTATCGATCTCTAGTATCTGTTTGATATACTGCGTCCTTAATGCATATTTCAAGAAGTACTCACACACTTTTTCATACCATTTACTCTAGACACTTACGTGTATATAAATATAAATATATGTACATATATATGCTGTATACGGTGCGAGTTATAAAGTGTAAGTAGTATGGAAAAGCGTGTGATAGTTGTGAAATACAGGGCAGCCGTAAAACATCGACGATCTTGCAGGTTAATCCGACCAACCGGAAAAGATTGAGTATTAACGGCGTCCCGGTGAAGCAAAGAGAAGGCAAAGCGAGAACGCAGATCAACCGAGCCAATCAGTGATTTATTGTCAAAAAATCAGGCTCGTCAAGCGCAAACACTCGCTTTCTCGACATCTATGTTGATCTATGTACGTCGAAGAAAAAGATGAAGAAGAAGAAGAAGGAGTAGCAATGCTCGTTTGACGTTATCGAAAATTCCGAATCAACGGAAAACGCCCCTCGACGTGGCGAGAAAAGGTATTTGTATATCGAATGAGTAAGGGAATAAGTGCATGTGCAGCATTGCAGAGGGAACGCGAAAGCCACGCCTGAACGTCGTCGTTCGTCTCAATATCAGATGCAGACCAGACGGAAGAGACAAAAAATATGAATAAAACGCTCGCGCTCGTATGCTCTGCCTACGCGGTGTTATTAAAATACATAGCATGGACAATACACGCAGGCAATTCCATATAAACACGATCATATTCCAAATAACCATTTTCACAATTCAATTGCTTTTTCTATAGAAACACAAAAACATTTGAATTCAACCTAAAATCCTCGTAAACGCATTTATTACGCAAGTAAACTATTCATTTATTTTGAAAAAAAAAACGATAACGCTACTACGGTTCGATCGTTCGGAGATTTAAAAGAATTCTTCGGACTATAATGGTGTCTAAAGAACATATTTCAGATATTGGCATATTAATATCTCTTAAACGACACATCAATGTACTGTATGAAAAAAAATTAGGATTGCATTGTCGGATCTACTTTATAGTTAAAAAAATGTTGGTACTTGGAAGATTTGATAATTTGTGAATCGATAAGTTTCACTTATTTCTTGATGTACAAAACCATAAACATGGAAGTAGTTCGGATTTCGACACTCTAATACGTTCAGGGAGACTTTTTGTATGGAATTTATTTTAGAATGGATGGATTCTTATAACGATTGTCGACGAAATCTCGATTGTCTCGATATGGAGCTGATGCAACTCTGCGTTGCCTTCTTGGATGCAATATCTTTCAGAAATTTGATTTCACCTTTGTTATTGTCAGTCTTTGTTCTCGATATTCTGCCGTGGCGATAATGATTGCCGTGTCAGGTTCGTTGCCTCGATTATAACAATGATCTCCGAGACTCATCGTCGAGTCTGGAACTTGCCGACAACAGTGCACGATAAAAAAAATGGATCCTGTGTGACTGTGATCGATACGGTAGAAGAGAAAGAGTCATTGAAGCAGAGCCGAAGAACTGTACAGTACATATACAAGCACACAGTAGAAAAGAACACTCTCGATTCGATCACTCGATCGATTTATATAGAAGCATCGTGACGGGGCATTCCCTGTCTATTCTGTATTATGCTGCCTCGGGAAATCACGTTCTTATTCAGTCGACACCTCATTGAACGTCGTGTCAGCTCAGGAATATCAGAGTGAGGTGAAAAAATCATAGACAAGCATTAGAAACGGAAGACTACACACAATCACCAAACGCGTGCCACGCCATTCCTTCTTCAGTAACAAAAACGGAAGAAGCCCATAAAGTAGGAATTATTGTGTTACGGTGAAAATTATACATTATGTTACGTTTAACCTGTAAACCATTTCGTACGCCTACCGCAGCCATCATGGATCGCTGTAAGGTAGATCGGTAGAAAAGATTTTGTGATTGTTGCAAGAAAGGTATGGAGTCTTATTTCCAGAGGAAACGGACTTTTGTGTGGCCAGTTACAAAATCTATACCATCTCGTCAGAATATTCATCGATTGGACTCATCACAATGTCATAGTATGATGTACGCCTCTGATGCTATTATGTCCAGTTTTCAATTTAAGATCATATCGTCTGTTAATATTGGCACAATCGGATGTACACTTGTGAGAGAAAAGTCCATGGTATTTACAAAGAACGCCCATGGCGTAAACGACGGGATAGTAAAATTATCTATACCTGATTGACACCGCAAACATAATTTGGTTAACACGACTATGAGCGAAACGTATATCTAGATATGGGTTAATTGCATACGGTTAATTCTGTCCTATCACAAAATCGGCCCACAAATACTAATGTTGTTGACTGTACGTTAGGTTTTGTCCGGTCAGCCTTCTAGTATTCTTTTCAAGTTTGTACAATTCATATGGCTAACATCAACCTTTGTCGAGTATAATTTGTTACAAGACCTGATGAAAAGTGACTTTGAAAACATTGTAGTGAAATTAACTTAAAGCGAAGACGTAAATCATTTGCCATTGGAGTAACCACGGCTTAGTGTTTTAAAGAACTGAGCGGGTCTCACAAACTGTTACATAGTATGGGTGTTGCATTGCAAAATCGGATATCAGTTCAACATTCCTTCTTGTGGCGCACCTCCCCTTCTTGTAGAACGTACATTACTATTAATTTAGCAGGTCGTATCATATAATATCGTACAAATCACCATTATATTATACAAAACTATTGCGATGCGCCGAAAATCTTTTTCAACAGTGACTTGTATTAGAAAAAAAGTGATCTATGCAAAATTTCACATAAATCGGAGATAACAGCTATTCGGAAGTACAGCCGGAAGTACTTTTATCGATTATGCCATATCTGCGATTAAGATGCCACAAGTACTCAATAGCGTCCGCTAGTAGAAGCTGCGCTAGCCTGCCGGAGTTAGGACCTGGTAACTAGCTCGCTCAATTGAGCTCATATTAACTAACCAATATTTGCCCCGCTATGAGCTAATAATGTTCTAAATGTTTTGCTATCCAGCGCTTGACTAATAATTGCCCAGCCGATCTTGGTCACAAATGACAAAGTGAGGTTATGTGTATTTTGTCTGTATTTCCTTGTATTTCCATCGAGCGGTTGGCGCATTTCTGGCTAAGCAGCTTGAGTTACAGATGGCATTGCGAAAGAAAAAAACAATCCTAAAGCCGGTATCTCACGATGACCCAGCCAACACTAGCCAACTACGGCCGCACTAGCCAGAATAAATGATCGGACAAATACAACTTTATGTTATGTAATTCTATGCGGTTATCGCTCTCAATGCGAATGAAATTAAGTCATTGGTCCGATAATGTTAGTTACCTTTTTTAATTCACCCATGGTTCAATAATCCAACTTTGTAGATTGCAAGATAAGTAGACGGTACGAAAATTCAAAAATTAAACAAGTAGAACTGGCTCAGTAGGCAACATCACAACTCATATCCAGAGGTCCCAGGATCGAAACCACGTTACGCGTAAGCGATTGTCCGATATAATTTGAAGTTGAATCATTAATATATTTACACCGCAAATATCATAACCGTAATTAATGAATAACGAAGAATGTCGTAAACGGGGGCAATAATGTAAATAAAGAGGAATATATATCAATATATATATACAGGGTGAGGCACGTAAAGTGTTACAGAACAATAGCACTCAAACTATTGATCATATCCAAAAATGTTTCAGACAAAAGTTTCAGTGTTCGAGAAGGCCATCATACTGGACCACCCTATTTTTTTTTATCGCTGGAAGAGCTGAAGCTACGCCAAAGTCAACTACACTTTTATAAATGTAACCATCTATTTTTTTTCGATGACATTATTACCGATTTTAGTAAGACGAATTCAGCTACCTACAACACACGGTCATTCTAGTCACGCAAAGTACGAAAATATTCGAAAAATCGAAAAATATCGGAATAATCACTTTCAAAGGATCCACTAACCTTGGTCTACCTACAGAAGATGCTCGAAGTGATGACCCTCGACTTGTAAGCACTTGTTAATTCGCTGATGAAAAGACCGTCTAACTTCAGCCAACATTTGTGGTGTTATTTCGGTAAATTCTCGGCGTATTCTTTGATTCGTGTCGTCAGGCTTGGTAGGTGCTACCGCCATTACGAGTTCTTTGACAAAACCCCATAAAAAGTAACCTGGTGATGTTAGATCTGGCGAACGAGGTGGCCAAGCTACAAGGCCGCCTCGTCCTATTCACTTTTCACCAAAAATCTCATTCATCACTTGTCTGGAATACAGAGCATAATCGGGTCGTGCACCATCGTGTTGCATCCACATGTTCATTCGAACATGCAAGGGCACGTCTTCCAGTAATTGAGGCAGTACGGTTTGCAGAAAGTTTGCGTAAACTCGCCCAGTCAAGTGACCTTCAAAAAAATTTGGACCAATGACGTCATAGCCGACAATGCCGCATCAACAATTAACGGACCACGGATGTTGAAGTGATACAGTTCTTATCCATCGACAATTCTCATTTGCCCAATAATGCATGTTGTGCCTATTCACATTTCCCGTATTTGTAAAGTTAGATTCGTCAGAAAAAAGTTCATGACTTAAAAATGAGACATCTGTGCGCATTTTTCTACGAATCCAGTTATAGAAATTGACGCGATTTAGGAAATCATTACCGTACAAATCCCGATGTAATGACATACGATACGGATGGATCTTGTGTTGATGTAAGATTCTTAATGCAGATCGCTGACTAATTCCACACTCTCTCTGTCCATTTGCCTGCTGCTCGCATATGGATGTAGTGCAGCAAAATCTAAGATAGCAGCCGCATTATTTTCATTAACAATCGGTCGACGTTCGACTCGTGTTTGTTTCACTGTACCGAAGCGACAGAAACGGTCAGCTAATTGCTTAAAAGCCATGTGCGATTTTTGTTGCCTATCTGGATAACGAGCCGCATACAAATCTTGGACGTTTCTGTAATGTTTACGGCATTCCCCCAGCACCATCAACATATCAAAAGATTCTTGGAAATCGTTCATCAAAAGTTCATCAAGACATTCTTGGAAATCGTTCATTTTCGCGATCTGATGTATTCACATTAGAACGTAATGCGTGACTAACTGATATGTCAACAGAAAATGCGTACTTGCTGCCGATAAGAAAGATTGGTATTGTAAGAAATGAAAACAATGATTTAACAAGTGTTTACAAGTCGAGGGTCATCACTTCGAGCATCTTCTGTAGGTAGACCCAAGCAAAGGTTAGTGGATCCTTTGAAAGTGATTATACCGATATTTTTCGATTTTTCGACTATTTTCATACTTTGCATGACTAGAATGACTTTGCGTTGTAGGTCGCTGAATTCGTCTGAAAATCGGTAATAATATCAGCGAAAAAATACATGGTTCCATTAAAAAAAGTGGAGTTGACCTTGACGTAGCTTCAGCGCCTCCACCGATAACAAAATAGGATGGTCCAGTACCCGAGCAGAAATTGCGTTA
Organism: Ophion costatus; assembly: GCA_951751655.1. Taxonomy (NCBI): domain Eukaryota; kingdom Metazoa; phylum Arthropoda; class Insecta; order Hymenoptera; family Ichneumonidae; genus Ophion; species Ophion costatus. The sequence goes on along the minus strand of OX632362.1, from coordinate 13,547,903 downwards.
GCCTGTCTGAGTTACATGTTAGTAACTGGTTCGCCCAATTGATATCATACGAACTACCTAGTGGCTGCCTCTCTCTTAGCTAGCAATATTGTGAACATTTTGTAAACTAGCCCTGGTCTAGCCACTGCCTAGGCTATCGTTACTGCAAATGTCGCTGTATTACCATAAACGTACCACCTATTGGCTCGAACGTTATGAACTAGCCAACGCTAGTTACGAACGACAAAGTAAGGTTATGTAAAATACGTGTAGTACCGTCTAACGATCAGGTCACGGCAGGTTAACTAACTTGAGGCACAGATATTGTTACGAATGCAAAAAAAAAAATTCCGTGGCTATCTCGCCATGAACTAGCCGATATTACGTAATGGCGGCTATGGGTTCTGTGGCTAGTCACTATCTAGCCGATTGTGGTTATACACTGAGAATACAGTTTATTTATAGTAAAGAAATACATTTAGTTGGCACTTTTATTCAAATATTCATTAACTGTTACATAATTTGTTAGTCGTTAATAAATATTGGTGTTCTCATGACAACATTTTACAGCCATAGTATTTCTTTGAAAAGAATGATTTATTTTATCACTTTCATCTCTCTTAACTCAGTAGATGCTTATGGCAATCGAATAACGAGTTGAAGTTGTGATATAATCATATAGTTCAAAGGAGTAGAGAGTTGTTCACAATTAATATATTTAGATTTGGGGCCGTTAACGTATAGTTGCCACGACTATCCTGGGTTCAATGCAAATGAAGATGTCACAAGTGAATTAACTGATCTTCATTCGAAAAGACTATGTCGGCCGCATTCGAACCAAGAGTCACACAGTTGACGCGACAACTTCTCTATTTAACACAAATAAGGATTTATTAACCACTAATGAATCTGTATTTAGAATGTTGGTCCAGTAGTTCTTTGAGATAACAGTCGTACACTTTTTACAAAATGAATATTACGTAATAATCAAAAAATCTTCAGGCAAATCCAATATAGCCCTGTCAAGAGTTAGCAAATAACTGTTAAAAATTCGAAGACTCGGCTCAAATAATGATTTGCTAATAGTTAACAAATATGTACTTAAGATAAGTATCGTACATTTGGCAAGACCATTTACTTTGTACGCTACCATAGGCCTTTGTCGCACAAGGTCTTTCGTGCACAGCCGCGACGGAGATATGATTGAGGTACACTGGATACTGTGTGACCGCATGTCCACTTACTTAGAGGACATCAGTTTGTGACCGTGAAAACGTGAATTTATTCTCTGCGCCGATGCATCAATTAATGATTTGCTTGTTTTGTGCGATCTGCCAAATTTTTAGAAAACTTTCTAAAAAATTTATATATAGAATATTAAGGGGGGATTGTCTTTTTTTTCGCAAAATTTACCGCTTTTTGGGAATTTTTTTGTGAAGAAAGTATACAACGGAAAACTTGTGAAACTTGGCATATAGTTTTATTGATCTGTTTACTACATACAAAAAAATTTTTAAACAATTTCATCAAAAAATCCGCCTCCCACCCCCCTCGACCCACGATGGTCCTTTTTTGATGGCGTGCACGATTACAGCCTTCACGTTCATCTTGCAACAAAAACCCAAAAAGCATTTTACTTTAGACACATATAGCTATCGTTCGATGAAGGGAAAAAAAAATTGACGATTTGGTGACGTTTTGAACTTGAAGTATCGATTTTTCGAAAAAAAATGATCGATTTTGTGTTATAAATAAAAAACTATTAAACGTATTGCTTTTTTGCTTCATCAAACGATAAAAGGATGTCAGCTGAGCATTCTGTCCAAATTTGAAGGCAATAGGTTGAATAGTTTTTGAGAAATCGTGCACACCATCAAAAAAGGACCATCGCGCGTCGAGGGGGGTGGGAGGCGGATTTTTTGATGAAATTGTTTAAAAATTTTTTTGTATGTAGTAAACAGATCAATAAAACTATATGCCAAGTTTCACAAGTTTTCCGTTGTATACTTTCTTCACAAAAAAATTCCCAAAAAGCGGTAAATTTTGCGAAAAAAAAAGACCATCCCCCCTTAAATTATGCATTAGAGCAGGGGTGGTCAAGGCGTCAACCGTGGGCTCGGTCGACCGCCTATTTTCTATGAGAGTCGTTCCTTTCTCTACGACGTATTGATGCTGCCATCTTTGTTGCCCTCTCATTGACGAACTTGCTACTTGTAGAGGACAAATCGTTGGACAACGATTTGTCCTCTAGAAGTAGCAAGGAACAACTCTCATTTTCTATGAGAGTTGTTCCTTGTAATACCTACTAGCACTATAGTGCTACATCGATTGAACTGCACATTCATCTGCCGACAATCAAATGAATGACTTTGTCCAATTCTTAATTTGGTAACTATACCCGAATTCTGTTTTGTGCGAATATAAAATATCGTTTACCCAACTATCCTTCACATCTGGGACAACTTTTCCACTGTTCTCATTGAATAAACGCGTCAGTTATAGTAAACAAGTATTTATAGTGTATCAATACGAAGCATTGGATTAGACCGACTGTATATCTATTGGTTGTTAAGAACGGGTATGTTCCATTGAAGTACCCATTTCTTAACTATTACCAAATCTTTATTTGTGACAATTCAGAGGCTCAAATGAATGATTCATTAACTGTAAGAAGGTATTTATTTCGCCATATCCAACTTTACCATTTGTTAATAGTTAACAAATCCTGGTACATAGAAATATATTGTTTTCTCAGTGTAGATGTCGCTGCGTAATGTTTAATATTCCACTTGGTCGCTACGTCATACCGACCTCACCAACTCGAGTTATAGATAGCGTTACGAATAGGAAACAAAATTCAGTTGGGTACATCGCCAAGAACTAGACAAGACTCCGTAATGGCGGCTATGTGTTCCTTGCACAGTCGCTGTGCCGCCGATTAGGATTATAGATGTGGTTGCCTCATGTTAAAAAATTCCACGCAATGTCTACGTCGTGCCTGCCTATAGCCAACTCGAGCTACAGATGGCCTGACGAATCGAAAATAAAATTCAGTTGGGTACATCGCCATGAACTAGCCAAGACTCCGTAATGGCGGCGATGTGTTCCTCGGCTAGTCGCCGTCCCGCCGATCGTGGTTAGAGATGTTGCTGCATTATGATCACAATTTCACGCAGCTTCCACAGGGTGTCCCAAATACCACGCAACAATATGCATAAACCGCGAATTTTAAGCGCTGCGTGACATTTGGGACACTCCGTACATCGTACCTGCTTAGCCAACCCGAGATAGATATCGTGTTACCAATTTAAAAAATAGAGAACAGCACGCGCTCGCGACCGCTATAATTTATTCACTTCCTTACTGACGATACATTTACATCGTTATAATATTATAGCTTATTTAATGCCACAACCATGAATTTGGGACTAGCCAAAATAAGTACACAAATTTAATTTGAGGTTATGTAACTCCACACGCATATCGCTTTGAATAAGAAAGAAATTATCATGTTAATTCGATTATGTTATTTGCATACATTGTCACCACGCCTACTTCTTAATAACCCAACTTTGTGAATTGCCACATATGTACCCGATGCGAAATATCATAATTAACAATGTAAGATTGGCTCAGTGGACAACGTCGCAATCCCCCAATCCAGATTCCCGGGATCGAAACCACCTCACCGTAAGCGTTATTAATATAATTGAAAATTAATATGTTTAATTTATTTACAGAAAAAATACGATATTTGTAATTAGTACATCACGAAGCTCATCGAAATACTGTGCAGTGATGTAAACAACGTACCAAAAAAATTCTAGCTATATCTAGCCGTTCTCCAACTTCACCTGGGTAGTAGCTAGGATTCAATTATATATTTTTTTTGAACGTAAAGCAAAACTCCTCATCGTCTATCCGGAAATAAATATTCCTAATCACCACTGGCTAGCCGTTATATCTAGCTATGGCATAGCTTTTAACGCTTTCAGCGTGATAGTGACTTCACACGAAAATTCAATTTTTGTATCTAGTCGTCACCTAATTTTTTATTCCCCGTTACTAGCTGAAGAAAAGTATTTTTTGTATTCAGTCACTAGAGGACCAAAGCGTTACAAGGCTGGGTAGTCAATAGCTAAAACGGCTAGCAAATGGCGATTCGAAACATAACTTTTACTGGCTTGTGGGTAGGCAGTGATGAGTTACGTTTTCCACTCGGGTGTTTAAACCGTATTTTGCCGCTCTGTCAATGTAGGCCCAGAACCTGTTAAAGTTACCCTGAATGTCAAAGTAGCCCTGTTTTACGGAAACAGCCGATTACTGATGATTTCTCGCTGATGAAAGAAAGGAATCTTACGCGAGAAAAAAATATCCAAAAAATAAATGCGGGAGGAGAAGATGTCAGAGCTTAACCAGCCTCGACTAAAATTAGATTAAAAAATATCCTGCTTAACAGACTTCCATAGAGGTTCGTGAATCAATTAGCACACTGAAAAAACGGTTTATTTATAGTAAAGAAATACATTGAGTTAACGCATTTATTCAAATGTCCAATAAATGTTACAAAATTTGTTAGTCAATAAGAAATATTTGTATTCTCATGACAAGATTTTGCAGCCATAGTATTTCTTTAAAAATAATGATTTACTTGATCACTTTCATTTCTGTTAACTCAGTAAATGTTTATAGTAATCGAATAACGAGTTGAAATTGTGATATGGTAATACAGTTCAAAGGAGTGCCGCGTATAGTTGCCGCGGTGATCCTGGGTTCAATGCAAATGAACATGTCACAAAAATCAATGGATCTTCATTCAAAACGACTATCGCGGCCGCATTTGAGCCAAGAATCACACCATTGACGCGAAAAGTTCTCTGTTTAATGAAAATAAGGATTTATCAACTATTAATGAATCTGTATTTAAGATGTTCGCCCAGTAGTCCTTCGAGATAACAGTCGTACACTTATGACAAAATACATATTTGGCAATAATAACAAAATGTTTAATTGAATAATCTATAGACCTGTTAATAGTTAACAAGTAACTGTTAAAAATCGACGACTTGTCTCAAATAATGATTTGTTAATAGTTAACAAATCTGCACTTACAATAAGTATCGTATATTTGACAAGACCATTTACTTATACGCTACTATGGCCCTCTATCGCATAAGGTCGTTCGTGCATAGACGCGACGTAGATACGATTGAGGTACACTAGAGACTGTGCGTGACCGCACATCCACTTACCTATAGGATATCAGTTTGCGACCGTGAAAACGTGAATTTAATATCTACACCGATGCATTAATTAACGATTTGCTGGTTTTGTAGGATCTGCCAAATCTTGAAAATAGTTTCGAAAATATATATAGAGAGAATTAAATCATGCATTAGAGCAGGTATGGCCAAGATGTCGACCGCGGGTCCGGTCGACCGCCTATTTTCCATGAGAGTTTTTCTTTGCTCGACGACGAATTGATGCTACAATCTTTGTTGTCCTCCGATTAACGGTCTCGCTACTTGTAGAGGACAAATCGTTGGTCAATGATTGGTCCTCTACAAGTAGCAAGGAATTACTCTCATTTCTATGAGAGTTGTTCCTCGTAGTGCCCACTAGCACTATAATGCTAACTTGATTTAACTGCACATTCATCTACCGGCAATCAATGAATACCTTTGACCAAATATTCATTTCGTAACTATACTCGAATCTTTATGTGTGTGAATATCAAATATCGTTCACTCAACTATCCCTTACATCTGGGAGAACTTTTCCACTATTCTCATTGGATAAACGTCCGAGTTATAGGAATCAAGCATTTATAGTTTATCAATACGGGGCATTGGGTTAGACCAAGTGTATATCTATTGGCTGTAAAGAACGGGTATGTTCCATTAAAGTACACATTTCTTAACTATTACCAAATATTTAGTCATGACAATAATAGAGGCTCAAATAAATGATTCATTAGCTGCAAAAAGGTAATTATTTCGCCATATCCAACTTTACCATTTGTTAATAGTTAACAAATCCTAGTACATACAAATGTATTGTTTTCTCAGTGCACCAACGATAGCTCAATAATGGACGCAGAGATTTTACTCTTGTATCAGGGTCGCTAAATCGTCTATGGACGTCCGAAAAATGAATGAATCATCGTATTTCAACAATTACCCGAATTCGTTGTGGAAATTTCACAGTGTCGTCGCTTCTCGTTTCTCCGGTATAGGCGATAATACAATAAATCGGACGAACGCAATACTCTGGTACGATGTTATGTATATATGTATATATATATGTGTGTGTGTAAGGATCTTATCAGAGCTAGCGCCACGAAGATTTTATGCGCGTCTACTCGTCATAACTTGTTACACTATCTTCTCCGGAGGTAAAGAAGATGAGAAAGAGAGAAAGCGGCTGGAAGGTAGAGAGAGAGAGAGAGAGAGAGAGAGAGAGAGAGAGAGAGAGAGAGCCGAAAGGAGAAAGAAGTCTCACTTCGTTCGATGTGCGCGATCCTATATTCGCCCACGCAAACTTCTGGTGCTCGTGCAGCACCAGGAGTGTCTCCCGTCTTATCGCGCCAAGCGAAACTTCGTAAATCGATGCGAGAATTCGATTTCACGGCCAGATGGGCTCGGCTCGCTGAGCAAAGCGCTCAATATACTCTTTCAATACTGCATATACGTTGTAAAATCTATATACGCGTGTAAATATGTTCCCTCGATCTTGGGATCCGAGATTGAGATCGCACGAGAAGTGGACTACTTTTGTACTCTATCGTTCGCCATGCCTACGCCGTTTCTATGTATCATAGGAGGTGTCCATTAATCATGCGAGGTTCTAGGATGCAGAGCGAAGGGTACGCAATTAAATGGTCCTGGTTGATCACGAGGTAAAGGGGTAGACTGAAGGAAGGGTGAATGTTACGTGATTTTTCTACGAAATATTTCTAACGTTAGCTTTGACAAACCCATGCAACATTGTACCTGCCAGCTCATCGAATTAGCGACACGTATGTTTGAATGTACGTTCAAAAACGATAGTACATACACTAAGAAAACAATATATTTCTATGTAGCAGGATTTGTGAACTATTAACAAATGGTAAAGTTGGATATGGCCAAATAAATGCCTTCTTACAGGTAATGAATCGTTCATTTGAGCCTCTGAATTATCACTAATAAAGATTTGGTAATAGTTAAGAAATTGGTACTTTAATGGAACATACCCACTCTTAACAGCCAATAGATATACAGTCGGTCTAACCCAATGCTTTGTATTAATATACAATGAATACTTGTTTCCTATAATTGAGGCGTTTATTCGATGAGAACAGTGGCAAAGTTGCCCCAGATGTAGAAGATAGTTGAGTGAACGATATTTTATATTCGCACAAAACCGAATTCGAGTTACCAAATGAATATTTGGCTAAAGTCATTCATTGGTTGTCGACAGATGAATGTGTAGTTAAATCAATGTAGCACTATAGTGCTAGTGGGCACTACAAGGAACAACTTTCATCGAAAATGAGAGTTCTTTCTAGTTACTTCTAAAGGATCAATCGTTGTCTAAAGATTTGTCTTCTACAAGTAGCAAGTCCGTTAATCGGAGGACAACAATGATCGCAGCATTATTATGTCGTAGAGCAAGGACCAACTCTCATAGAAAATAGGCGGTCGACGCCGAGCCCGCGGTCAACGTCTTGGCCACCCGTGCTCGAATGCATAATTTAATATTCTCTATATATCTACTTTTGGAAGTTTTCTAAAGATTGTGCAGGTTCCACCAAACATGCAAATCGTCAATTGCATCGGCGCAGAGAATGAATTCACGTTTTCGTGTTCACAAACTGATATCCTCTAAGTGGGCATGCGGTCGCGCACAGTCTTTAGTGTACCTCAATCGTATCTACGTCGCGTTTGCGCACGAAAGAGCTTGTGGGACAAAGTGCCATGTTTGCGTACAAAGTAAATGGTCATGCCAAATGTACACTCACAAAAACGTTTAGTAATACCAACTATGTATATTTAGTTGAAAAAATTTTGCTTGAAGCAACCTAATTTTACTCGCTTGAAATACAATTCGATTCAAGTGACAAAGCCAGTTTAGTTGAAACAACCAAATTATCATGTCACAATAGCAATATCCTTCTGGCCATATAATGGGCTAGATAATTATATTTGGTCACTATATTGGCCAATAAACTACATTTTCCAACTGAATTAATTATTACGAATAAAGCGAATGATGGCTGGTTCTACAATTGAATAAGTTAATTGAAACAAATGATTTAATTGAAGTTACTTCGAGGTAAGACCGTGTTTTCTTTTTTCTAGGATGTGCATATTTTTCAGCTATGATTGCTATTGCTACTTGAGTTCGTGCGGATGCAATCGATTATTTTTTTCCCGGCACGATTTCCAGATAACGACTTTATTTGGCAAATCCGACCACGGGCGCGCTCTGTTCGATCGCTGTGAGCAATTAGTTTGTGGGTATCGCGAATCAGTGTAGTTTCAGATTCATGCACGAATAGCGCTACGATCGCCTTTCGACTTCCGGCTGTTCACGTCTTCTCTTCCGGCTGTTCACGTGCATCTCCCCTGTGAGCGTGTAGAACACTACAATGGTAATTGTGATAAGTTTTGTGAGACGATTTACATCGAAAATATAAAAATGGGCGAAGTAGAAGACATCCTGATATAGATTGAGGACTTCAGTCGCTCGTTGCTTGCGTACGGTTACCTGCATTTCGAGGTAAGAAGTGTACGATCGTCATTTCTTCGTGTCCGCCAATGTCGTCGCGCTGCGTGCTATGTTTCGAGAAAAACATTGTACGGCGTCTCTCGGGTGTTGATAGGAAATTTAGTGGAAGCCGCTGTTTTTCTTTTAACGGTGCGTATTCACCAAGTGCATACGCTTTGAAGGATTGCTAAGGGAATCGTGATTAAGACTTTTTTGAGGGCACGAGCCATTGTTCTCCCGTAATTTCAGATATCGATTAAATTTGGTAAATTCAACCACGTGGACACTCGGTTTAAGACGGAATGACACCCGACGCGAAACTTCGATGCGGCCCCGGCTTCCGACCGGTAGGGCAGAACTCAATCGAGCTTCTGCGCCCCACCGGCGGATGTCACCGCGCGCGTTCGTCGCCGACGCGCGCGAAGACATTGCGTCTCGCCTTCCACGGGCCTCGACACGCTCCGCAACGCATGTGTGCGTGCGTGTCGGTGCGCGTCTACACCAAGGTGTGGAGAGACGTTATTGGCGCTGCCACGGGCCTCGATGCGCGTCGTCTACAGACCACGCGGCGAGCGCCGCGCGCGGAATTCTCGTGAACTGAGCACGTCGAAGTTCGGGCGACATTTGCTCGCAATTATCAACAATTACACGACAAATCTAGATTACCACTTTTCTCCTAAGATATGCAACGGAGTGCAGTGATTGAGAGCTCAAATTGTTCGTTTTTTATGTGGCTACCCGGTCCAACTTTTCTCTAAGTCGTGACATTAGCCAAACATCTGATTTTTCATCTTTTCGGTCTCCAGTTCCGCATGATAAGCCAATCTACGTTTTTTTTCTCAAATTCAGAAAATTTGAGGGGCAGTCAGCTGTTCGTCTATCTATTTGACGTCGTTTGGCAAAGTTTCGACGGGATCTGAAGAGCCGTTTCAGAGATTTTTGGGTATCTATAATTCTGTTCTACCATACCGACCGCGATGAGGTGTCATTCCGTCTTAAGCCGCTAATAGTTCGTCGCAACCACGCTGTAATCTGTGACATTGGTATTTTAACGCACGAGCGGCGCTGCGTTCGCACTTCTCCTTTCGCTCTTCTGACATTTTCGGGTCGAGCAGTCTCGCGGTTCGCGTACCTCGCAAATATTTACTATAAAAGATTAGCTGTAATAATAAAAAGTGAATAAAGAAAATAAACAAAAATTTCAAGGGAATTGCAATAATACAACGTGCGAAGCGAGAAATATTTTGACTAATTCCGGACTGCAGTCACTGGTTGCCACATTTTGAGGTACATGATCGTAATTTCTTTGTATCCGCCATTGTTGTCACGCCATGTGCTATTTGCCATTAGAAATATGCGTCGTCGTTTGCATCTGCGTCATTATAAATCATAACGTTCAAAAGACAAATTTTTTGGACGTGCAATCGCCCTACAGTATACAATTTGATTATAATTTTTAGCGACGGGAGCTAACTTTCTTGAGCTAACTTTCTTGAATACTCATGTCCCGTGCAAGTCTTGATCATTTATAAAAATTAGCAACAATAACTCCATCAAGGACAATTTATTGCTAAAATCTCATTTTCAAACGATAATCCAATATTGTTCCTACTAAATTTAGTTTCGACGGAATAATATTCGTTTACGATGACTCAATTTTCGTTTCAATGAAATTTAGAGATAGTATATTCGAATTCTACAAAATCATTGGCACCTCTGAATTCTTATTAATATTTACTATTTCCCCGCGATTTTGGATATCGATTTTATTCATTGCATGCAGCCGTTAATAATTATTTTTTACAGGTTTAAGGTGGTAATAATTCTTTACAACGGCGCGCAGATCTATGTCTTTGATTAATCCACACCCGAGCGGTGTGACGGTCGTATCTGCATGGATATATACAAACTCATAATTTACATAGGTGTATTATTTTGATTAATTTGTTTTTAGACAATAAGATTGATATCGATGTCTTCAAGAAGCTCCCGCCAAAGTATATTGCCAAGTTGATTCCAACAGTAGGGGATCAAATAATATTCGAAGAAAAATGGAATCTGAAGTATGCGACAGTAAATATTCGACGTGTAGCATTTGCGATGGAATTCAAACAAGAATAGCCATAATAGTAATGATCTTAGCATAGCGAAAAATAAAAAATCATTAATTTTGTTGCACGTTCCATCTACTGCTATAACGCTCCACCGAGCAACATATCCTCGAAGCCGGTAGAGCCCGAAGCCGGTTGCAGTGTTCTGCCTGTGGTTGTTATTCGATGTTTATTTGGTTCGTATTAAACTGATGCTCTATCTGCCATTTATTCGATTGGTGTAAAACCAATTTTGATTGAACTTACTGTATGGAGCTCCAACTATGTTATAATAACAGTTGTCAGAACCTACTCCGTCAATCAGGGCAAACCAACATATAGTTGGGTCGACTATAGCAGCGTAGGGGGTTTTCTTTTAAAATGTATCTTCAGTGGTACGAACTATACATGAACGTTTATCAAAAATATTATGTATTGACTGAAATATGCCCTGCAAGTCATTAAATGCACACATGTTTCATTCTACTGTGTATGTTTTTCGTTGAACTATATATTTTAAAAATGCTTTTAAGGGAGAGATTACCGACCCAACCGTTCAGTATATTGAAATAAAGTTTGGTTTCAGGACACTGGAATTACAATTGAAAGTACTCTTTCAATTGTAATTCCTCAAAAAAAAGTTTATTTCTACTTAAGAAAAAGTTTATTTGCCGGAAATAAATATATATTTGTAATTCAACCAAATCTTGCAGTCAATTGAATTTTTCATATCGTTCGCCACCCGCAACTGCAAGATTTGGTAGATCCAAACCATTTTTTTTTGACGGTACCAAACGTTTTGCTGAGTGTACGATACTTAGTACAGATTTGTTAACTATTAACAATTCATTATTTGTGACAACTCGTTGATTTTTTAACAGTTATTTACTAACTACTAACAGGGCTATATTTGATTTAGCTGAAGATTTTTTAATTATTACCAAATATCCATTTTGTAATAAGTGTATGACTGTTATCTCAAAGAACTACCTGGCCAACTTCGTAAATACAGATTCATTAATAGTTACTAGATCCTTATTTCCGGTAAATAGAGAAGTTATCGCGTCAATTGGCTGACTCTTGGATCAAATGCGGCCGAAAGTCGTTTTGAATGAAGATCAGTTAATTGTTGTGACAAGTTCATTTTCATTGAACCAGGATGGTCGCGACAACTATACGGTGACGGCCCCAAATCTAAATATATTAATTGTGAACAAATCTCTACTCCTTCGAACCATATTATCCTATCACAATTTCACCTCGTTATTCGATGGCCATAAACATCTACTGAGTTAAGAGAACTAAAAGTGATCAAATAAATCATTCTTTTCAAAAAAATACTATGGGTGTAAAATTTTATCATGAAAACACCAATATTTCTCAACGATTAACAAATTTTGTAACAGTTAATGAATATTTCAATAAAAGTGCAAACAAAATGTATTCCTTCACTATAAATGAACTATTTTCTCAGTGTAATTGCGTGGGAATATAATTCTTCAATAACATTTTATCCGTGTAATGCCGGTGTTAGTCATGACTTGATATTGATAGTTCCATTTAACGTCCATACGTCCTAGCGATCGTTGCAAGACAGGATGGAGGTTTCCGTTTTTCCTAAATTGAAAGATTCTCATTTGAGTGAGAAGCTGGAACAGCTTGAAGTTGTGGAGTAACTTTGAATCGAATTCCTTGCACACTTTTTCGAAGACGTGAAAAAACGATTTTTTCCCCAAAGCAAAACCATTTTCGACTTTTCACTTGTCTTCTTGAATCATTTTCACAATTGACTTTCAACTCGTAGATATCGTATAGGCGCCATACGCTGAATCTCTGTCAGCAAATCGGCCGCCCGCAGTCTAATATCACTGCAATTTTAATTAAAGCCCGTGAGATGTATAATACGTTCCGGTGCTTAAAAAACTAGGGTCGAAGCGATTCGTAAAATGCACTCCCGAAGGATCAGGATCGTTCATTTCACGCGTCTCGTACCAATTCGAGTAGGAAGAGATTGGCGTACTTCCTCCTGCTACACCTGCGCGTGGCATAACTACACCAGTCACGCTCATGGGATACAGTGTTCTCTCCGTGCATCCTCCTCTTCACCGCGCGGGTCTATTGAATAAGCAACAATTTGTATGACGATTGGAGGTACGGGTACGCGCGTATTGTGCAACATTGTACAGGAGGCCCCGAAGCATGGTTGTCAGCGAGTCGAGAGATACATCCCCCTTGGCCTCTTCGCGTCGCCGTATATAAGCAGGTACACGGGAAGAAAGAGCTTTCCACGTGTATCCATGGAATCCCGGACTAATACGGGGTTGGACGAAGGTTAAAAAAAAAGACAAAGACACCAGTGCAAAAAAGACACCGAGAAAGGTAGAAGGAAAGAGAGATGAAGATAGACCAAGAGAAAGGGAAGAAATTGGCCACTCTCGCTAAAGGGAATACAAGTCCTCGGGAAAGATCACGGATCGCGAGTTGCAACTCGCAGTTGAAGCAAAGGTCGATCCGTGCAGTTGCTGCAATGCAATATGTACCCCCTGGCCAAATCACGATTACCCGTCCACCTTTTATCGCCTTTTTACACAGATGTAAGGGCGCACTCCACGTACCTATATATCCTCGTACTCCTTGGCGTTTTTTATATACATACATATTTACGGCACAGTGATTGTAAACCCATTATATCTGTGCTATCACCACATCCGGCTGTTTCGAGGAAGGCCCTCCGTATACTTCAAAATCACCGTGTCGGGTAGATATGTACATATATGTGTGTGTGTGTGTGTGTGTGTGTGTGTGTGTGTGTGTGTGTGTGTGTGTGTGTGTGTGTGCGCGCGTGCTTGCGTGCGTGCGTGCGTGTGCGTGTACATATATATGTATGCATGTATGTATGTAGGTAGGTATGTAGGTATGTATGTATGTATGTATGAATGTATGAATACGGGCGTATGCGTGCACAAACACATAAGAGTAGAAAGTGCCCCGGTGGCAAATGGCGTAGCTTCATTGTAACTTGGAGAACCCCTAGCACCGGCAGTCCCGCCGTAAATCTGCAAGAGCACCCGCGCCTGCCGTCCATCGGTGACCGACGGAAATCTGAGCGACTTGTCCCCCGCTGCACTTAAAATCACTAAGAGTAGCGACGAACGCTCACGCGCGGATGTTAAACGAGAAAAAAAAAGGTTCGGCTGAAGAGAAGTCGCAGGCAAAATCAAGCGCGAACGACACGCCGCGCTGCGTTAAGCTATATACATGTGTATATGCTTATATACATATATTGCTACGTCCCGTGAATTCACTTACTTATTTCTTTAGTTACACACACACACACACACACACACACACACACACACACACACACACACACACACACACACACACACACACACACACACACACACACGCACGCACGCACGCACACACACACACACACACACACACACACACGCACGCACGCACGCACGCACACACACGCACACACACACACACACACACACACACACACACACACACACACACACACACACACACAATGGACGTAAATCGTTTTATACGAGGGCTATTGCTCCATATTTGCGTTTGGAGCCCGGAAAGGAGCTGAATCTCTGATTGAATGTATGCACAAAATAATACCCTCCGGGCGTCTCCACACGGTGTATTTTCTACGCGCAGAGAATGCGCGTTTCACGAACGTGCGTTTACGGTGCTTTTTTTAGTCCAAAAAGCGCGTGAATCAAGTCTGTATAGCGTTCGTATATCGCATCGTCTGCGCGTAGAAAGTACGCCGTGTGCAAAGGCCCTTACTATTTGATTATAATATTTACGGAGAAGTTTAATGAGAGATGCTCCATCCTTCTTGTGAGCTCGCGAGATGAAGATTGCCCATTATGCTCGTACACTGGGCCCTCAAATCGCAACGTCATAGGTGGGGCAAAAGTGCTGACCCTACTTAAGGAAGTACCTTCATTACTACGAACCCAGCTTTCGGATTTGAATTTTTAAAATGATTTTGATGAATATTTTATGCGCCTATTGCCAAAATTTGAGCTATTTTGACCGTTTAGTTTTTTCGCAATAAAACTACAAAGTCGAGCACTTTGAGTTCCCGATGCACGTCGTCTTATGGACACGATCTACCGTAAGTGCGGTGCTCATGGTTTTGCTGCTCACGTATCCAACTAAACCCGTTGGAAAACTGAAATTCGATAGATTAGATATTGTATAAAATAAGAAAATCAATCTTCACCGTGTAGTTGAGCACTACATTACAAGAAAGTCTCAATTTCCGGTTGAAAATGGTCAGAACGACGAAATAGCACCCACAGACTTAGCAACGTCGCGAGTAACGGCTGATGCGTTTGGCGAACATAACCCAGCTTTGTTTTGAAATGAATTTCAATAGCAGCCGCCACAAAATATGCAAACAACAATTTATGGAGTTTTATCATTTATCACGTATCAATAATATGTATAATTATATTCTGCCTATCGTGTTAATTCTGCTGAGATAATTCAAGCCTATTTTAATAGGTTTCCGGCTTATTTTTTTCGTCTACTTAGATCATTTTTATGGTGGATATGTTAATATTAATATTACGAAGATCACTACCGCGTCGTTGACAATCTAATTTTTCAGTTTTTGTTTGTTCACGTGCAATAAATTCATCATTTACCACAACATTTGGCACACTATAATCGATAATATGAATAATCACCATAAGTAAACATCAATCAGAGCAGCTGTGTGTAAAATAAATTTAGACTCTTTTTTTGACCTCGTGGAAGTGATCGTACCTCCTTAAAGGACTTTGGTTGTTCTTTCTCATGGGCGCAATTATTTCTTCCCACGGCATGATCTTGCTGACGCTAATTTCTTGTGTCAGAGACTCCGGTAGTCCGTCTGTCACGTGAGAATTATATTCAGCCTATCTCAGTACATTTATCTATAAACATGACTAAGGAGGTGACTCGGGACGTGGGTGTGTGTGTGTGTGTGTGTGTGTGTGTGTGTGTGTGTGTGTGTGTGTGTGTGTGTGTGTGTGTGTGTGTATGTGTGTGTGTTTGTGTGTGTGTTTGTTTGGATTGTTGTGTGTCACGAGCATGTATATGTTCACGTAGGCATATACACTGCCGGCCAAAAGTATGGATACACCTAGAAAAATTTCGCGCCGCACTAAAAGTTTGATATCTCTATGAAAAAAAGATATCCGGATTTCCAAGGCGGCATTTTAAAAGGGACAAATGAAGCTTAACTTGGCGTTTTGAAAAAAAAAATTTCGTTTTTTTTAGACCCGGGGTGTCATTTTGAATATGGCCGTTGTTTTGGCTTTTTTTTGGCTGTTTAAAATCGGCTGCACGTCTTCGGGACATTTTGTTTGGCATTTTTTTTTCAATGAACCTTAAAAGATAGAGCAATAGCTATAGTTACCTTTTTTAGAAAGTTTCGTACGTTTTTTTTTCACCGAGTTATCGCATTTTTTTCTCAAAAAGACAATTTTGAAAAGATGCTGCTGAAATGAGAAACTGAGGTTTAGAGAAAATTGCCAAAAGGAAAAAAAGTTGCGTTACATTGTATTGAATCGAGCAGAATTTTTTCAATTTTTTTTTTCAAATTTTTTTTTTCAAAATGTTTTGCTCCATTGGATGAAAAAAAATTTTTTTTTTCAATTTTTTCTTCTCAATTTTTAGCTGCATAAAGCGTCCACCTCTTACCTCTTACCTCATCTAAACACAGGGAGCGCAAATAAAACTGCTTGTCGTTGTTTACATTTTACCTTTGTTGAGCGTAAAAAAGATTCTATTTCTCGCGAGTCGATATTCTATTTCTCTCGTGTTCTTTTTCTCGCTCTCTTTTTCGCTCGTCATTTTTGTTTACATTTTTGATTCTTTGGAATAATGTGATGAGTGTCGCGCTGACAAAGCCAGTTAGTTGTGCGAAAACTTGGAACGCGAACACGTGTGGTCTACAATCGACAAGTTTTTAAGCAAATTTTTTGTTCTCAACGGATCAAAATGGCACGGGAAAAAGAACCACCACTGTATAAAAGAGGGGCTATTGTCGCGTTGCGCGATAAGGGATTGTCGTACAGAGAAATTGCCAGACAAACTCGCGTGTCTTTGAAAGGAGTGCAGACGACCATCGGGAGATTTAAGAAGTCCGAGACGTATTTCAATCGCAATTGTCCGGGTCGACCCAAAGTGACAACGTCCTCAGACGATCAAAATATCGTCGTTACCAGCAAAAAATGTGGATGTTTTGTGCGGCTAAAAATTGAGAAAAAAAAATGGAATTTTTTTTATTTTTTTAGTCAATGTTGGAGCAAAAGAATTTGAATAAAAATTTTAAAAAAATTCTGCTCGATTTAATTCGATGTAACGCAACTTTTTTTCCTTTTGGCAATTTTTTCTAAACCTCAAAGTTTCTCATTTCAGCAGCATCTTTTCAAAATTGTCTTTTTGAGAAAAAAATACGATAACTCGTTGAAAAAAAATCGTACGAAACTTTATAAAAAAGGTAACTATAGCTATTGCTCTATCTTTTAAGGTTCTTTGAAAAAAAATGCAAAAAAAAATGTCCTGAAGACGTGCAGCCGATTTTAAACAGCCAAAAGAAGCCTAAAAAGGCCATTTTTAAAATAGCGCCTCGGGTCTAAAAAAAATCAAATTTTTTTTTCCAAAACGCAAAATGAAGCTTCATTTGTCCCTTTTAAAATGCCTCCTTGAAAATCCGGATATCTTTTTTTTTCACAGAGATATCAAACTTTTATTGCGGCGCCAAATTTTTCTAGGTGTATCCATACTTTTGGCCGGCAGTGTACATATGCTCCAGAGAGAGAGAGAGAGAGAGAGAGAGAGAGAGAGAGAGCCGAACGCGATGAGATCCAGAACTCGACTATATACCCGCACTTGTTCGATGATTTCGGGCAGTGATAGAAGTGTGTAACACTGCCAGGTATGCCAGTTTAATCAGCTAGTATTTTTTAATTCTTCCACAAATGTACTGGGATTAATCGCATTGCCAAAATAATGATTTACATCCCCAAACGCATATTAAGACTATCATTCGGATGATGAAAATGCATTGAAATGGAAGCGGTGTACTGATAAGAAAACCTCGCGATTAGTCCTTACTGGTTACTAAGCCTATTGACGGTATGAGGAAGCTCAATGGAAATGAGCGCTTGGCGATATGAACTTGGCGATGGGCAGACTTGCGAAGGAAGAACCCTCAGCCAGGAAAAAATGATATAGAGGGCGCAGAGTCATAGAGAAATATCTATATTTTTTTGCACAAAAATTGGGTTTGTCAATGATTATTTCCTAAAATTACAAAAGTCCAGTTATAGTCGCAGGCGGTGATAGAGATTTAGGATAGAAGAATGTTAGTTTTATTTCAATCTCATTGACGGGAAACCTTTCAAGGCAGTCTTGTCGTTGAGCGCGTTGTTTTTACACATGTTTATTGATTCATGGAAAATATTTAACATGTTAAAAAAATCTATCACCATGTACTTTCGTACGTTTGTGTACAACGGTGCGCGGGAAACGCCCCCAATTGGCGTCCAGTTTTTTGGAAGTTGTTCGAATCCGACAAAAAATTAAACATATTCTTGATGTGTATAAGTATGGTGATAGCTGGTATTAGGGGGCGCAAAAATAATTACGTGATGGCGGCATGCTAAATTCTTATTATCAATTTTTCCAATTTTTCTGACCGTTCTACGAGTTACATGAAATTTTTTAAAAACTTTTTCGTCTCAATTCTGCTACCAACTGAAGGATCATTCTAGATCTGAGCTCACCGGCTAACGGGTTATCAAGATTTCGTAGTTGTCGATTTGAAAAGCATAGTTTCGAGAAAGACGCCTTCAAAGTATGCTCCGTCTCGAACGCGCTCCCTAAGCGTGGTCCTTGTCATTTCTCGAACTCGGCTAATTTTATGAGTATCATAAAACGATTTTCACAGACGTATTCAGAAGGGTCTGTAGAATAATTATATTAAAGACGATTGTTTTCAAATTTCTAGAAGATAATACTGCCTTAAAATGTCCAAAATGCATCTTCCGCAGCGTGTTTTTTTTGGCAAAGAAATCCAAGTCGATAAAACAAAATTCTAAAGTTACAATACTACCGCTATTGGGGCAGTTGGTACTGTACTTTTATAGAAACACCAAATTTTTTCTTCTATTGCTATTTTGTTTTAATAAAAATTTCAAATAGGAGACCTACGTCGTATCGACTTGACCTTGACTCATGTTGTCGAAAAACGCGGTTCTGAATACACTGCAACAATATTTAGCCGATACTAAATGTTAAAACGATATGTATATATATGTATGTATGTATATGTATATATTTGTTATAAATATATACATATAGGAAATGAAAATCTCAAAGATTGCGGGAATAGAGACGTGAACACGGTTTCATCAAGAAATACTTGTTTGAGTAATAGGAATACGTTTAACGTAATAACAGGCAATTCACTGCATCGTAGATAAATTTGCATAACAATCCGCAATAGGTAAAATGTGTTGCACGGTATACAGAAACGTTCCTTTTGTAATATTTGTCAAGGTGAAGTCGATTCGATGAGGAATCTATTCAGAATTCTGCTGAGAATATTTCCTTTGGTTTTGGCGTTTAATTGTATAATTTGACTAATAATTAAAAATAATTTTTTAATAAATTAAAAATATTTTAATCGCGACACGTTGTTCATGATTTTAAATGTTGTCACGTGTTAGCACAGGGTACAATCTGCAGAGTTCTTTAATTTTCCTGATGAGCATTGTCAGACAAAAGCTTCAGTTTGCGATGCATCGGGTCGTTATTAATTTTGAATTGACCGATGATGTTCTATGCTCTGCGATATTTTTCCGTCGGTATCAGTCACAAGGATCGCCGTGCTTTCACCGCCGTGTGTACGTGTCGATAGCGATGAAGCTTTGAAAAACAAGAAGAAACAAAAAAGGTAAAAAGAAACAGAATGTCGCTGGAACTGATTTCAGAGCAAGGGAAACTCGTCATCGACGGAAGAAAAGTAGCACACCGTATTGAGGCGTATGAGAAGACCAAGTGCGAAGAGAGCCACAGAGGGGGGCGGGGAGAGAGAGAGAGAGAGAGAGAGAGAGAGAGAGAGAGAGAGAGAGAGAGAGAGAGAGAGAGAGAGCTAGCGAGAAGGGCGGAAGGAGAAGGAGTAGGAGATCGTGATACGGAGAAACGAAGAGAAAGACGAACAAGCACTCGCGATACAGGCCGAGGTCCGGGTACAGCGATCAACGGCGAGCTGTACGTCAATCTGGTTTGAGGCCCCGGCTGTGGACCAAGGGGGCCCCCAAGATGGCCGCCTGGGATCGTATACGGGCCCCCGGTTCGCTGGCATCAGCGACATTTAGCATAAATCACTCCCGCTCC
>OX632362.1:13474326-13527460 GCA_951751655.1 Ophion costatus | reverse complement strand
TCAGGAGCATGGTCTATAGTTACCACAGAAGCCTTTATAGCTGGTGAAAAAGATAATAACTCTTCGTTTATAAGACTATGAGTAAGGCGATTCTATAATCGAATAATCGAAAGATTCATAAAATGCACAAGGAAAGCAACGAAATTGACGAATTTTCCTCTCCCCAGTTGTTAGTTAAGTCTCACTTTTGAGGTAGGCGAGGGGGCTTTACACGCATAGAAAGACGACATGGTATAGGGAGGCAGCAAGCGCACACAGCCGTCGTTTATGGCTCTACGAGCGAGTTTTTTTTCCTTTCATTATTCCCTCCTTCTCACCCCCGAAACGTCACCGTTGATATTTATGGCGAGCCTCAGGAACCGAGGGGTTCGACGTGTTTCACAGAGCCTCACAAGCTGCTGTGTTGCTGTGACTCTACTCGCAGTGTGGACCGCGAATGTAACTCCGTCACCGTCATGCACGTTCCTCGAACGGGAACCGAGAGGCTGAGAGAAGAGACGGTCAGAATAATGTTGCAGCGAGAGATTTCAAGAGGATTTCCTCGTCGCCAACTTCTCGAACAGACGACGAAGGAAGCGTCAAAAATTGTGACGAAATAGCGTACAAGACAAAAAGAGAGGCAACGACCGCGAGAGAGGGGAGAGATTCATCAGAATTAGCGATGAAGAGAGTGCGAAACGTCACGATGAAAGAGTGAAAATGAGCAAAAGGGAATTAAAGGAACAGGGAGAAAGCGAGAATCGCCGGAAGTGGCAATAGATAGAGAGGAAATGAAAAATACCTTTTTCATTTCGTCTTCGTATTATTTACACGTTTACATTGATGCAATGAAAATTCAATACAATTCGGAAATGCAAAAAAGAGCACAAGCAAAATTTAGAAAGTTTGCTGAAAAGATATTCTTCGGAGATTATCGGATTAATCCAGCTATATTGTTTGTTGGGTCATTCTTTTGTTACCATCCAGGTTACCGTTGTTGATATTCTAGCATATACGATTTTTTGGGAGGCCCTCGTAGCAAGAGTATGGTTCGCCGCGAGAAGATCCGTTAAGAGGTTCTTTTAATCGTCAGATAGTATTATGAGAGATTTGCGAACGAAATTGAGTTACGCGGGACCCTTTTTGTTTGCACCATTAAATAGTAAAAGTCAAAGAAGGAAAAGAGGACGGAAAACGACAAAAAATAGTGAAATGTGTGATGTAGTGAAAAAGTGCCTTACTGAATACTTCAAGTGCACGCACCTTTTCCAAAAACGGTTACTTCACAGTAATCCAATATCCAATAGAATTGATTTGTGGAGGATGCGAGGGTATTGCTGGATGTTTGAGTAAGGAGGAAGGGGCGTTAACGGTAGATGCGGTCGATTCGTTTTAATTGGAAAAGATGAGTTTGCGAAAAATCGCAATGGAAATTAGTGGAAGAAATGTCACTCGGGCAAGGCACATATCGGGCTATGACGCCAGAGAGACCCAGAGAGCGAAGAAGGAGAGGCAAAAAAGAAGATTGAGAAAAGCTGCAACGGCACTCAGCAGTGAGCCAGTGTACGTATGTATACCACCTACGCAAAACGTCGACCTCACTACCGGTTCTGATGCAGCTGCGTTTGTACCGAAGTATCGCAAGCGAGCGCGTTATATCTGATACGCAATTACACCGGTGGTTAGCATCGTCAAGAGACACCTGGCTCCTTCGAGTACCGCTGACCAACGAAACAACGTACCAATCAAAATAATCACACGAGTATCGTAACGTCATGAAAAATGTGTCCGTCCACCTTGCCCTTTCTTGTTGCCCCTAGTTGCTCTCAACCGCCGATGTGCAAACTTTTGTTCTATTCTTCGAGCCAAACATAATCGATTATTTTATTCTTCTTTGTGACCAATGGTGCTTCTTTCAATTGCCAGTGACTAAATTGATCAGCCGATGCTTGGTGGATCGACAAACGAGGAAACAACTCCAAACCCATCGCCACGATAGAATGAAATAATCCAGTCGTTCAGTTTCCGACGGCACAGAAAAGAGAACTGAAAGCAGCGTTTTTTTCACCTTCGTTTTTTGTTTTGTTTTGTTCTTTTTTTTCACGTCAGTTAATCTTATTTGCAGGATTATTGTCTTCGAGATTATACTTTCTCGAGGATTGAGTAACTTTGCTGTATCACGGATAATTACGTTAGATATATGATCTTGAAAAAGTAATACGGTGATTTTGGGAAAACTTTTGTCATGAGAAAATGCCGATTTTTAAAATGGATTTAACGATAAATTCATAGTAATTTGGTTGTTCCAAAAAGTGACTTAAAATAGTTTGAAAAAATAATATCTATGAAAAAATTGTGATAAAATAATTAATACAGATTTTTAAAGGCCATAAAACATTTTTCCTACGAAAATTGGAAGGCCGAGTTATCAAGTAACTGAATTCCAACTCGAGTTCTGTAAGAATTTGAATAAAAATAGTAGGAAATAGTTTTTTTAATCCACATTTACGAGAAATGAAATAACGTAAATGTCCCAATGAATGAACAGCTAAGGATCTGGGGGATTAAATTCTGTGAGAAAAATATATAAAATCAAGAAAAAACCATCGCTTTCATGTTCAAATGATACTGTGATATTTTTACTTTCGAAAAATCGCCCTTTAAATTATTTTTAAATGATTTCAGATGAAAAAAAAAGAATAACAATGTGAAGCATGCAAATGTCCCAATTATTGAACACTGGAAGTGCCTATGTCCCTAATATTGAACAGGCATGTCTCAGTTATTGAACCCTCTCGAGAATTCTTTTTCCGTTCTGAAAATATTATTTTGGGTACAATATTAAGAAATAAAAGCAAAATCAAACACTTAAATAATCGTTTATTAATCATGTAAAAATACAAAAATATATATTTAGTCTCTTTCGACAGGTTTTTGGTTCATTCGCATTTGGTTTATGTTTTGCTTTTCAACTCCAACTTTATTTTCTTTTATTTTCAGCTTCCTCGTTTTTATGTTCTGTTTTTGTTTGATTTTGTCGCAGCTTTCTGGTTTTTCGACCCCAACTTTATTTTCTTTTTATTTACCGCTCTGCATATAGTGCGGTTTGTCCAACTTCCGCACTATATGCAGAGCGACATCTTTTTGTCGCCATGTTTATGACGTTTTATTGAGAACATTTTGTCCCTGAAATATCGGAGAGCAAAAAATATTGAACATTACATCCGTATTTTAGGTTACATTTAGGTTATATTCTCTTTTTATTTTTATTTTTATGTTTATTGCACGAAAAGACAAATAAAAAATATATTTGACGATCTTAGAGTTATTATTAAAAGAATAAAGGTAAGTTTATTCAGGAACTTACAGTTTTTGTTTGAATAAATCCGATTCACACGATTTGTCACACGTTAACTGTCTCGATGTTTTGATGGGTTTAGTGACGCCATCTTGGAGAATTCGAGTGTTCAATAATCGGGACACACAGCATTTTTAATGTCCCAATGATCGAACACCGTATTTTTTAACAAATAATTAATTTATCCATTTTTTAAAAATTGTTATTTGTAAGAAATTTTCTGAGGAACCTGAAACGACTTTACTTTTTGAGAGACGACAGTTTTTGAATTTTTTATGCCCTTACGCATGAAGCGGCGCGTCTTAGCTAAAACGATAAGCAGTTACCACGAGACGTCAAATCGGGTCACCGTTGCCGATTAAATATTTTTTTCTCTATTAATTAAAGCTTTTTTTGCACAAGTAAGGTAACATTTCGATAGCTGAAAGTTCCATATATGTAATGCAATTTTTATAAATAAGTAAATGCATGCAGGTGAATGAGAAATAATAAAAAATACAAGATAGTGTTCAATAATTGGGACCTGTTCAATAATTAGGTCATTTACGTTAATATGGCTTTAGTGTTGTTGTGGCCAAGGGCGCGATTGCTGACAAAGCCATAGGAAATAAAATTCTCGATTTTATTCCAAACCGAAAATATTTTTCAACGAACTTTTCTTAGCTGGTAGTCAGGATTAAGGATGTTGAGTCCCAAATCGCAAATGATAATAAAATTCTGAACATTTAGCACGTTTTGGTATGAAGTATTCCAGACGTCGTGTAAAAATTTCACGACAATTAGGAAGCTCGTTATTGAACAATTAACATTCACGAATTAAATGTTGTCTCATGGAAACCGATGTAACTTTGCAATAACTTTTTTTTTGACCTCTCAATTTTGTAATATCCACAATATACTGAAAGCAACGGAAACAAAACGAAGTTTATTGATATTTTTTTTATTCCTTTTAAAAATTGTTCTTAACAAAATGTTAATTTTTTAATAACGAGCTTCCTAATCGTCGTGAAATTTTAACACGACCTCTTAAATACTTCATACAAAAACATACGAAATTTTCAAAATTTTCTTATCATTTTTTTCTTCAACCCCTAAGGAGGTTGAAGTAATGATGATAGAATTCTGAAAATTTGGTATGTTTTTACATGAAGTATTCAGGAGGTCGTGTAAAAATGTCATGACGGTTAAGAAGCTATTTATTGAACAATTAACATTAACATGTTTCATAGGGACTCAACATCCTTAAACGGTTAAAAAGCTCCCCCGTCATTTACTCGCTCTTTTGTCTCGGTGAAAAAACCTTTGTGTCAGAGTGAGATTTAATATTTTAGCTTGCTTACAGCATCGACGCAACGGCGGCCGATGGGGGTCAAACCAAGGTTAGCTTTGGACGACCATCTTCTGATATAAGTTCTAAAGTATCGCAGATTGGAAAAACAGCATTTGCGAGTGGACTGACACGAGCGAGCTTGCATCATCTACAAGCTCATGGGAGAACTGAGTAAAATAAATGGCGGAATCCTGGGAGAATTTAATTGCCAATAAAAAAAGAGGGCGCATGGTGAAGTAACGCCGCGATGAGGAAGCGAAGGGTTCACAAAGCGCTCGTAAAAAACCACCCAACGAGAGTTCCTCGGCTCGGTCTCGATTCTCCTCCGGTATACCTACGTTACGTGTAGTCCCCAGCAGTTATGCTCGACTTGCCCGCGATTGGCACGGCGCCGCACGGCGAAATGACCTTGCGAAGCCGTAACCCGAAAATTCATAATCCGTAAGGAACGAGTGCCAGCGTGAATGGGGGAGGCTCCATTTCCCGTTGGAATCAAATTGCTTCATTAGGAGCCCGAATTTCGCGTTATTAATGTTTAAATGCGTTGAAACGGAACGACAGCTAAAGACCGAACGAATAGGCGGAAAGTTTATTCAATAATTATTGTTGTTCAAATATATTATTATCATAATAGTATTAATTAGATTATATATAATTAATATGATTATGTGAATAATATTACATCATTGGCTTACTATATTGCATATAATTATAATATAATCAATATTAATATGATAATAAATCAACCTCTGCAAGTCAATTATTAATAGTTAGTCTATCGCATTTAATGTGAAAACCTACGGGATTGTTTTTTCCTCATTTTCCTTTCTCACCTCCTGAAATTTCAATACACTTTCATTTGCGCAGGCTGTTGGCAAGCACATATATGTCCTTTCGACTTCGCCCGGTACTGAGAAGGGTCCGCACTACCTCACTGCGTAGGATCCTTACCCTCCCTCCAACATCGACTTGATTTAGTTAATATCAACAACCTGTCACGAAATTTTTTTTTTTAACTCCATAATTAAACAGTTGCCGCAGTTTTTACAGTTTTATTATATGTAAACATCGAGATTTACAGACAAAGCACGCCTCGTTATTTAATTTTTGCGTTAATTACTCAATTTGATCTTTGGTTCAAAGCATTTTATTCTTCATTTTTTATATACGTATATTGCTGATTGACAATAATAACAAATGGCAACGGCAGTTTATGAAAAGTTTGTTCATTTCTTCATTGTTTTGTGCACGGTTGTTTTTTATATATCAGTCAACGTAGTCAATATATTTATATCGACTACATTAATTATTACGTTATGCCCAATAGCCTAATTATTATTCTAGGCTTTGATCTGTGTAGTTCTCGAATTATAAATGACCAAACATATGCACCCTACAGTTTTATTATTAGTATCGATATATAGGTAAACTGGCCGAAATTCGTAAAAGAATATAAAAATACGCACAATTTTTTGTTTTTCATGAGCACGGGAATGTGTTCTAGAAAAGTGTTTATCGGCGTTGTCGACTTGATCGGCCAGCTTTGCCAATTTGCTATTAGACGTGTAGAAATATTTAAAATGTATATATATCCAGATGATTGAGAATAATGTGGGTTAAGTAGGGAGAAAAAACTTGCCGACGTTTCCGCGCATTTGGTGCGCATCGAGAATGAGCCGAGGCTGCACTTCGAGGAGGTCTCAGGAGTCGAGAGATTTATCGCTCGCCTCTTCTAATAGGCTACGATGCCCTGGTTGTAATACTTTCTCGCTCGTCGCTTGATGAATTCTCAACGTGGGAGGGTTGTTACGAGGGTTGATAATCTTTGCCCGTCTGTTTTGCTTTCTGGTACAATGTGATCCGAACTAACAAAAATTCGTGATCTCCACACCCATGATTAACAATTCGAAGAAAAACTTACGACAGGAAAGAAAAGAGCTTCGAAATTAAATCTTCGGTCATTGAAGTTAGAATAACAGAAGAAAAGATAGCTCGTCAAGCGGATGGGTAATTCCAATTTAAAAAAAAACCAACATTAACCATGTTCAACGTCCGTACGAAATGATTTATTCGTCTTATAATGGTCGGCAACTAATGAACGACATTGTTCGTGGTATTCAAATAGTAAAAAAATCCATGCAGACAAGAAGTTGATTCTCCGTTCAGGGTGATTTGCATGCCTTACTTTTTTATTTGATATAATGACTGGCACGATACTTTGTCATTAAATGTAATTACCCATAATCACTGGTTATGGAAAAAACGTAGTGTCGATACCGATCGTTTTTGCAGCAATAAAGTTCGTTGACATTTCTATACGACGCGTAGAAAATATATCACAAAACAAGATGATTTCGGCTGGGTCATCCTGGAATATGAATTCAGCTGTAGTTATTAGATGCGTGTTTTCGTAATGGCGAAAATCAACCGTTTATTCAGAAACAACTGCCCAACAAAGGTAATGAAGAGGTGGAACATTTGAGCGATTTTGGAAATAACATTCGTAACGAGCCATAATACAACAATTCAATTATTTCCACGATGCTGGGTAAAACACTCAACGAAATTGGAGTTTTAAAGTTAGTCAAAAAAATGGTTACAGAGTATCCCGATGACTTATCTCATTATGGCAATGTTAAACTGTCTCGAGATAAGTTATTTTTCAAGGTGAATGTTTCCACGCCAATTTCAAGGACTGAGGACTGTTGTATTCGACTCTTCAATCAACCCTCGTTAGGGTCGAACCTGAAGATATATACAATTTGTAGAGCAAAAACGTACGTAGCAGTAAAAAAAAGTAATTTACTCGCAATCAAAATAAAGCAGCTGAAGCAAAATCGTGACAAATGCGAATCGGCCTCGATCGATACCGAACGCAGGAAGAATAAAATCGAAAGCCCGAGCGTTATTGTCCGCGTACCTCGAATTACAGAGAAAGTGTCGTAAAGCCGGCCGAAAAAAACGACATTCCGTAATACACAGTGGTGAAAATGTCATAAATGATTTTACGACGCGGATAAACGGCGTTGAAAGTGAGACCCCATTATTCGCGTTTTGTTCTCTCGACCTCAGACTTTTTATTCCTGACCATTTCCATTCATCACCATTAAAAATACTTATTCTTTTAAATGTTAAGCAAAACGATATAGTTTACTGCGTTATAACGGCCCGTCATCGCCATGAACGAACGTTGGATCACCAGCCGTAACATCGCAGATCTCTTGTCTCCTCGTACGTCTACCTGCCAAAACTTACACGCATTGCATACAAAGCGTATGAATTACTTCATAATTGGATCAAGGTAAACAGCACTCATTGAGTCGCAAATTCACGCGATCCCCTTCTTTTTTCCCTCGAGGATCGTTACGCAATTACTTCTTGCACTCGTTGACATCGAGTTGGCTACTTTCACCTCAAATTCGACTATTTGCCATTTTTAATCTGATGATTTTTCAGAGTATTACTCGTTGGTGACCGTACCTCCACATTAACTCGCGGAATGGTTACGCTCGGTCAACTTGACTGCGCCGATTAAAAAAAAATAGTAGTAAGGTAAATGTCCCAATTATTGAACAGCTAAGGGTCTGGGGGATTGAATTCGGCGAGAAAAAATATAAAATAAAGAAAAAAAACCATCGCTTTCATGTTCAAATGATACTTCGATATTTTTACTTTCGAAAAATCACCCTTTAAAATTATTTTTAAATGATTTCAGATGAAAAAAAAGAATAACAATGCGAAGCATGCAAATGTCCCAATTATTGAACACTGGAAGTGCCTCTGTCCCTAATATTGAACAGGCATGTCCCAGTTATTGAACACTCTCGAGAATTCTTTTTCCGTTCTGAAAATATTATTTTGGGTACAATATTAAGAAATAAAAGCAAAATCAAACACTTAAATAATCTTTTATTAATCATGTAAAAATACCAAAATATATATTTAGTCCCTTTTGACAGTTTTTTGGTTCATTCGCCTTTGGTTTATTTTTGCTTTTAAACTCGAACTTTATTTTCTTTTTCTTTTCAGCTTCCTCGTTTTTATGTTCTGTTTTTGTTTGATTTTGTCGCAGCTTTCTTGTTTTTCGACTCCAGCTTGATTTTATTTTTATTTACCGCTCCGCATATAGTGCCGTTTTTACAACTTCCGCTACATATGCAGAGCGACGTCTTTTTGTCGCCATGTTTATGCCGTTTTATTGAGAAAATTTTGTCCCTGAAATATCGGAGAGCAAAAAATATTGAACATTACATTCGTATTTTTAGGTTACATTTAGGTTATATTCTCTATTTACTTTTCTTTTTATGTTTGTTGCACGAAAATACAAAAAAAAATATATTTGACGATCTTAGAGTTATTATTAAAAGAATAAAGGTAAGTTTATTCAGGAACTTACAGTTTTTGTTTGAATAAATCCGATTCACACGATCTGTCACACGTTAACTGTCTCGATGTTTTGATGGGTTTAATGACGCCATCTTGGAGAATTCGAGTGTTCAATAATTGGGACACACGGCAGTTTCTATGTCCCAATGATCGAACACCGTATTTTTTAACAAATAATTAATTAAAAAATTTTTTTTTCAATTGTTATTTGTGAGAATTTTTCTGAGGAACCTGAAACGCCTTTACTTTTCGAGATGTGACAGTTTTTGAATTTTGTATGCCCTTACGCATGAAGCGGCGCATCTTAGCAAAAACGATAAGCAGTTACCACGAGACGTCAAATCGGGTCACCGTTGCTGATTAAATAATTTGTTTCTCTATTAATTAAAGCTTTTTTGCACAAGTGCGGTAACATTTCGATAGCTAAAAGTTCCATATATGTAATGAAATTTTTATAAATAAGTAAATGCATGCAGGTGAATGAGAAATAATAAAAATACAAGATAGTGTTCAGTAATTGGGACCTGTTCAATAATTGGGACATTTACCTTACGAATGCTATTCATCCAATTGGGTTGAAGGACGGATGTATAAATATATAATACTTTGATCGTCGCGATAAAGGACCAAACTCGATAAATCTAATAAAAACATGTTCAAGTAAATTGCGAAAATGTATTCTCAAGAAAGGAATGCATTTTGCAATTGAAATAATCATAACTTTTTCATTCTCGTAGCTTATTTTTTAAATGTATGGGCGAATCGCGCGAAACGCTTGTTATTATTATCGACATTGTAGATGTTCGCAAAAAAACATCAAAGGGCGGAGAAGAGATCATTCGCGTATGCAGCTTCGAACATTTTTTCGGTTTACAAAATGAGCCGACTATAGTTAAAGTTGAGCGTCCATCCTAAAGTCATCAAAATTTAGGTCAAAGTTTACGGTTTTTATACACGCAGTATATATACTTATATATACTTTGATATATTTACATATATATATCAAAGTATCGTAATAGAAATTCTATAGTGTAGATATCTTGAAATGCAGATAGTTAAAACGAAAAAATTATACAATTTATTTAGTACGAGAAGCAATGGAAATCATGGACTCTGCATCCGGCACAACGTTGCGTCACAATCGTCACCCTGTGTCCGTTACAAGTATGCGCTATCAGGATAGATGCTATTCATGACAGGTGAGATTAGGAGAACAGCACATTTATCAAGGTATATGATTCGACATCTGCGCCTTTCGATTTAACAAAATAATGCAGTTTCATATGACGATAACATCTGAGCCGGTGAGCTTTAGGCCGATGTCAATGACTTTTGTCTCGTGCAAAAAGTTATAAAAATGTCAAACGTATGCGAGCAGAATTGAGCACGCCATCAATCTCTGAGGGCTTCGTTATCTATAAACGCTCGTTTAGTTTTTTTTCTCGAAAATATGCGATGAGAGGAAAAAAAATATGCCGCGATCGCGTGTGCGTGCACTTTGCAAGGCATCAACAGACGAGACGAGCCTCATAAAATTGCGGATGGAGAGTGTTAGGGCGTCGGAGTGGAGCGCACCCGTGAAGTTTTCGATATCCTTGAGTTTGGCTGGTTATATGATATCATAAAAGAAATCACGTGAGAGCAAGAGCCACGACCGTTGCCTCGTAGAAGGAAGGAACGAACGGACGGATGGACGGACCGATCAGGTTTGGGCAGCTGTCTGCAACCACGTCACTCAGGTTCACTGTCGGGTTTCGCGGTAGAGGAATGAATGCCTTTCATTATGAGTCTTATCTTGGGCCCGATCTCAGCAACACCCCCTCCCGTCCCCCTATCGCTCGCTTTCGCTCCTCTTTCTCTTTCTTACGCTTCCTCTTTTCCTACTACTCTAACCCTTTATCCTCTCTTGCTTTCTTCATTTTCATCCTCTTCTTCATCTTCGTCTTCGTCTATATCTCTTCGGTCTTTCATCGCATCGCATGTATTGCAGCCCCCACTTTTCATGCGCGATCTGAAAATCTCTCGTTTCGTTTTCTACTCGCATCATCATCGGCTACACCCCCTGCCCCCTCTCTCCCACTATTTTCCATGCATTGTCTCTTTCTCTATCTTAGGCTTCTTTTCATTCACATTACGGGCCACAATTTTCCTTCATTGCGCTCCTGAAGGACGCACAACCAAGGATCCTTTCTCCATTTAACGAGTAAGGCCACTGTAACGGCCCAAAAAAAAAGGTTTTTTCACTAATTTTTTGCTCCCGAAATTGAAGGTATTTGAAAAAAAACTTTTAATGGTGTTATCGGGCATACATTAAACTTTATTATAAAATTTTTTTACAGTAAAAAAAAAAAAAAATGGCGGTTCCACAGCTATCTTCCCGGGACATGTTTTGCTTCCAGGGCTCCGCGGCACGCAGCACCACTGGTGCACTTTTGAATCTAGAACAAGAAAAAAAAACCATTAATCTAGAGGGCTATAGCTAGAGAATGTCGATCGGATTTTAAAAAGTATCAATTTTTGTGAATTTGGCGTGCGTTTGAAAAAAAAATTGATTTTTGACGAAAAAAACGGCAAGTTTTTTGTTAATAAAAAATCAATAAATAAAGTTCTTGAAAATCCCGATCGACATTCTCAAGATAATGTAAATGTTCACATCTGGTTAAAATTTCAAGTAAAAAAAATGAAAATTGTTCGAGTTATGCTGCGTGCCATTTTGAAAAACCATGTTTCGAGAAAAACGCGTTTAAAGTTTTGCGAATAGTTTTTTATTGGAAAAAATTAAAAAAAGAAGTTAAAAAAAATTTTTACCGTTAGTCTGCAATCCCAGCACCATACATTTGTCCTTCGATAGCCAAATTTTCGTCTTCTTCGTCTTTCCTGGTTGATTTTTGGAGCGCGCGCGCACTTTTGGCCGCGTCGCTCAGAGATGTCTCCGCGTGCGTGATGCGTTTGGCGTCGGCTTCGATGCAGAAATTATATAACTGTACACCAATTTCCACCTCCAACATCTTGAATATTTGCAAGACGTTGGTAAGGCCGCCATTGAATATGCAAACAGCGATATCCGTCGCAATATCTAGTACAGTTTTTCCGCTTGAGGATGATTTGGGGGCCAAGCTCCAAACGGTAGCGTTGAAACTTTCGTTATTGTTTTGAGTATAGGCCCCCAAGCAACGCTCCAGCAACTCGTCCCGGCTCAATTCCATGTAGATGGGTTTGATGGCTTGATAAACCTCCTCACTCATTGGCTGATTGTGATGATACGCATCCAAGGCATTTTCTGCTTTCGCTTTCTTCCAACTGCACCAATTCTCCGAACATTTTTCGTGCTGAGGCTTTTCATCCGTTGACATTTTGTGAAAAAGGGTTGCCCAGATCTCATTTTTCATATTTTTGATGGAATCGGAATTTCGACGGATTGCTAAGCCGTAATAAATGCTTAGTTCGTCAATCAATTTGGCAGTGAGTTTTCCTCTTCCCCCGAGACCTTTTGTTCCTTTTTTTAAGTTTCTCAATCGAGTGCCCTTTCTTTTTTGCACGTGATCTATGCACTCTTTTTTTTAACATCAACATTTTCATAAGGCTTCGAATCCACGATGCCTTTGAAAGTTTTGGAATCGCCATCTCCGATATAATTGCAGTCGTTTCGGAGCAAGTTTTGACACGCTTGGCGGCGACCTTCATTTCCTAAGGACAACAAATTTTTTTTCGCACAGGACCTTTTTTTTCTTATTCTAGAGGGTTTAAACTATTTTTTAAGCCAATAAAAAAAAATCGATTTTTCAAAAAATTTACAGTGGCCTTACCCCTTAAGCTCTCCATCATAACATGCGCAATGTATATTTTCACTTCTGTATCAAACGACTACTCCATATTGCAAATCATGATATTAATTTGATGATGTCGGAAAAAAAATCTTACTACGTTAGTACGCAGTGCGTTTCTCTCGTATTAGAGCGGCTTCTCTGTTTAATCCGCGGGATGAACAATTTACCTAAAAGTATCGTAAAGACAAACTACCCATGATAAATTTGGCTCTTTCATCAGATCATTCAATAAAAATGATTTTAGGAACATGGCAGCAACATGCTCGAAATAGCACAACTAGCGTTCAAGGTCCGAAAACCGTCAGAAGAAAACCGTCCTATAAATCTCAATGACCTCTTCTTTTCTTAAACCCGTCCGTACCAGATTTTTTTACTTACGGATTCTTCACTCATGGTAAATAAAATACCATCGACGAATTTGCTATTTTGGCGTCGACCGTTTCAGATTTCTTCATCCTGGAAATATCAAAAACTTCATTTCTAGGAATTGGTGTCGCCATATCTGGATGTGCATCCCGGATTGATTCTGAAGGGACATGGCCGCTTGTGCTGCTAGCCCAGCCAGTTTCTCCCGGAATGCAATCATTGACTTTTCACTTTCCCATTGTCATTTTCATTTCAATAGCACTGAAAGTATTAAGAATCATTCTCGAAATAGGAGGCCGAAATATCCTAACGAGAAAGTGGCCCTCATATCAATGCTTTAATTAGGCAACTAATTTGAACTTGATGACGTTGGACAAAGCAGGTAGGAAAGACCTGTCTATGGACTGACATCTCCAGCGATCCTGTGAAATTTTGCGCACCTTTGGGGAGGATAAGAGCAGCGCCGAGGTTGGCGACCTCAATCGAATCCAGTGAATCTACCACGCTCGATGCAGGAGAGAGATTACGCTTGTACCGGTACGTGTTAACGCCGCGTATCCTGTGCAGTGCCCCCCCCCCTCCGGCCCTTCCACCCAATCGCCCCATCCCCCTATATATATATGAACATGCATGTATAATGTGGTATGTATACATATGAGTAGATTTATGTGAAAAGGATCCCATCGTGTGCGATGTACGCGAGTGCATTCCTCGGGTTGTCCGAAGGAGAAAATGAGAGACTGAAAGAGGAGGATGGCGACAAGTGATCTGTGAAAGAGGGGGTTTTCGCTCACTGTATCATTGATTATAATCAATTTCACATTAACTCAGCGATAAATAAAGATGTCTTTTTGTTTGCTTCTATTCTTTTTTCTTGCATTTTCTCTCGTGCAGGCGGAGTGAAAAAACTTTATTATTGCATTTGAGAGAATGAATAGTGACGGAAGTGTAATAGATTATTTTATACGTGCGATGTGTAATATATACTTATGTCGATATTTAAGCATTTGCAATCTGAGCGCAGTTATTCGATTGGCAATCGTTATTTAATATTTTAATCTCGGCGAAGCAATAAATGCACGATAAATGCGTTCAGCCATGTGCCCTCCTATTACTGCATATCAAATTGAGTTTCCCGCATCGAGATTACATATTTTTCTCACAAACCAAATGATTGATGTTCTATTCGTTGAATCATTCCATTGGAATGTTGATCGACAGGAAATGTCAAAATAAAACATTTTGAGAAAGCCCCTCAAATGTTTTCGTTACGAGCGATCATTCAATTTCCCGATGTGTATAAAAACTGCAATTAAGAAAATCACCTATCCTTCATTTTCTATATAATTCGTTTAATTTTACAATTATATTAATAATTAATATTGACATACACCATTCATTCATTTTTTAAATAATTTCAGTGTTTTTGAACAAAACGAAGAACTCGTTTTTATATAAACTGAAAAAGTTTTCATAGGTACAATCGCCCGGTAACGCGCTGATGTATGATTGTGCGTGTGTCCGGGTATCTCCCCAAAATTGCCCATTGTATACGTAGCGAGCTCGTGCTACACTCACACTCACACACACACACACACACACACACACACACACACACACACACACACACACACACACACACACACACACACACACACACACACACACACACACACGCGCGCGCGCGCGCGCGCGCGCGCGCGCGCGCACGCACGCACGCACGCACACAAACACACACACACACGCGCGCGCACGCACACGCGCGTATAAATAGATAAGTTGCAACTGGGCGTGTATGTGCAGCTCTCACCGGCATCATACTAGGCGACAGTTCGCTTACTGGGTATAATGGCAGCCTATCGGTTGTTCCCGGCGAAATTGAAAGTGCCTGACGAAAGGGTAATACGTAATGTTATCATAGCTATATGAGTTCTCCTAAATTGTATCCGACCTAAAACGGCTCCGTAGTGCTGTAGAATATTGTTCATACCACGAAGACTTTTGTTCTCTCTTTAGTCACCAAAGGTATTTTCAGAATTTTATTTTAAACAATTCTATTCGACAGAGTATTGTATTGCTTGGTACGGGCGTTTAATCGAATTTTCTCTCCGTTGTAAATTTTTGTATGAACTATATTCATGACCGTGGAGTCCATAGCCGAATACGGACGTAGGCGGGATGGATAAAGAGGGTTCCACGGTAGCATGAATTGCGATTCTTTTCCAAGGAAAAAGATAAATAAATATGAGAAAATATTGTTGCGGCACTAGGAGGGTGCCGTCTTAATGGGACCTTAATCTCAAGAATGGAAGTTTCGAAACCATCCCGAGGCAACATTTTCGACCCGCAAAATGAATGCTTCCGTTCCCGAGCAGAAATCGGCGATAGCGGATTATCGGGGATCTAAAGGAAGGTACAGTGTTTGGAAACGCTATGCGTTAGGGCCTCCGTTGAACCTTCGGCATGGCAGAAACTGGACTTTTTGACTTAAAGGAGGTCAATGAGGTCCACAACTCCACCTACGGAACCTTAGATGGGCCTACTTCGAGCGC
Organism: Ophion costatus; assembly: GCA_951751655.1. Lineage (NCBI taxonomy): Eukaryota > Metazoa > Arthropoda > Insecta > Hymenoptera > Ichneumonidae > Ophion > Ophion costatus. The sequence continues at coordinate 13,511,662 of OX632362.1, read as the reverse complement.
TCCCGCTGAACCTACTGGCTCCATTTACGGCCTACCGTACACTACCAAAATAAATCTTGATTTGCTTACAATGTACACTGTACATCTACGTGTACTATGTGCATAAAATATTTAATACATCCAAAATAAAATGAATCCCTTAATTGAGAGTTTTACCACAACGATTTTTCATCGTAATTCGTCATCCCTTAGCCTATTGATATGTTTTTTTTCGAAGAAAATATTTCACCTACCTATATGAGATTCGAACTGCCTCTATGCTACCGAGTGCTTATAACATTTTAGTCGCAGATATGGCATAGGAGACCAAATGAATACCTATAATTGTTTGTTGTATCACATGAACTATATTAATTCGTTCATATCGTTGTGAAAAATAGAGAGTTTTATAGAATAACGTACTATACATTTTTCAAACATAACCTATATATATGTATAGAATTCCTCTCTTTCCACCCTCTCTACCCCCATGCCCCTGTCTCATGAGTGTTGCAACAAAGACAGACCATTAGGTCAATCAAATAAAAAAATGGTTGGCTCTACGAAAATTGTATTTAATGTAAATTAAAAAAAATCCTAGATCCATTTAGTGAATTCAAGTAAATTGTTTTTTGAATAGATCTAACGAAATCACAAATGTATGGGGATCAAATAAAATATTTAATTATTGGACGTTATTAAATTTTGATTTGAACGAATCAATTATTTGAATATATTTAAATGAATAATGATAATGGAATGCAATAGGAAAAATTTAGTTCTACGACGAATCCAGTTAAATAAAATAAAATCAAATAGACGCGGTCAGTTAACATAAATAGAGTTTTTCTGTCAGTGTAGGCGCACTTATCTATATCGTCCATAAACGTTAGGGTGTTATTATTAACACCCTAACGTTTTACATAGATATCAATATTATATGTTATTTAGATATACACTGCCTGCCAAAATTTTTTGGACACTTCACATAATTGCAAAACTGGTGAGCACTGAATAATTGCCAGATAATGTTAGAGTAATATACAATAAAGTATGAAATAAATCATTTAGTATTTTACGAAGATACTATAGAGCTCCATGCAATTAATTATTCTAACATAATTTTGCAATTATCCAAAGTGATTCAAAGTTTTGCAATTATCTGAAGTGCCCGAAATTTTTTTTACCCGTAATGTATATTCGAATATCTTAATGCAACCACATATTTCAAGTATAATATATGTATATATAGTATTATATAGTATACACTGCCGCTCAAAAGTTTGGATACACCAGTCCATATTTCTTGCCGCACTAAAACTTACATAGCTTCGTCAAAAAAAAAACAATAACCAAATTTATCGAACGGCGCTTTGGAGGGAGCAAATTCAGCTTTTTTTTGCTTTTTGGAAATATTTATTTAATGAATTTTTTTTTCGACCCGGTACGCATTTTTGTACGTAACTGCTTTTCAGCTTTTTTTCGACCATCGAGAATTGAGAATTATGGGACATTTTTTTGTCATGTACATCCATGATAAACTTGAACGACGTAGCAGAAGCTCCATTTTCATTTTTTGAAAAGTTTCGTACGATTTTGTTTCGTAAAGTTATTTCATTTTTGGCTAAAAAAAGCCATTCTGGAAAATTCAATGTAACCCAAGAACTATAGGGTTCAAGAGGAAATACCAAAGATGTGAAAAAGTAGCCTAGATGTATACTGGATAGCCGGGAATTTTTGAAGAATTTTCCTGTGAGATTTTTTTCTCACTAGAAAACTTGTGACGTCCATAAATTCGATAGAATTGGAGTAGAACTGCATATGCGAGCATTCTTTTATGAATCGCCTATAAAATAATAATAAACCGATATTGAGAAAATTAGATTGTTTTCGCATCTTAATATTGCACCAATAATTTGATAAGGTAACGATGTATTTTCATTAATTGTGTGGTATTTATTCATCATCGGATAATGCATATTTACCTGTACCATTCTTCGGGAAATCAGGGAAAACGTATTTTTTTCGCCATCGAATGGGTTACCGAACAGGCCATAATAGAGTGATGATGGACGAGATATCGAAAATGAGGCGAAAGTAGGTTAGGTGGAGTCGAGGCAACGAATTTGAAATCAAAAGCAGGTTGAGGAGGCCTGTGTTCTGCACAGGTCACTGAAACTGGGGGTCGAAAGGAGGTTTGGGAGGTCTAACAGAGGCTACACTGGACCAGGAGCAGGTCTCTTCATGGCACTGAACTCGACGAATAGGGTTTGGTAGGTCCAACGGAGGCTGGCAGCTTGTGCATTACGAAAGAAATGGATCCTGCAAGGGTTCCAAGGAGGCTAAAAATGTTGACTCAGGATGGGCTCAGATGCACATTGTTCCTTTCATCAAAAACTTGTTAAGTTTTCACGGTTGTCGTGTTTCGCATGACAGCAAGAGAAAAGGTGTATTGATTTGAACAAATGTCTTACACAAACGAAAGAGACATTGCAAAGACGAATTGCCAAGTGCAGATTGCACGGCACCCGGAGTGCGCCTAATGACGAAAAAAACCCTGGCATACTCTTGGAACAATGTTAATAATTTTATCGAAAGTTCTATTTGTATAATTCGTACGTGGATACCTGGGTAGTGCTGTAGAAGGATACGATGACACAGTCTCGAAGACATCGGGAGCAATTACCTTTAATCCATTTGTCCCGCTGAACATTGAATAGGACTACGGTCAATTCACCACTATCTTGCATCCGATTCACATAAAAAACATATAGGATCCGCCACTACGTCGGTAATTATGCCTACCATGTGGTAAATCAAGAGACGCAACAGCGTCTTGACGCCAAATAATTTTAAAAAAAATTCGATGCCACTGATCTCGACGCCACTGACCGACTGACGAACACGCCGCGACTCTTTATACAGTAAGATGGGCTTTTAGCAGACGACTTTTAACTTTCAATCGACATTACGCGAAAACGCGGCGACAAATCGAAAATCTAAAGACATTTTACGAATGTAATGTGAATTTTTCCTATCTATTTTGTTTGTGGTCATTTTTCGTTTCGTGTACTCAATCCCCTTGATCTCATCATATTGACCGAATTTCCGAGCGATTTCACGACTAGAAATTGTTCCACCCTCGGTTGGTTTTCTGAATCGAATAAAGTCTTTCAGCCATGTCATAAACATGAAGCATACGCCCTTATTAGGGTTGATTAACAATTGCCTGTCAACATCCGCACTAGACACATTTGAGACGTTCTGTGCAGCCGCGAGAGCGCCACATGAGGACGAATGCAGCGCCTTCGAGTAGCATCGCCTGCTACTAGCTTTTTCGTTTTAACGTGTACAGTGATCTGACAGCTTAACCCCTAAATAATTGCCTTGCGTCAGTGCTTTTAACTGCGTGTGCGATGACTGCGAAAGCTGGACTTCGCAGTGTGCTCTCTGCGCTTTGCAAGAGACGAAAGCTCTTTCGGGATACTTTTGTGTCGCAAAAACCATTTCTGCCCTACGGCAACGGAAAAAACTTCGTTCGGATATACCAATTGGGGAAACCTCGCCTCTCACTGTACTCACAATAGTGTCCATGCGAAAAACTACAAGTGATGAAAACAATGTTTTGTTAGACTTTCTCCACAGTACTGTTCATGTAAAAAAAACTTTGACTAACATTTTATAACTTTCTTTAGAGGGATTCAGTGAATCATCGGAAGATTTCTCTTGCCGCTGAACAAGATGACGAGTTTCACGGGCTGTGGAAAATTGAATAACTTGCCCGACAGTTTATCAAACTTGTCATCTTGTTTAACGGCGAAAAATATGTTATGATGATTCACTGAATCCTTCTAAACAAAGTTTGAAATGCTATTTAGAGGTTTTCACGTGGACAGTACTGTGGAGAAAGTCTAACGAATGATTGCTTTCAGCCCATGTAATTCTTCGCATGGGCACTATTGCGAGTACAACGAAAGGTAAGATTTTCCCAATTTTTATATGCGAACAAAGTTTATTTGGAGTACGCGGTAGAGAAATTTGTGTGCAGCTCAGGAGTATCTGCAGAAAGCTTGTGTCTCTTGAAAAGCGCAGGAAGACTGCAAAGTGCAGCTTTCGCTCTCACCATACACATAGTTATAAGCGCTGACTCAAGTTAATCCATTTGTATTGACATCAGGAAATTCAATTTTCCAAAACCGTGAATATCCATAGAACAACTGAAGCCGAGCTTGTTCACATAGTTCTGTAATGCATTCGCAATGTTTGGCCCTAGAAGATGGGATATTATTGAGTGGTTTACTGCTTTGAACAAAAATTAGATTGTGAGACTGTAAGAGTGAGAGACCTGAACTTGACTACGAAAATATTTCAAGTACGGTCGAGTTGCATGTTTTTATATTTTCCATTTCTCTATTTATATTATTAAGGAGCGTCTTTCTTTTGTCAATTGAGGTCGTGAATCTCTAACAAAGTGATTAAAAACGTTTGAAGCATTTTACAGCCTGCACCGATCAAAAATAGTTTGAGGATTCAAGGAGAATTCATTTTCGTTCCAAAAAAAGTTTGCGCATTTAAGAAGATTTCATTTTAGTTCCAAAAAAAGTTTGAGCGTGCAAGAAGAGTTCATCTTCGATTCAAAAAAAGTTTGTGCATTAAAGATTTCTCTTTCGTTCCATTCCAACGATGCAAACTTCAGCGTCATGAAGTTGGGATCACAGAGATTAAGAGAACAAACAAATTATGAAAAATTTTCAGCGATTTTCAAATTGCTCTATCTCTGCAAAAAATCATCGTGGGGAAAATTTAAAAAAGCATTTCGAAGGTTAAAATTTCTAGATTTCAAGTTTCGACTTAAAAGAATTATTTGCTCTTTTGTTATTAATAAATAAAAAAAAAACGTCGCAAAGGAAAATGTCCGATTTTTGTAACCGAAAAGGTGTACAGACAAGGAAAAGTTTTTTGTTTGGGTCGCAATCCGACGTATTATCCTTAGATCTCCCTTTCTATTTTTAACTTTGAAACAAGTATATATCAATTACATGATCAAAGTCAAATGACGCTTTTGACTTTAATAATCAATAACTCATGGACCAATCATCGTACACGAATTTAAAGGGCAGTTCTGGAAAGCTGACAGTATGCTTTTCAAGGTAGGAAAAAATCCATTTTTAATCAATTTGTTTTCTGTGAGATGTGCAGTTAAAAAATGTCAGAAATGCCGTTTATTTTTTAAATTACAAAAGTTACGACATCTTTGCGGATAGCTATCGCGAATATAGCTATCGCGAATATGAAATGCTCAGGCATTTTTTTTCAAGTTGATAGTGTCCACAAAAAGTATGCTAAGCATAAAGTTGTCCCGATTTTTCCCTGTAGCCCGAATGATGAAAGTTTTGAATTTGGTAAAAAAAATTGAAGGAAAACCATTGTTCTTATAGGCCACTATTATTTCGCTTACTCAGAAAAAAATAGTTTTTCGACATGTACGGCTATTTTCACTCGTGTAAAGTGAGAATTTGTGCAACGAAAAAAATTTAACTTCTTTTCAATAAACAAAAATCTCTTTGTTTTTAAAAGGAAATTTACTTTTATTCGTTTGTCAATTTCTTATTGAATAATAACAAACATACCCTCTCAAAGTAAAAAGTTGCATTCTTTAACCTTTTTTTGTTTGAAAAATGGATGTTAAAAGTTGTAATCCTTCTGTATTTCCTATACTTTTATTAATGTGAAATTAATCTTCTCATAAATTAGCATATTGTGAATTGTTTATTGTAAAAAAAATGTAAAAAGAAAAAACAAACAAGTTGTATTAATTTCTTCAAAAAATGTTCAGTAATAAAAAGTTATGTTTTAAACGAGTTTGAAATTGCAGACGTCTAGTTTGTTCAGATATTAGGTTGATAAAAAAGTGTTGTCGCAAAAATTTAAAAAATGTTTTTTTACGTATTGACGCAATATGACATCGAGCTATGTCAAGAATATTCTAGAATGTTTTCTACTCTTCCACATGACAGGGTATAAAAGGACGAGCGCGTGTTCTAGTGGACAGAAATGGCTTCGATCTTGCAGGAACAACTTCGAGCAATCATATTTTACGAGTGGCGGCGCGGCACGAACGCAAGCACAACTGCTAAAAATATTCAGGATGCATTCAGTGAAAACGTAGTTCCCCATCGAACAGTCCAGCGTTGGTTCAATCGTTTGAAATCTGGAGACACAAGCCTTGAAGATAAGGAACGTTCCGGACGACCGTCGACCATCGATGAAGACGCATTACTCCGCTGCATCAAAAAAAAACCGGAAGCAAGTATGCACGAGCTAGCAAGAGAACTTGGCTGCACCCAACCGTCAATAGTAAATCACTTACACAACTTGGGACACAGGAAGGTTCTAGCTCAATGGTTACCACACCGTCTCACCGACGCCAATGAGAACTGCCGCGTGACCAGCTGCCAGTCTCTCCTGCTTCGCCATCATCGCAAGGAGTTTTTAGAAGATCTTGTGACGGGAGATGAAAGCTGGGTCTTGTATGATAACAGAACGCGTCTAGCCTACTGGCTTCCTATCGGAGAAAAACCGCCACACCAACCGAAACCTGATCGTCACTCACAAAAGATTTTGTTGTGCTGCTTCTGGGACGCAAAGGGAATGCTGTTTCACAATTTTCTCCCTGTAGGCAAGACGACCTCCTCTACACGATACATCGAGAATCTCCAGGAATTGGCTAAAGCTATAAGAGAAAAACGACCAAGACGCGCGACTGTGCACCTTCTCCACGACAACGCGAGTCGCAAAGGAAACCCACAAAACAATCACTGAGCTTCACTGGAATACCGTTCCTCATCCACCATACTCTCTCGACATCGCGCCATTTGACTACCATTTGTTCAGACACTTGAAAGCATATTTGAGGAACAAAACTTTCAAAAACGTCGACGTTCTCAGGAAGGATGTTTCAAATTTCTTTGAGTCCCAGCCGCCGCAGTTTTGGGCAAAGAGAATAAATCAGTTTCCAACTAGAGAGTCGAGTGTCATAGGAACCGATGGCGAATATATTGTTGATTAGAAATTTTTCGTATAAAATATATAAATAAATAAATTATATTGAAATTATTGCGAAAAAACTTTTTTATCAACCCAATATATTGAAATTCCCCGTTCAAAAAGGTCTGATATCTATTATGAAAACTTTTTTGTTAAAGTAAAAAAAACGCCAAGTAATAAAAATCCCTCAAAATCGTTATCGCTTTTTTTACTATATAAAAAATTCTGATTTATCCCAAATATCTCAAACTATACTTTTTATTTAAATTCAAAAAATGGTTTCATTATATTTCGTTAATGCAAATGTACAAAAAAATGAAATCACTTTTATGAAATAGCCAAGCAAGTTTTCTAGTCATGTTGCACACTAAATTGGTAAAGCTTAGGAATAATATTTTTGAAAATATTCAATTTAAAAAAGTCATATTACTATTATAAGAAAATTTTTTATCACCATTAGATAAAAGTACAAAGTAGGTAACACACAAGTACACTGGAAGTGCTGTGCAACGACTTGGCTTGCATAGCTGAAAAAAAAGTTCGGCGAAGGATTTCGTCATCTCAACAGCTCAACTGTCGGGTTAACAAAACATAAATTGTCACGATTTATTATGCAAGTGAAAACCAGATTCATGTGGAGTACCAATCAAATGAGTGATGTACCCTTCGACCACACGGCCCTTGAAATGTTAATTCATTTGGATAATACGAAAAAATGTATATAAAAGCATTTACCTTTTATTCTGTAACACAATAACTGCATATCTCATGAAATATATTGCGTCTTATGGACTTTGATGTAATGGATGAAGTATGTATCGCTAAACCACAGCATCGCCAGGTTTAAAGGTTAGCATTGCTGTTTTAGCCTCCTGCTGGTGGAAAGAGCAATTTCGTACCGATAAAGCTCTAGCAGATATGATTGCTAATAGCCCTGGTACCTGATGGGACTTTATATATTGAAATGCTCCCAATACCCCTGTTAGTTGACGCCACGTTATAATGAAAAATCATATATATATATATATAAGTATATATCGACGCAACAATTATTTTCGCAGGTGGTCGGAACGGAAAATTCTGTACCTTCCCGAGCTTTTTCCTAACCATGCTCGCCAAGTTGTTGCACAGCATTTCCAGTGTACTTGTGTGTTACCTACTTTGTACTTTTGTCTAATGGTGATATAATTTTTTTCTTATAATCGTAATATGACTTTTTTAAATTGAATATTCTCAAAAATATTCCTAAGCTTTAACAATTCAGTGTGCAACATAACTAGTACACTTACTTGGCTATTTCATAAAAGTGATTAACTTTTTGGTACATTTGCATTAAAGACGTATAATGAAACCATTTATTGAACTTAAATAAAAAGTATAGTTTGAGATATTTGAGATAAATCAGAATTTTTTATATAGTAATTTTTTTTTTACAAAACAAAGTTTTTAAAAGAGATATAGACTATACTTGTATTTATTTCAAGCCTCGATTGTGCAAGTTCACGCGCGCACCTCTGATTAGCTGCGCATAACTTACGCACACAGGCCGTTTCAAAATACATTGTATAAAAATACAATCGATGACGTTTGACTTATGAAACATATTAATCAATTAAACAAATTCAATGATTTCGGATCGAATAAATGGGCCATCTGAATTTGTCATACTGTCCCAATGTCTTTTCAACATTACGTTACAACGAGCTTCAGAGTAGTACTGTGCTCAGCAGTGACCTCCTTCCCCCGTTTGACTGCGGCACAAACTCGTAGAGCCATTGGCAAAAGAAACGCAAAATGTTGCTTGCCGTATCTTGTCAAGCTCGCCAAGGAACGTCGTGGAAAAATATTCGCGAGTGAGAGATGAAAAATCGTAATGAATGATACATGTTTCATTTATTAATTTTGTATCGCTCATTCTCAGCGATAAATTCATAGTGCCGTAATCGTATTTCAGGCCGCGAGTCAGAAGAGTGTCTGAAATCGATGGTTTCGCGTGTGTAAACGAGTGTCGAGATATCGCATGGGCGAGTGATCCTTCATCCTCCGGGAAACTCGAGATCACCCCGCAGCCTTGTACTGTTTTCCCTGCTCTCTCTCCCTCTCAACCCTTTTCTCAGGTTAGCTATATCCTGAGGGATTTCGCGCGATCACATACTTCGTACCGGTGCGCTCTCTGTTATGTGTGCTCGCGACGCCTCTCAACGATGTTTTAACGTCTGCCTGCCGGCGGCTCGTGACTCTCGTTCTCCAGTGGCAAGGTTCGCCATATCGAGGCTGTAAATATTTCTCTGGAGAGCTTTAGTCTCTATTCCTCCTTTGTATACTCCTGAGATTTTCGAAGCCCGATGCTGCGATTTTGCCGGCTGTAGCCAAAAGTGCATATATATACAATTTATACACGCACCCGTCCGTACGTGATACATCTATATTTGTGTATAATCCTCACTTACATGTACAAGTGTTCCTCTTGGCATCAAACGACGAAACATGACGAAAACGGCGGCGCGGCGGGAAAAAAATCGACCGAATTTGCAGCATTTCGAAGGGGAAACATGATGGTTATATTCTCAACTTTGTCCATAGGAGCATCAACGTTTCATAAAGCTCACCTCTTTAATCTTATTACCGGAACCGTATATTTTTGAACACTCATATTTTCAGTCGCTACGAACAGAAATCCACAACGCCTCGACTAGAAATCTTGGTCTGCGGCAGCCTGAACACTGATCATGCCGCTATCGAGGTCCACGGTCCGAAATACCGTAGTAGGCAAGGCACGCCTGAACTGTGCTGCATGTCCACTAGGGCAGTCGAACCTTAGTACGGGAGGAAAAAGACTCCCTTATTTTAGCCTGATCAGGGTGCTTTCTTAATTACGTAACCGGCATCCGCTCCAAGGCTGCATGCCGAAAAGCGTTTACGTCAAGTAAAGTCATGATTCGGCAGCCTGGCCCGTGGCGGAAATTCTAGTCGGGTCGATTACGACCTTTTGCACTTCAAAATTTTCGAGGTAGAAGACCTCGAACGGCAACCATTTTTCTCATTAGTCTTGCCACCATCTGTGGAGATTGCAGTTTGGCATATATACTTCATGTGGGTACATGGGTACGTGAGTGCTGTGTATCTGTGTGGTTGAAGACGTGGTCTCGACGCTTCGTCACTTGCCCGGTATTTTTAGTCCAAACCACAATCCAGCCGTGTCTACAAGTGCGTATCGATATAAGTGAGTGCGAATCGGAGGTATAGACTGCGCAAAGCATCGAGAAAGCAGATTTTCAGAGACTCTTGCAGAGACGGCGCTCGAAATTGCCACCATTACGCTCGAAACATACGCGCCTCTCACAATTTCGAGAAATGCTTGTGTATACGTTAACGGTGTGATTTCCGTAAAACTAAATCTTTTAGGAACCGTCAGATAAAATAAGCAGTGCTGAGATCGGGAGACCTGACACGCCGCGCAACTGAAGCGTGTCGACCAATCTACCGGTTTGGGATCTACGGGGTTGAGGTTGGTTCTGTCGTCTACCGCAAAATGTGGCGGTCGCTCATCGTGCTAGAGCCACGTCGTGGTTGATCGGGAAATGTCGCACTGCCGTACGACCCGTCCAAGACTAAGGTGATGTGTATCATACCTAGTACATCAATGTGTATCATATCTAATAGATCAAAGATTTCAATATCATACTGATTCGGATCGGTGTGCTTTTGCTGAAATCTACGGTGAAATATGTGACCATTTCGAATTCTCTATTCTATTCTTCAAATAGAAGAACAGTTTGGATCGTTCCCAGTTGAATTTTTCAAAAGTTTGTAAGAATGTCCACGATTTCTCGGAAGGGCCCCAACTTGTCAGCGGGGATAATCGCTACCCTCACTGGAAAGTGGGTACGACTGAGAAGTGGACGCAGAGGATGTGGGAGTAATCGCCACCTTCACTATGAAATGAGTTAAAATGAGCTAGTGCATGACAACTATCACGAAAGATTTTTCTTTTTTATAGGCATTTTAAGGGCTTACGTATACCTGGGTAGGTCAAAAACATCGAGTTTACAGAAAGGTGCTCCTTCGAAGGTACTATGCTTTGAGTGTCTACCCTGAAATTTTCATGAGGAAATTCGCAGTGTTGACCACGTTATAGCGTGTTGTAACTGACTGGGCGAGCAACGACTAACAGTTGTGGCGCAGGTGTAAAGTGTACTCGAAGCTGTAAACGCGTTTTACTCGAAACAGTGTTTTCAAAATCAGTACCAGAAATATTTCCGCAACTACTGGACCGATCGGGATTAAGTTTTGCACAGTTATGCTTCACACAATAGTCTAGTACTTATTGAGCCGTTTTTTCGATACCTCGCATATTTTTTTTTTCATCATAAGTACTGAACAATTTTGAGGCAAAAAATCGCCCGTTTTATCCCAGTGATTGCCATGACCCGAAAAAATTGAATTCTTCAATTACAGCTCGATAAGTACTGGTTTTATTTATTTACTTTCAGAAAGAAATATTTTTTAAAATAAAATATGGCAGAGGCTCTTCTGGTACCGCAAACGCTGTCAACAAAACACGTCCCAGGAAAACGACCATAACTTTTTTACCGTTTGAAATTTTTTGACCATATTTTTTCACAATGTAGATAAAATGTCATACTTTAAAAATATATATTATGGTTGTTCAATAAAATTAAGTTTTATACAAACAAAAAAATCTTAAACATAACCTTGCATAATGCAATGGATTCAGAATATACTCTCCCCATATGTATGTCCATATCTGTGTATGTTTATATGACTATTGTCTAACAGTAATGTATGATAAGTGCGTATCCGCATCATACAGTATAGTAACAGAAAGTGCCGGATTATGTGTTTTCAATTTGACATGATGTACGAATGGTATGAATAGAAATTCAGATCGTAATAACAAGCAAATGGTGTCTGCATGGGAAAGGACTCCTATTTGCACTTATAGTTCAGTCGTGCTGTACATTGGAATCAAAAAAAATTTGAAGGCTAGTTTTTTGACAGATGATTTTGTAGGTGCCGCAGGTGCTAAATCCAAGTTTGCCTAAAAATCGAGGAGTAGGGATTTTTTAAGGGTATGAAGGGGATAGAGGCCGATTAATGCGAAATTACAACCCCCACGGGACCGGCGCCGGGAGACAAAACGTCCAGAAAATGCAGGTTTTATTTTTGTCCATAGAACCAAATCCGTGAATGTTCATTTTGGGGGTGAAAAAGTGGGGTGAAACTTTGAAAAATCAGTTTAAATTTGATACCTTTTTAGGAAAACCCCATACAATTTTTGTTAATATAGGAACATTGTAGCTCTTGAAAAGACGCGTCGATCAAGTATTTGATCATCCCTCTCCCATAATATCTCGCCCCCAAAAAAATGGTTGAAGTATAAAAAATGTTTATTGGTTCAATTTAATTGAAGACTAGATTTGTTCAATGCTGGTAAAAAATTCTCTTCCTGTTAAAACCTGCCCCAGATATGTTACAACTAGACTCGAAACTGGGGTTAAGAGTAACACTGGACTTAAACAAAAGCGGATCAGATAATTATCTATTTACATTAGGTACATACTTTTTTTAAATTGTAGCCGGATAAATTTCCTTTAACATGGGCTAATAATCATTTTTATACAATCATCCGTTTCAGAGATACGAGCTCTCAACTAAAATTTGTTACGTTTGACCCCTGTCTCCCCTATGTCTTTTCATTGTGTTTCTCTCCGTTGTATTAGTATTATTTATTATTACTATTATTATTGAATTATTATATTTTCTATAACTATCATCGGATATCACGAGTGTGCCTTCGTTGACACACTTATTTTGACACACGATTTTGACACACTGGGTCAACTTAAGGATGCTGAGTCCCTATGAAACATGTTAATGTTAATTGTTCAATAAATAGCTTGTTAATCGTCATGACATTTTTACACGACCTCCTGAATACTTCATGTAATAGACAAACCAAATTTTCATAATTCTATCATCATTACTTCAACCTCCTTAAGGGTTGAAATAAAAAACGATAAGAAAATTCGGAAAATTTGGTATGTTTTTGTATGAACTATTTAACAGGTCGTGTTAAAATTTCACGACGATTAGGAAGCTCGTTATTCAAAAATTAACATTTTGTTAAGAACAATTTTTAAAAGAAATTTAAAAAAATGTATCAATAAACTTCGTTTTGTTTCCGTTATTTTCAGTATATTGTAGATATTACAAAATTGAGAGGTAAAAAAAAAACTTATTGCAAAGTTACATCAGTTTCCATAAGACAACATTTAATTTGTGAATGTTAATTGTTCAATAACGAGCTTCTAAACTGTCGTGAAATTTTTACACGAACTCTGAAATACTTCATACAAAAACATACCAAATTTTCAGAATTTTATTATCATTTGCGATTTGGGACTCAACATCCTTAACCCGGATAGTACTTTTTCCACCTACCACTAACAACCCCTCGGCCGGTTTCTGTTGAGAAAAATCATCGATACACTTTAAACATTTCTTAGTATGTCTGCATAATTGAAATTCGGAAAGTATAAGACCGGTTAGTTATAAAAAATTAAAGAAAACATTCAATTTTGGGAAATTGAGCATTACATTTAAAATTATTTCGGATCTAAATCACCCAACGTGTCCACGTAAGGTTAAAAATAGATGATTCTTGAAATCTGAATGAATTGCCTCTTCGGAAACGTGCGCGTATTGTAAACGGCGGATAATTTATTATTCGGCCCAATACAGATTTTTATTAGGCACGCAAAGTTTGTGTTGGAAGTTTCCGCTTGCGGTTGCTGAAATGAGTGCCGATAGCTGATTTTGATAAAAACAATCCAACAATCGCAGGGTGCAACCGTAGCGGAGAGTGACAAAAATTCTGCCACGGATAAGTGCAGGTTTGTGGCGCGTAGGTAAATACTAAAAACAAATCGTGTTGAGGAATGGGCTAAATTTAATCTTTTCTAAATTTAATCGCAGGAAAAAAACTAATAACTCATCTTACGTTCCTTGATAGCCTAATTATTCAGTTACAGTTGATAGAGTAATCATCTGCGCCGCGCTCCATACCCAAACAATTAAGAGGTGGACCAACCCTCAACGTTTCGTTCCCTTACCCCGTATTCAAAAGGGGTGCATGACATTGAATGAAGAAGGTAATCATTTTAAGGGAAATATAATTCAAGATTACATGTTTTGGCAAGATAGCAAGCCCAAGGGCCCATCGACCCCCCACTTGAATTTCCTCATTGCAGTTGTTTATTCGTGCTTGAAACGTGTCTGCTGATTCCAAAGATTTTGACTAATACCAAATCGATGTTTTCCCGTGTTTCGAAGTCATTGCGCGTATCTGAGAAGGTAAACCATCCTCTCAGTTTCTTAGCCACTAACGATTTTGAATATTTATTCATTTACTATATCGCAGCTGCTGCTATTTCATCGACGATACGCATTTCATGCTTGTGCACACTCGCATTTTTGCATCAATGATTAGTAAGAGGAAGAGGGTCAGCTATCCCTTACTCGATAGCACTCGTATTTTCATGCCGACATACCTTCCTCGTTATTATGCGGACGTTCATATAGAAGCATAGTTTCGGTATAAGCGCAAATATATATAAAGTATTCCATCGGTAACGTCTAAATAATATATACAAATTAGTTCTTTGTCATATTTATTCTTCGCGTCTTCGCTATAAAATCCAAATATATATTTGGATTTAATAGCGCATAAATCCTAAAACTAATTTAATAGCGCATTAATAATAAAATCCAAATGTATATTTGGATTGTATAAATACGATTTAATTCTCAAATCCATTTATCATGTCTTCACGGTAGGTAACTTATCTTCTACGGATACGCATATTCCTATTTTTACCCGCAAATCTATGACACTTTCTATAATCCTTCGGATAAAATTAAGTCTGACAACTGATACGGACGTTTGCTCTACATAAAAATGTCATGGAGGATTTCGCGATCGACTAATAATTTGCTGCTCTGATGCTCGCGTTAAAAGGCAGTTACCATTCGTATTCTTCCAATTCATGTTGAAATGCGCCTCAAATTGTGTACTGCATGTTGTGCATAAAATATTTATCAGCAATAAAAGTAAACCTGATGAATGTCATTAAATTCCTACTGAACACATTTAAAGCGCTGAATATTTCACAATCCACGGCCAAATATACGTAGAAGTGGAGCTTACAGAAAATTGCAAAAAAAAGTTTAATCGCTTCTATGCGAGGCTGTGCAACGGGGTTAATAAAGTGTTAGGTCCTGCGCCACCGGCATAGTTATATTTGTAAATGAGCGTACGGCGATAGGGAAACTATAACTCTCACGCGACTCACGGGTTACGAGAGTCAGATAAGAAATTAGCGTCAGCGAGTTCACACCCTTGAGAAAGGACAATTGCGTCCGTGAGACAAAAACAACCAAAGTCCTTTCCACATTTTTGGCAGTATTGCGCCACCTAAAAAGTTGTGATTGAAGGATCCGGTGTCCAGGCACAATGGACTGCCTTCATTTCGCTAGCCCATAGTAAGGTCGGAGCTTTCCAGACTAAACTTCTCAATAAACTTTGTAAGCCCATAGTAAGCATAACAAGTGCTTTATTGTAATATATTCAATCAGGGTCACAGCTTCTCTCCTCGATACGTGCTCCCGGATCCCAACAGGATGCAACCCTCTTTCAATCAAACTGTTTACATTGTGAAGAAAAAAATCACGGGATCACGGGAAGAAACACTCGATGTTCAAAAACCGTTCTAAATCATCCAAAGCCAGTGCTGTTAAAGATACTATGTGGCAACGACATATAACCAATGTGGTTTCTGATGCGTTTGACCCAGCAATTAGATACTGGAGAACTGATAATTGAAAAAATACAGAACCCATGCATGAAGCTAAACCATGGATTTGTTGAGTTTAAATGACCCTTGAGGCGCTAAATCAGCCAAAGGTGGCATTTATAAAATAAAACTAGCTGGAATTAAACATGGCTATAAATGCTAGTTTAAAGAGCAGTCATTTTCAAAACTGGGCCTTACAACCCCAAGAAAAGATAAGCCACGAAGATGTACGATTTACCTTTTTGTTGTAAGGCAAAATCTGCTATCGCTTGAGATATAGCCTATCACGACGTTTTTCTCAAAATTCAGTATCTAATTCTTATTTTCACGTTCGAACATACTAGAGATGGGACATACTAGAGATTTACAGTGATAAATAAGCGGAGAAGAATGTGAGAAATGGGTTTAAAAAGAAAACTAGATACCAAAAGAAATCGTCTAGCAGTGAACAATAAAAATTTATGAACGTTGTTTGTTTAAATTCATTTGCAATATTAGGAAATATGGTATGCTATATTACCGATATATATGCAGAGCTTATGTACGAGCTTTCTGTGAGTTGAATTACTCAAATACGTTTGCACCTTTTACAGTGATGATTTCCGTTTTCTTATATGACGAACGATCTATAAGAATCCATTATTTATGAAATGTTTTTTTTCTCTATTCTCGCAAGAGCACCAATCCATTTGAAGAAAAGACTCACATCGTAGCCCACCTTCGCCTACCACCAGCGTTTTGGCTGGATGAACGGTTTCGGCCTTGTGTCCTTGAGTGAACGAATCGATCCACGAGAGAATCCGTCTATCCGAAAAAACAATCAAACTGCTCGCTGCAGAGTGGTATAAATACGGTAGCGTTGGGTTTATCATGCGTGCTCGATGCACTAATAGTATAAAATCAAACACACAAACACACACACATATATATAGACCCAGAACTCGTGTTGTGGTATAAGATTGGGGTAAGGTTTCCGTATATGCAGAGGTGATGGTAAGCAAATGGGGCCAGTAAATTATGCGGGCCGGCTTGTGGTAGGCAATAGAGGAAAAAGAGTGAGCCGGGCCAAGCAACCGAAAGAGAGATGATCAGAAAGTGCGACGAAGAAGGCAAAAATTATGAGGAGGGAAAGGAGAGAGGGCAAGAAGAGATGAGGCGACGGCAAGGGAGCGGAGGAGAGAGGACGTGGAAGAGAGGCAGAGCAAGAAAGTTCACGGAGAGGTGTAAGTGAAGAGGAAAGATGATGAGGAGATGAAAGAGAAAAAGCGAGATGATGAGGATGTGAGAAAAAGGAGAAATTCAAAGGCGGCGAGGGCATAACTGGAGAAGAGACGACGAGGAATGAGGGGGAAAAGATAGTGAGGTGGAAGTGAGAAAGAACAATTCCGAGGAGCTAAGGGAGAAAAGGACGGATGTTCGGTGGAGATGCGCGGAAAAGAAAAGAGATGATAGAGGTGTAGAGGGAGGGAGGGAGGGTGAGTGAATGAGTGAGGGAGGGAGGGAGGGAGGGAGAGGGGAGAGAGAGAGAGAGAGAGAGAGAGAGAGAGAGAGAGAGAGAGAGAGAGAGAGAGAGAGAGAGAGAGAGAGATCGAAAAAGTGAGGGAGCAATGAAGAGAGCGGCGTCATGAAGGGGAGCGCGGCGGGAAGAGGGCGGGCGACTTGGAGTGACGGCCGTGTGGCACGCATCTTGAAGAACTGCCCCTTCCGTTTATCGTCGGCTGTCGCGTTTTATCCGGCAGTTATTTCATGCCTAATAGGATGTAATATTATACGAAGAGTCACGTCCACTTGAATTCGCGGGTTTTAACGGTGACTGAGCACGATACCGCGAGGCGGACGGTTGGCTACGAAACCACCCTGGTATTCACGGCACACACTTTTCACTACCTTCATTCCTACACCTTCGTGAAGCTATTACAATGCTTGCGATTACCGCAACACGAGAGCAACATCAAGGATCCACCGTCAATGTTAATGTAACGCCGATTAAAATAAATTTCTCCTCGTAAAATATTGAAGTTCGAGTATTCGAAAGCAACGAGGAAGGGGTGCGCTTCCAGAGTCTCGAAGCGTAGATATACGTATTGGCGTATATTATACCATCAAGAGGAGACATTTGTTCAACGTGCAGATCTGGCAGCTGGATAAGCACACCGGATCTGCAATGAGACTACCAGCACTGACTATTATTGAAAAAAATATAACGCAACGAAAAACATTATACCGGTTTGCTATGATTCAAAGTTTTCCTTGACCCTTTGTATCCACGCGTTTGGCACGATCTGTCGACACCAATTGCTTCCCCAACCCAATACATCCTCTTTCGCAGCACTCCTGCTTGTGGATATGCCGGAGCTTCCCTTTGCACAAATCTACCGCATCAGTTTCGCGGAAGGCAATCCCAGCGCAAAGTTGTGCTCTACATGACTACAGAAGTGCAGCTACAGATACAAGATATGCGAACATCCGATTGCTAGGTTGCGAGCGTATCCGATATCATGGCGCGCTTTATACACCCTCGTCGTAAATCCGGAGAATCTTTGCCCTCATCGATAAGATAACACGCACAAGAGACACACGTTATTCCTAATGATAATTGCGAAAAACAACATACCATTCCTTGTAAGGACGTCAACTTATAATATTCTAAAAAAACTTTTTGAAAATACACGCGTTTGATTTAATGTGAATAAGATTGATTTCCTAGCAAAAAATGTTACCTTAGGAAAATAAATAGCAATTGATTTATTTTTATTTTGTTTCTTAAGCCACAAAAGTCCACGTGAAAGAATTCAGCCAGCGCTTTGACTAGGTCCCGATTATTTTTCCCTTACTCTACAAGGGTCCTAACATGGCACCCGACCAGGTCCCTTAGAGGCCGCTCACACTTTATCGACGAGGGGCTAAAGAGGCTTATGAATCACGGCCCGACTGGATGCCTCAACAGAACCCGATCGAAGCCATGAAGCAACCCTATTACTGCCCTATAATTATCAGCTTTATTAGTGGATACATATAAAGCGAGATTGGTCAAAAGCATCTCGAAAATGGAGAAGTGATTGTGAAAAAATTTGTTTTTAATCATTCCACATTTATTGGTACGAGAGTGCCAGATAACGTTGTGCTTTTGCGTAATGTTTACGTCGCGGAGATTAACAACATTTTGGGACGTAACGAGTATGAAGAATGTTTGTACATTGAAGCAAAAGTGTGGAAAAAAATGTCTTCATGTACCCAACAAAGTCATCCAAAGTTTACGAATGGGGAATTATCTCAAAAAATTCGGTGGATGTTGTTTATCCCGTCACGAGCATTGAACGGAAATTAGTTCAATTAAAAATGTCGAAGCAACCAAACGGTGCTGTACATACTTATGTGCTGTCATTCCTGCACGCATGGATTATTTCTAAAAAAAACTATTTTTGTATTGCGAAATTTATTTTCCAAACATTCTAAATGTTTATAGAATACAAATTATTTATAGTAAAATTCCAGGTGCATGTTTATTTTAATTGACCTAACCTAGTGTTTTATCGATACCTTAGACTAAATATATCTATGGAAGTAAGCCTAAAAACTAGAAATTCTTAAAAATAACTTTGCAAATATATTGTATGCCCTGTAACAACCACTGCCCTGATGAATCCCGTCTGGGCCCTTTATCATTTTCCACGGTACGACCTTTTTTGAATAAATTACCCAACCCTGTTGTTTTCATGTCGGGGCCTGGTCCGATTGTGCTGTGGAAAGCCCTAGCAGGGAATCCATATTCAAACGCTCATGGGCCCCGAATTTTTTTATGGCTGCCCTCCTAATTTCTTTCACGGGTTTGCGTACTTCACATTCGTCAATCATTCTTTTTTCGGCATCTCAATACCTCACTTGCGAAATTGTGTTACAATTTTATCTTCATGATTCTTAATTGAGTCGTTTCGTTCAAATCGCACCGCTCATGCGCGGGCATTGTTTTTATTTGATGGATGAACTTCGTGCTCGAAAGGTAAAGAGTTATCATGGTCGCCCCCTCGGGTGAATGATGATTACGTTGTGAAAAGTCACAGTGTGTTATAAAACACAGTGATGAGCGTGTCACTCAAAGCATCTTCCTTGTGTCAGGTCGGTATCGCTTCGAAATTGTAATACAGGGCGAGTCATTGCGAGTGTGAGAGAGCGAGAGACACAGAGAGAGAAAGGGAGTTGATGAGAGAAAGGCATAGAGATACAAAACATATACGAGACACAAGACAAGGCGAAGCGGGCAAAGAAGTATATGTAGTCGCGATGATGCCACCCCCCCCCCCCCAGCCGTACTGAGACGAGGATCGTTCCCAAGGAAAATTTCGACTATAAATAGCTGTGTATTTCTAAACGAGGTACAGAGGAGAGCGCATTGGAACTAAATTATGAATTTCATCAGCAGCAGTCTGCCGTTTCATTCCGTGGCTCCCTCAGCCCATCCCACCCCCAGGCTTCCTCTCTCACACCTTTTTTACGCTGTTTCTCCTCTTTTCCTCTTGGTTAGTTTGGTCGCCTAGGTGCTCCTCTTCTTGCAGCCAGCACTAGGGTTCCGGAAGCATGACTTTCTCTCTCTCTCCCTGACCCGTGTAGACGACTACCGGAAACTATACCCTTTCATTCTCCACCTCCGCATCTCCCTTCCGGCTTTACTTTCGCCAACACCCTTTACTCCAACTCATTCTTGTTTTTTCCCCCTCGTTTCGCACGTCCTGACTCCTCGCTTGCCAGCAACCACGCGCCGCTAAACCTCACCGATATACCTTTTCGACCCCTCAGCCACCCCATAGCCCGCGGAAGCGCGCGAGAGATGAAAAGTTCTGGCGAAGACATAAAAATGCGGCGCTGCATTTCCCTTTTAAAATAACGTCTTTTGCTTCTTTTTCAGTTTATTATTATCAAGTTGTGCAAGGTATGCCCCTTCCCGCCAACTACGAACTTCTCCCCGGCTCCGAAGAGACAAGGCTGGAAAGTACGGAGTACAGAAAGCCGTTCGGGAAGCGAGAGAACGAGGACCATCTTCCTAGCTTCTTTATCTCATTCATTCTTTCCGTTGTTCCAGCTCGCTTCTTCCTCTATACTTGGTCCCCTCCCGTTCCTTTGCTCGACCCTGCTGCTCCGCTGTCCGCATCCTCTTCCCTCCGGTAATCTATACATCTATTCTCTACTGTACATACGTTCCTCAGGATTTCCTTATTCTTCTCCTCCTTCTTCCACCCTATACTCTGGTGAAACGTCCCTTAGGATTCAAAACGTCCTACTGGGCATAGTGGATAGTCTATTGTTGCCGGCACCCCTGCTTCTCTACCTCATTTATTTTCGCACAACTCCCCTCCTTTTAACCATCCCTATCTTTCAACATGACCTCAGAAATGCTGCAATACGAACGCGCCTTCCTAGCTTCGCGCTTACGAAGTTACGTGGGTTAGAGTATTCACGCTTCCGCGTCTTTACTTGACCACTACGCCATCCGATCTTGATGTTGAGTAACGTTTGCTAGACAGGCCACGGCTAAGCCTGAATCTGACCTTCCATCCAACGGCAAGACGTTCCTTTCGCTATTCGCGCCTAATCCCGGATTTAAAAAAACTCGAAATCCGAGCTGACAAATTGACAGGCTGATTATTTTTGTACAAAGTTGACAACCGAATAAAGAGTGTCAATAATAGCAATTGTAACAGTAGCCCCCCGCCCCCCTCTCCATTGGATGAGCTTTTTGGATCAGTGAGAACACTGCGAAGACCTAGCCAAAAACACGTTCGCGTTTAAGGGAGGAGAAATCTTTAGGCGAGGACATTTTATGACGATTTACATAATTTTTTTTAACGGAAAAATGTTTTCACTCTTTTGAAGGCTTAGGGTGTGTTTTATTAATCTTTAAAAATGGTGAAGGTATGGCACGGTCTTCTAAACTGCATTTTCAACACTGGCGTGACGGGTAACTAAAAAACTGATCGACCGATTCTGATGAAGTATCGTACCATTATTTCTAATCTTATTGTCTGAAACATGCCCCTAAATATTTATGAATATTGAAGAGAAAAAAGTATTTTTCATTGCCAAATGTAGCCATTTTGTCGAAAAATTCAATCTTTTTGTTTCAGAGCGTATGATTTCATCGATTTCCAACATTTTTCTCTTTTTCATGGTTCATATTCTGCGTGTGAGTGTTAATGGAAGAAAAATATTCGTTGGTGTTTTTTTCAGATTAATACCGCCGACGCTACGTGTCACGCCGTCTGACATTATCCACCGCAACCCGTTTAGTAGACCGTGCCATACCGCCGCCATTTTTAAAGATTAAAAAAAAATACCGTGTAACAACCAAACATAGTAACAAAACATACTCTGGGTTTCAAAGATGGCGAAGGAATGTTGCCTTTAAAAAAAAATCATGAAAATCAGCATTTTTTTCTCATCTAAACGTATCCCCCACCCCTTAAAAAAATGGATACGAATCTTTGTCATGCGCGCTATTAGCCGCACTTCAAGCTACCACTCAATTCCGCTCGTCTCTCAATCGGGCCTCTTCGATAGAGACAACGACATTTTAAACAGCTTAGCCCCCAAGTGAGTGCGAGCAGCTTTCGTAGCGCCGGTATTAAAACTCGAACGATGCCTAGTACGAGTCGATGTCGAATCTCGAGAAAATTGCTTGGCAATAACATAACTCTTAACTGACGTGCCCATAATATTCATTCATACACGAGTGCATATACGTCTTTCGACCAGGCAAGTAAAGAGTCGATCGCGCGTTCGTCCAGACCGACTTTGGCGTAGATACAGGTAAGGTATCACGAGCCTCCCAGAGTAGGTCGCCTCTTTTCAACCGCCATTTGATGGTATAGCATGCACACCCACATGTATCTATAAATATATGTATTTATATGTGTATATATAATTATAATGAGGAAGGCATCGATGCTCTTGAAGTTTGAAGTGATGGGATTACCCGTACCAGCAATGCTTCAAAATCTAATGATGTATCTATGCACACACATATGCATCCACGTGTGTAACACGATTGTACGTGTTTGTGGTTTATGCGGTAAAGGTACCCACGTTTTTCGGGCAGGCGAAGACATCGTATCCGGCTTTCCAATAAATAACGAGATAATCTCTGGAGAAATCAAGCAAAGTTATATGCCCCGCACGCCATAAAGGTTTGACCCAAGATCTGTGGGTCGGCCGTGTTCGCAGGTACCCGCAGGTGAGGCTGCTCCTCTCTCGATCCTCTTCATTCTCGTCCTCGTCTTCGTCGCCGATTCCATTGCCGGTGCCCGCTGCGGCTGCCGGTTACATTGATCGCGGTCTCGCATTCGAGAAACACGTCTCCGATAGAGGAATGATTTACCGATGATTATCGAACATTCCTGATTTCCGTCCAAAGCGTCACCGATTTTTCACGCACACGCAGACGCATATGCATACACTCACGTATAATCGCTACAGATATGCTCATACGGAATCGCAGTGGTAGGATCAGCGCAAGCAAAATAATCGATAGAAGAGCAAGAAGGATAAGGCTACTCAAATCTACACGTACGTATGATCACACACACACGTATATATGTATATATGTATATATATATGTATATACAGAGAGGGAGCAAGGGAGAAACGCGAGAGAGAGGGAGAGAGATGGGCGAAAGGATTTCGATGAATCGCCGTTTTAGTGGACACCCGACAGCGATTCACGACCCTGAGACTCGTGATCTATAGCTCGTAAATATGTTCTCTGGCTTCCTCTGTCTCTCTATCTCTCGGTCTTATACTCATACTCCTTCTCTCTCGCGTTCTTTCTCTCTCCGTCCCTCTCCGTCTTTGATCTTACTACAGTAGACATATTTCCATGCATGGTCCATACGTACGCAATATTAATTTTGCAAAGAATTGCACAAATTGTGGCTTTTCGCTCTTACTTACAAAAGAGGGAAAGACATACTGAAGTGTATGGAAAGTGAACGCGTATCAACGTTATACATAAGCCTCTTTGGAAAGCAAGTTTGGCGATTTTTTTCAAGTTCACGTCCGGAAAATTAAGTCTAATGTTAAGAGGGATGTGAAAAATCATTAAATATCGTGCCCTTCATTCTACATTCCTGTGTTTCCCGCGTCACGTAAAATCGAATAGATAGTTAAGATATTTCGTATCAAGAAACAAGCGAGCTTTCACTTCACTTGAAATAAGCTGCTAGATGTTGTGGCTAAAACCAATCGATGGGAAATCAATTATTGTAGTTTGAGTGCCATGTCTCCCAAGAAAAACAAAATTTCACTTTTGTTATTGAAGATTTATGAAAAACCGACAGTGACGTAGTTGCTACCTACGTCGAAAGTCTCACAATTTATATAGATACAGGATGATCGTCGGCATCGTAATTGAGAATTGATCGAGGGAAAGAATTGATCATCCAAGAAATTTTTCGTCACGGACGCCCTGCCCAGCGGCTCGTGACTCAACGCTAGGGTTTGCGATGCCTGAGGGGGAAGAGACGTGTACGGGATAGGTGTACAGTCGATCGAAGCAGAAGCAGCGCAACACGTTGCGCTCAAAGTGACAAGGCCAGGATGAATTGCGCCACGGAGGTCTTCAATGTCCAACGAAGGACTGGCTCACCCTTCGTCACTGGAACTTTTCGCATGATCGACTTTCCTCTTCATTTTCGTGCAGATACGCGTCGCAGATGAAGAGAGGGAGGGAGAACGAGAGGGCCATAGCAACCATCGCGGGGTACCTTCAGTACATGCCCGTCATTATTTGTCTCGGGTTACCGGTCTTCGCGCACGTTTACTCCACTTTCTCTCTCTCTCTCTCTCTTTCTCTCTCTCTCTCTCTCTCTCTCTCTCTCTCTCTCTCTCTCTCTCTCTCTCTCTCTCTCTCTCTCTCTCTCCCTATCTCTCTCACTCTCACTCTATCACTTCCTATATTTTCGTCCCCGGAGAACGCCGAAAGTCTCACGTTCGAACCTTTCCTTCTTTATTTCGTGTTCACCTGTCTTTCCCATTGTCCGACTCAACTCCTTCGATATTATTTAAAAGTAACTCGACGCGAGAGATTCTCCTTTGCCCTCTTTCCCTCTCGCACTTTTTCTCAGCGGCTTGAGTCGTCTTTTTACCTTTGGACAAAATGACCTTCTGCCATTTCCCCGACGCGTCAACTCCGCAGTTTTCGAAAATTTCATTCGACCCGGTCGATGGTACTCTTTGGACACGCAATTAAGGAGTAAGGCCACTGTAACGGCCCAAAA
Organism: Ophion costatus; assembly: GCA_951751655.1. Taxonomy (NCBI): domain Eukaryota; kingdom Metazoa; phylum Arthropoda; class Insecta; order Hymenoptera; family Ichneumonidae; genus Ophion; species Ophion costatus. Next base: position 13,486,494 of record OX632362.1, on the reverse strand, counting down.
AAAGGTTTTTTCACTAATTTTTTGCTCCCGAAATTGAAGGTATTTGAAAAAAAACTTTTAATGGTGTTATCGGGCATACATTAAACTTTATTATAAAATTTTTTTACAGTAAAAAAAAAACAAAATGGCGGTTCCACAGCTATCTTTCCGGGACATGTTTTGCTTCCAGGGCTCCGCGGCACGCAGCACCACTGGTGCACTTTTGAATCTAGAACAAAAAAAAAAAAAACCATTAATCTAGAGGGCTATAGCTAGAGAATGTCGATCGGATTTTAAAAAGTATCAATTTTTGTGGATTTGGCGTGCGTTTGAAAAAAAAATTGATTTTTGACGAAAAAAACGGCAAGTTTTTTGTTAATGAAAAATCAATAAATAAAGTTCTTGAAAATTCCGATCGACATTCTGAAGATAATGTAAATGTTCACATCTGGTTAAAATTTCAAGTAAAAAAAATGAAAATTGTTCGAGTTATGCTGCGTGCCATTTTGAAAAACCATGTTTCGAGAAAAACGCGTTTAAAGTTTTGCGAATAGTTTTTTATTGGAAAAAATTAAAAAAAGAAGTTAAAAAAAAATTTTACCGTTAGTCTGCAATCCCAGCACCATACATTTGTCCTTCGATAGCCAAATTTTCGTCTTCTTCGTCTTTCCTGGTTGATTTTTGGAGCGCGCGCGCACTTTTGGCCGCGTCGCTCAGAGATGTCTCCGCGTGCGTGATGCGTTTGGCGTCGGCTTCGATGCAGAAATTATATAACTGTACACCAATTTCCACCTCCAACATCTTGAATATTTGCAAGACGTTGGTAAGGCCGCCATTGAATATGCAAACAGCGATATCCGTCGCAATATCTAGTACAGTTTTTCCGCTTGAGGATGATTTGGGGGCCAAACTCCAAACGGTAGCGTTGAAACTTTCGTTATTGTTTTGAGTATAGGCCCCCAAGCAACGCTCCAGCAACTCGTCCCGGCTCAATTCCATGTAGATGGGTTTGATGGCTTGATAAACCTCCTCACTCATTGGCTGATTGTGATGATACGCATCCAAGGCGTTTTCTGCTTTCGCTTTCTTCCAACTGCACCAATTCTCCGAACATTTTTCGTGCTGAGGCTTTTCATCCGTTGACATTTTGTGAAAAAGGGTTGCCCAGATCTCATTTTTCATATTTTTGATGGAATCGGAATTTCGACGGATAGTGAAGGCACATCGGCTTTTCAGTGAGGCAATCTTCGACGGTACATATCAAATCTTGAACATACGAAAATAAACTAGAGGTGTGAAAAACCCCATAATGAAAATTAAGGCGAGTAAAAACGTTCAAGATTAACTCTTAAAGTCAATTAAACTCTTTCGACTCACGCAAGCAAATAAGGCAGCCACAGAAACATGAAGCTTGAGGTACAATATGCTGATAACGTCCACTTTTAAAAAAGGACGAAAATTACTTCCGATACGTGAAGAAATATTTTTTCGATACCCATCTCGAAAGGCAACTTCATCTACTCGCGAGAAAGTGTGCCGTGGAACTCGTTGAACTTCAATTGAATGCTTCCTCAAAGGAAATGACGCCATGTTTATTACGTTTCTGGAATACCATGGGTATTCCAGAATTCTCTAGTTTGACAGGTTAGTCGAAAACAAGATGCCAATAAAGACACCACCCTTTCACAGTGTGCCCCTGATTAACGATAATTTTTCCGAAGCACTTGTTGTACAACACTCATTCAGTGTACCAGTAGTCTAGTCTTGATCGATGGTTTGCTTTTTAGCTTTTTCTTCATTAGTTGTTAAAAACTATTATGTTATTTGTTGTCGAAAATCGAAAAAAAATTAAAACTTATTTATTGATAACAAAGAAATACCCAGAAACAAAGAATAACAAAGAAAAGCTCCGTCAAGTCTTAGCCAATATTATCTATTTCAAGAAAAAAAACCCGTTTCGTTTGTTTCACATCAACCGGGTGGGCAAAATCAAGTACGCCCTTGAGCATCTTACGTTCAAAGGTCCTTCACGAGATTGCTTATAACTTCTTTAATTATTTAATATTTTTTATGAAATTTCGTACACAACTTTGTTAATAAATATCCAGACAATTTTTCAATCATCTGACTTATTTCTACAAAATTAATTTTTTCAATTAACCCTGATTTTTGGCTCGTTACAGCAGCGTTACCCTTAACCCTAGTCAATTTAATTATAAAATGATTCCGACTATCCAAACCATTGATTAGTATATACACTACTGACAAAAGTTGAAAGACCAAAACAGTAAGCGAGATAGTTAGGTCATTTTGAAAAATGCTCTATCTCCGCGAAAGATAACCTTAGGGGGGAATGAAAACAAAAGGATTTTGAAGCTTGAAATTTCTAGGTTTCGAGCATTGACTCGAACATTTTTTTACCCCTTGTGCCTGATGAAGTAAAAGGAAAATCGCGACAGGAAAATTTGCGGTGTTTTTCAAAAAAGTCTACGGACAAGGCATTTTTTTTGTTAATGACGGAATCACTTCTCTTTTCCTTGTTTCTTTCCCCTTAATTTAACCTCTAAAAGAGGTCTGTACGATGATATTTCGCACAGTTATGAGTATAAGATCCAAAATGATGCTTTTGACTTTGATAATCAATATCTCATGAACCAATCGTACAGAAGGCTGACGGGCAGTTCGGGAACGCGAAAAGTATGCCTTTTTAAGGTAGTACGAGCGCGCAATCTTGATTTCTACAGATTTTGTTCAAATTTTAACTAATATTTTTGTTTTAAGTTTTAGAATTGCAACTTTTAACACTGCAGGGTCGGCAATGAAATTTCGACAGATTAATTTTCCGTAAAAAATATTTGTCCCCTATAATAAGAAAACATATGGCAACACCGCATCGTTCCACGTGTCCAATGACGTGAGTTTGCACGGCATATTTAAAATAACACTGCAACACAAATTTCTATTTCGAAGTAATTTTTAATCGAACAAAGTTTCTAATTAGTTATGAATGAACCAACACTTTTATTTCTTAAAAAAGATAACGGAAACAATATAAAATATTAATATTTATAATGCAAATATTTTTTATGGGAATATTTTCAACTTCAGGAACAGGATAATTATTTTTTCCTCGAAATATTGAACAATGCTCTTCTGCGGTGTTGCCATATTTCTTTTTATTATAGAGGACAAATATTTTTTACGGAAAATTATTCTGTCTAAATTTCAATGCAGACCCTGCAGTGTTAAAAGTTGCAATTTAAAAACCCATTATCTCCCAATCTAAATAGTCGACTGTTCTTAAATTTCACTCAAACATGTATAATGATATGAACAATGTCTGGTTAAAATTTGAGCAAAACCTATAGAAATCAAGATTGTGCGCTCGTACTACCTTAAGTGAAAACAACGCAATTGTGAGTGAAAAAAAAATCGATATGGTATATGGATGTAAAAGGAGACGTTGGTTCCTTAAAATACAAAAGGTTCAATATCTCCGTAGATAACCATCGCAACCATTATGATTAAGCATTTTTTCTAAATTCATAGTATCCACCAAACGTATGAAAAGCGTTAAGTTCCTCTGATTTTTTTTATCCAGGTGGCCCGGTTGATCAATGTTAGAAAATTTTGTAAAAAAAAATAAAAGATACGTTATTATTGTGTTTAAACACGATTAATGCGTTTTTGGGATTAGGAAAACTGTTTTTCGAGTCCTATCGGTATTTTCGCTCATGTGAGAAGGCAAACTGTCGAAAAAAAACATTATTTTTTGTTTATTTAATTTTTTTTGTAACAAAAAAAATAAATTTACTTCCGTTTAGAGGTCTAATGTTGTTTTCCATTTTTTCATTGAAGAATAACAATTCTACTTTTTCAAAGTAAAAAATTCCATTGCTTAATGCTTTTTTTCGGTTTCAAAATTACCTTTGTTTTAAAAGCTGTATTTCCTTCTTTTCATACGGATTTTCTTTTTTGCTAAATTGGTATCTTGTAAATAAAAACTTTTGAAATCAAAACAGTAGTATTTAGTACTCAAAAAAAGTTTTAAAGAAATACATACACGAAAAAATTTGTGTTTTTTAAATTGATTATGACTCGATGACATTGGACTAACCCGAAAGTCGGCGGTCTTGTAACCGTGGTTCAAGAAGACTACGAGGGGAGGGGGGATACCATTTTTGACACTAACTTAATTTTAAAACAGAATAAAGCGTTGAACAATGGCATTTTTTACATTGAGAGAGCACAAATGTTATTTTTCAATGAGAAATTGGTACAAACATAATACGATATATAAATACGATAAATATAAAATACGAAAACAAACAATAATTCAATTTTATTGAATTATTGGAACAAACGCTATTTTTTACATCGATATTTCACAACGATTTTTTTTTATAGAACATAGATTTTCTCTCCTTAAAGGCTATATAGTCGAAGCTTTCGGAAACCGCCCGTTAGCTTTCCGTACGATGATTGGTTCATGAGATATTGGTTCTCAAAGTCATGAGCGTTATTTTGGCTTTGATAGCTTATAACTATGCGAAAATAATCGTACAGACCTCTTTCAGAGCTGAAAATAGAAGGAAAAGAACAAGGAAATAAGAATTGATTGCGTCCGAGAACGAACCAAAAAAAATTCTTTGTCTGTAAATCATTATGACAAACAATGAAAAATTTGGATATTTTCTTTTACGATTGTTCTTCTGATTCATTAGTAAGAAAGGGTAAAACAAATTGAAGTCAAAGCTCGAAAATTAAAAATTTCAAGCTTGAATTTTTTTTTAATTTCCTGCTACGGTGATTTTTCGCGGAGATAGAGAAATTTAATATGACCTAAACTGTTCGGAAATTTTTCATTCCTCGGATTTTTGTTAGTAGTGAATATATATAATTTTATCCAATTTGATAATTTTTTAAAAATTGACCTATTTCCACGAATATAATATTTCCAAGTTAACAGTCACATTGTACAACACAGTATTCAACCTGTATAATATGTGTGTGTGGGGGGGGGGGGGGGGGGGGGAGAAGAATTTTTAGTTACATCGCCCGCGACCTTGCACCCAATGACTTCGGAATGTCTCGACGTCTGAACCAGGAGAATGACTTCTGAATGACGCTTGGAAAACATTCGTGCCCGAAGCGTCGGAAATGAGGGCCGCGTTTGGTGAATGCTTTGTGTCACAGAGTGTATGTCGCGTCGACATCCCGACTATTTATAGAGTATGCCAAGGCAAAAACGCGAATGACGAAGGCGACGACGACGACGGGGACGACGACAGGGAGTGGAGCTGCGAACGGGTGTGAAGTAAGTGGCTCCTTCACCGGATCGGTCTCTGCTCTTTCTCTCATCTGTTGCTCAGATATGCTCCGGGAGCGACAGACTTTTGTGCGTGGGGACAGATGACGCGACGAAGCGCGAATCCGCGGGAAACGAGTCAACCAGAGAACGACCAGAAGGGGGCAGAGAGTGCAAGATAGATTGCTAAAAATATACATACGATGTAGAATGTTTTGTCAAAAATCCGTTTTCTTTGTCGACTATTGGGAGTCGCTTGAAATTTACATAATTTGAAGCTCGATCTGACTTAATTCATCCGTTAATTGCTAATACGGATTTACACCCAACTTCCTACTTAAGAATGTTGAGTCCCAAATCGCAAATGATAATAAAATTCTGACAATTTGGTACGTTTTTGTATGAAGTATTTCAGAGGTCCTATAAAAATTTCACGATAATGAGGAAGCTCGTTATTGAACAATCAACATTCACAAATTAAATGTTGTCTTATGGAAACTGATGTAACTTTGCAATAAGTTTTTTTTGACCTCTCAATTTTGCAATATCTACAATAGACTGAAAGCAACGGAAACAAAACGAAGTTTATTGATAATTTTTTTTAAATTTCTTTAATAATTGTTCTTAACAAAATGTTAATTTTTTAATAACGAGCTTCCTATTCGTCGTGGAATTTTAACACGACCTCTTAGATACTTAATACAAAAACATACCAAATTTTCAGAATTTTCTTATCATTTTTTATTTCAACCCCTAAGGAGGTTGAAGTAATGATGATAGAATTCTGAAAATTTCGTATGTTTTTACACGAAGTATTCAGGAGGTCGTGTAAAAATTTCATGACGATTAAGAAGCTATTTATTGAACAATTAACAGTAAACTTTTTTTTTCAATTTAAATTTTTTCATTTGCCGATTTATTCAGAGTGTCACACCTGATAACAACTGTATTGAAAATCCTACGGATTCAACTGCAAGACGTGCTTTGCCACTTGTTCGCAACTGCTGGCTTAACAAATGAAATAAAAAAAAAAACATTTACAGCATATTCCAATATTCCGACTCAAAATAGCTTCCTATCGAAGTTCATGTTTTACGCAAAAAACTAAATATGGCTTCAAGAATACCAATATGAAACATTCTATATCGAAGACTAATTATAAAGAAAAAAAGTAGAAATGTTTGTTGCGTTTAAAAAAAAAATCTTCTCATCCGATCGAGATGAAACGTCTACTCATGTCCATCATGTAACATCCACAGGTATTGTATAATCACGCTTTATCGCGAGGGGGCTGAACAGTGATGAGTAAAGGTAAAATTATAGTAAATTAGGTAAAAATATGAAAATTTCTATACCTACATGTAGTAACTATGAGAGGTTATTTTGTTTAAGTAATTTTTTGAAAATATTATTATATTTTCGCAAATGTTTTCTCCAAATAACTTATTGCAATTAATCTCGTTGTGTGCCCTCAACAGCCCACGCCAGACCTGGACGAGAACATATATACACTGCCGGCCAAAAGTTTCAGTACACCAGCGGACATTTCTAGCCGCACTTGAAGTTATGGGGTTTTAAAGAGGACAAATTTACCTTCATATTGCCTTTTTTGAAAAGATATTACAAATTTCTTTTGATCCGGTACACCATTTTGAAAACGGCTATTTTTCAACTTTTTTGCATGTCTGAAACTACCCGCATAACTTCTGGTGAATTTCTTCGCTCGTTTTATCCATGACAAAGTTCCATGAAAGTTTCGCGCGATTTTTTTTCGCCCCAGTATTGCATTTTTAGCTAAAAAAAGGCATGTTTCAGAAAAAATAGGCGTAGTCCAACAACTATGGGGTTTCAGAAAAAATGCCAAGAGGGTAAAAAATTGCATACGTCCACACTGGAGTAGCCAGAATTTTTACAGAATTTTTTTCGAAAAAAAAATTATTAGCAATTTTTGGTCACGACTCTGATGAGTAAATTATGGGGTTCAGGACAATCTTTAAAGAAAGAATATTGATTTACTTTATTATTTCTAATTAACTACAATTTTTTCATAATTAAAAAAACTATTCTAACAATTTTTTCAGCATTATTTGAACATTATTTTCACAATTTTGTCGAATAGAACTCGGAGAATCATTCTCGGTTGAGTTGTATCTCAAGAGCTATCGGATTTTGGACGAAATATTAAAAAGAAAAAACAAGTCCGAAAGTTTAGGGAAAAAAACAAGTTCAAAAGTTTTAAGTTTTTTCTTTTTAATATTTGGTCTAAAATCCGATAGGTCTTGAGACACAACAACTAAACCGAGGATGATTCCCCGAGTTCTAGTCGAAAAAGTTGTTAAAATAATATTGAAAAAATTCTGAAAAAATTGTGAGAACATTTTTTTGAAAAAAAATCTGAAAAGAGTTTAGCTACTCCAGTGTGAACCTATGCAACTTTTTACCCTCTTGACATTTTTTATGAAACCCAATAGTTATTGGACTACGACTATTTTCCTAAAACATGTATTTTTTTAACTAAATATGTAATACCGGGGCGAAAAAATCGTATGGAACTTTCTAAAAAAGGAATATGTAGGTTTTGATGCCCTCTTTAAGTTTATCATACAAATAACGAGCAAAAAAATTCGCCAGACGTTATGCAGGCAGTTTTAGACAAAGAAAAAAGGTGAAAAATAGCCATTTTCAAAAAGGCGTGCCAGGCCCAAAAAAAATTGTAAAAAATCTCCTGAAAACGCAAAAGAAGGTACATTTGTCCTCTTTGAAGCGCCGCTTGGGAAATTTGATTATGTTCATTTTTGAGTCCGCTATCTAATTTTTATTGCGGCAAGAAATTTCGACTGGTCTACTCAAATTTTTGGTCTGTAGCGTAGATATATAGGAGTCGTAGTTTGAAAATGACCAGTACAAGCCTACTTTACACTATATGAGAATGCGCTGCGCATTCTTGGACGTTTAGTCTTCTCATCGATTACTTGGCGTCACGGTGCTGCTACGCCTTTTGATACTAGGTGTTCCATTTGTGTTGCACAGCCCAAACAAATTATGAAAGTAAGTTTGGATTAAAAAACGTTTCGTACAATAAACCCTCTTTTCTCTTCTTTAATGACGTTGTCGTTTTGTATGATGGTGAGTGCTATTTTTGTTGTTGTTTAAAACGATTGTTTGCTTGGCTCGTTTCTAAACGGAGCCGGAGTACTCGTCCTTTAGGAAGGTTGTTATTGTCCTTAAAACTCATAACCTCTACTGCCACATTGTGGGTGAAGCAAATGAAAGCGTTGGATACATTTTTTTCAAGAATTTTATCTATTTTTTAAATGCTATTGAAGCGGGTTCTTTTCTTAACTTGGTTCGAAACTATATATTACTAAACAAAAACCTATGAGGCCCAATTAAAACTATGTAAACGACTTCATTTTATCGGCTTCACGTATTTGAGCCAATATTAAATATGAACAAATCCTTTTGTATGCATACCGAGCGGTTCTTTAAACACATATCTACTCGTTACGATCTTACCTAAGCATATTCGGTCTACACTGCGTTTTACTTTTACCTATTCGGTCTACAGTACATCCACTTGGCACCTCCAGCTGAACTATAATATAGCGGGAATTCCACTCTAAATTTCAACTGGATTCTAGTGGCATACTCCGAATGTATGAATATAAATCCTGATTACAAAGACAGCATGCATATGAGTATGTGTATATGTATGCATGCAATCTCTATAAACTGGATTAATATTTTGAGGATAAAACCATTGAACCCAAGGGAAATAAATAACAAAAAAAAGAAATGTGAAGTGTCGATCGAAATATAACGAAAGCGTTGAAGACACATTTTCTCGATTTAGCAAATCGCATAATCACGATAGCCACCACGATTAATAACTACGACAACTTCAACGCCGATGATGACGACGACGGCGAAAACGACATTTCCATCACCGGTCGGATCACTTGCCCGACGTGATGTTTTCATTGCTTCTTTTATATTGCCTACTCGACGAGTTAGTCATTAAGCGGATTAAAAAACTGTTGGCTGCTTCGTATGTGTATGATAATTACTGCAACCTCGACGGCACTCAGACCTGTATTTATGTCCACTTTCATTCCGGAAGGTGATGAGAAATATATTTTCATTACTTCTTTTGTCTCTTGTTTTTTAATCACTCGCCTATCGCCTACGATGCTATAAAGCAGAAATGGCGCAGTGCAGTCGTTTATCTTTCGTAAATAATGCTTGTTTCATTAAGAATGTTTCTCCTGCGGATAAGAACAGACATCGATACTGGACACTCCACTAACGAAAATCTTTGTTACGAGGTAACACCAATGCAGAATTGTTAAAAAATTGATTTTTTAAAAATGGTCTTAAGAGATGTTATGAACCATCTAGAATAAGGGGAAATACGTTTGGTCCCTATACAACAAAGGTCAGCAGGCCCGTGTGGGTCTGCGATGGTAGTAGCTGGCCCGTGTGCGAGGCGTCGACCGTTTTTCTCGGAGCACAGTCTTTCAAAACGGCTCGCAGCATAACTCTAACAATTTTAATTCGTTTCACCGCAAATTTCGAACACGTCGTTAAAAGAACAATCCGAAGAGAAATCCGTACGGGATTTTTCATCAGTTAATTTTTCATCAGTTAACATTAGTTATTTTTTTTTCATCAAGATTTTTCATCAGTTAACATTACTTATTAACAAATGACTGTCCCTTTTTTCGGTCGAAAATTGAGTTTTCACTTTAAATGCTTGTCAATTACACAAAAATTAATATTTTCAAAATCCCCTACGTATTTCTATAGCTATCCTTATGTAAATTAATATAAATTTGTAATTTTTGTTTTAAATTCAAATTTACGTCAGTTATACTGCGTGACGAAGTGTTAGTTATGCGCGACTCAAATGCAATATGTCTTCTGAGAATGGGTCCAGCGTCACCATTTTGTATACATTTTTAACATAAATTTGTTTTTTCTTCACTTGAAGATATGTATAAATAACATACTTGAATATTATGATCCCCTCACTTGTCCTTCCACAAAAAAAATTGCGAAAAATCACTTAATTTTAGACTACGTTTTGGCACGATACGAACTCGCCATCGATCCTCATCACATTTGCGATAGTGAAAACCCTCATCTGCATATTCTCACGTTGTCCTAACATCCGCCAATAGGATAAACATAATAATATCGTGGAATGTACGAGTTGAGATGAAGGATCGGAGGGTAAAAGAGATTATCCGCGGGAGCTAGAGTTTTGACTCGCGTTCTGTAAATGCAATAGATGCCGGAGTGCAGAACAGACGAGGCTCAACACAGCAAGAACTACGATCATATCCGTGAGACTCACGAGCGTCCCACGAGACTCCCTACTGCTTTCATATGTACTCGTTTTCTATCTTATATATATAGTTAAAGAACATTGAACTAGAATACGAAGCACCCGAAGGATTATTAGTCGCCGGTTGTTTTTATCTTCGCCCTCAATTAGCGAATATCATTCCGTAATAAAACTTGACGTGAGCAAACTCTCCACCCCTTCTGGTCTCATCTCACAAACCATATCCCCTGCCGCCTTTCCATAACGCCACTCTGTGAAAAGTATTCGGGATCCGGTGAACCGAGACCATAGTAAAAGAACAAAACAGAATGGAACGAAAAATGAACGGCAAACTGGACGGTGCAAGAAGAATTGTCAGGGGCTGCGAGGGCTGGTTGAAGGAGAGCGGGAAAAAATGAAAGGGTGGAAGTAAAAAGCGAGGAAGATTCAAACAGACAAAGATAGAGGAGAAGGCGTGGGAGGGCGAGAGAGCGAGAGGCAGCGAGAGCGAGAGAAACAGAGCGAAAGGGGTAGATGTTCAAATTGGCTTTTCCAAAGAGGCCGTATAATGCGATACGACACGGACGTAATAATTATCACTGGCAGTCTGCGCGCCCTGATAATGTTCCAATGTTCATTGGTACGTATCTACGTACACGTGTCCCTCGACCTTTTACACCAAAGTTATTATCTCTGTACACGTTTGGATGATGAATAAATTCGTTCCATTTGAACCTTTCGATGAATACCATCCGAGACGAATAAATGCCATAACAAAACGTGCCTTTGTCATAATATCCATTTATGCAATCGTTGAAATAAAAGATACTACGCTCAGAGGATGATACAGGGAATTTCCTGCGCCCAGAAAACGTTAACGGGTTGCACCTAGCTCGTGGTCGGAAAGAGCGGAACATACTTGAGTTTTTTTCTGGGAAAACGTGAAATTTGAAATTATTCGGTGCCGTGATTTTTGCGAAAAACGTGTTGAAATTTCGCCTGTTCGCGAAATCTACCTATAAACGCCCATAACTTCAGTAATTTTGAACGAATCTACTTCACACTTTTCGACAATATTCTCGAAAGGTTATATTTTGCGAAACCGTCGAAAATCAAAAATCGATATTTTCAAAAATTTCACCTAGGTGTAAGCCCTTGAGAAAAAGGATTGAAATACTATATTTTGGGAATTGTTTTATTTAATAATCAGTCCGGAATCCGATATTTCATAATTACCCATGCAGAAGGTTTTGGGACAGTCCCGAAGATCCTACCGCATCCCTATACGGATTTAATAGGGACGCCGCACGTACAGGAAGTCCACATTGGAATCCCTGTGAGCACTATTTCCGCGCTATTTTCCGATTGACGTCGTTTATGAACTTTTTATTTGAAATTCTCAACCGGAAATGGTGGGATATGCCGAAAAAAATATCCTTTCGTGATCCTATGCACAAATTTGTTAAAATGCACCCACTTCTCCATAGACGATTGTTAGGGAGACCGCAGATGGGAAGTTCTCATTAGGATCCGATTGGATTCTAAACTGTTCTCC